>OX415252.1:16167500-16540937 GCA_948329865.1 Linaria vulgaris
ACCCAGAGTAACGGGAATTAAATCCCGTCTTATGACCCTGCGGGTCGGGGACGGGATCCGGTCGGATCCTATTCCCGACCCGCGGGGTCCCGTCGGCCAGAGAGCTCATTTTTTTCCCTCTTTTACTTCACTTAATTAAGTCGTCGTTTTTTTTCTTTTTCTTCACTTAAGTCCTGGCGTCCATTTTCTTTCTCTCTTTTTTCTTCACCTCACGTACCACCTCGCGCACCACCAGTCATCACCCACGGACCACCAGTCATCACCTCACGCACCACCTCAACAGTCTTCCACAGCTATCGCCTCACGCACCACGGCGCCACGGCGACCCGCACCTCACGAACCACGGCGCCGCCCGCGACCAACAACAACAACAACATTCTCCGATTTCAAGATTTAAGGTAAAATCAGAATTTTTTTGGGTGTTTATTAGATTGTGATTTACATAGTTACATTGATGATTGATTTACATATATGAAATAGGGTTTATGATTTTTCAGTTAGGTTTATAAATTGGGGGTTTTGCTTAATTGGGGCTTGGTTTTGAAAATTTTTATGATTAGAGGATTAAAGTTTGAAATTGGTTGAAAATTTTTATGATTAGAGGATACTTCAATTGACTTCATGTGAAATTAATCACATTGTGGAGATTAAAGTTTGTGAAATTGATCCTAAATTTAATGTTGAAGCTTTTGAGTTGATATTGATTAATTGGTGTTTTATAGATATTGTATCCTTATTCTTTGGTATTGAATCAATTGTTATTTTGGTTGTTTAGATGGTAAGAGTAAAAAAGCAAACTACGGGAAATAAGTCCACCGTCGCGGGACCTTCTACAAATACCGTGATTAGGGTTTCTCCTCGTAAATGGCCCTCTCCTTCCACGGAACCGTCTACTATTAAGGCGATCAAGGCTTCCAAGAAATCCACGACACCATCTACTTCTCGTGGCAAGGCACCGGTTAAGTCTTCCCGTCCGCCCAAGGCACCATCTCGGCGTCTTTCTCCTATGTATAGAAATGATTTGAATGCGGCCGAGTATCGAGAGCAAATAAGACTATTGAGGGATGAGAACGGGCCGTGTGATACTTCGGATGAGGAAGAAGCTAAAACGGGAGGAGAAGCCGAACAACCGTTGCGTGAAGAAGAAGAAGAAGAGGAAGAAGATATAGAATTATGGGGAGGCGAAAGTGAGGAAGAAGGCGGAGTAGAATGGGGAGAAGGCGGAGGAGAAGAAGGGGGAGAAGAGGCTCGAGTGGACTCCAATGACGACAATAAGAAGGTATACAAGACTTGCATTACTCACAATATCAGTGAGGTTGACGGAAAGAAAAAAGTAGAGAAGATACCCCATGTACTTACGTCAAAATAGTGAAAAGAGTTTGAGCCATTCGAGTGTCCAAAACAGTACATTGTCAACGGCTGGTGTATCCATTGCAGCAAGGTGATAAAAGCGGATGGTACTAAATATGGTACTAAAGGATTGAGAAGTCACAGTGAGAGGTGTATGGTACTAAAACAGAAGAAGAAGAGGCGGGGGGAAGCAACATAAACTAAAAGTTGAGGATAGTGGTGCAGTTAGAAATTGACAATTTAATCAGGCGTGGGTGCTCGAGGGCGTGACTTTGTTCTTGATTAGGAACGAGATGCCTTTCGTCACGGTTGAGAAGGATGCATTTAGGGAAATGATGGGTCGAGCATGTCCAGAATTGAGACTACCTTGCCAGCAGACCATGTGGGAAAAGTGTTATGATTTGTATCTTTAACAGAGACAAAAGATGATTATGTTCATAAGAGATAATGCACAAAGATACATTCTAAGTCTCTAATCATCTTTAAGTCTTCTATTTTTTTTTTTTTTTTTAACTTTTCAATTTTTGACATTAATGCTTATTAATGCATAGGGTTTTTCTAACCACCGACACTTGGACATCGATCACGCATGACAACTACATGTGCATCACAATCCACTTTATTGATAATAAGTGGAATTTGAAGAAAAAAATCATAAGCTTCTACTTGGCGTCCAGGCATACGGGAAAAGCTATAGCCAATGATATCAGTGAGGTGTTGAAGAATTACGAGATTAATCGGGTTTTCACGATCACAGTTGACAATGCCTCCTCCAATGAAACGGCTATTGACGATTTGGTGACTTGGTGGGTAGAGAAAGGCGACATTACGACAACAAATGGAGCTAATGTGCAGATAAGGTGCATTGCACACATCTTAAACCTCGTGGTTCAAGATGGCTTAAAGTGTAATGGCGGTGACATCTCGGTAGACCGCATTCGAAATTGCATAAGGTACATAAAGGCTTCCCCGAGTCGCTATAAGTTGTTCAAAGATTGTGTGAGGAATGCTAAAATAGAAACCCAGAAATTGTTATGCCTAGATGTGCCAACACGTTGGAACTCTACATACATGATGCTTAGTGTCGCTTATGATTTGAGGGTCGCTTTCATTGGATACAAGCAACGTGATGCAAACTATGTCAATGAGTTCAAGGGTTGTTTACCAAATGATGAAGATTGGGAGAGGGAAAAGATGTTTATGGATTTCTTGGATCCTTTCAAGAAGTTAATGGAGATTGTTTTGGGCATAACTTATGTGACATCACATATGGTGCTAACCCAACTTTGTATAATCGACGATCGCTTGAATGTGTGGATGAGACGACTGACGGTGGACCCTACTACCAGAAAGAATGATGGGTTGAAAGCAATGTCATTGATAATGAAAGAAAAATACGACAAGTATTGGGGTGTTGCCGGGAAGATGAATCACTTGTTGTATTACGCATCCATTGTAGATCCCCGGCTCAAGTGGAAATATGTCGCGCCAATGTTTGAAGACGATGTAAACATGCTTCATACCATTAAGGATGGGTTTCAACGGTTGTTTGAAGAATATAAAGTCATAGTCGAAACAAATGCATCAACAAGTGCGGCTCCTCCAACTTCATCTTCTACCTCTTTTGCGAGTACAACTCCTTGGAATTAAGAGGACCTCATGACTGCGAGGCACGAGCGATGGGCAAGGTACATTCTAAGTCTCTAACCATCTTTAAGTTTTCTATTTTTTTTTTAACTTTCCAATTTGTGACATTAATGCTCATTTATCAAATTGGTAGGGCATTGAATACCGATGAGAATGAACCACAGTGCGAGATGGATATATACTTCGGGGATAGGCTCGAAAAGCCTCAAGCTGATTTCGACATTCTCGTTTGGTGGAAAGCCAATAGCTTTCGGTATCCTATTATAACCAAAATGGCTCGCGATTTGTAGGCTATTCCGGTGTCAACAGTTTCATCCGAATCGGCCTTTTGTACCGGGGGTCGTGTTCTAGACCGTTTTAGGAGTTCATTGACTCCAAGAATAGTTCAAGCACTTATATGCTCTCAAGATTGGCTACGAAAGGATGGCCAGCCAATTCAAAGCGAGGAGTTCTTGGCGGACTTGGAGAAACGTGAAGCAGGTATATAACATTAATAGTTAATTATTGTCTTAGTTATTATTGTATTTTGAAATACTAATATTCTGATTTTCATGCAGACTTTGCGGCGATGGGTGTGAATTCGTCGTTTTTGAATGGATTTGAATGAAAGTCACAAGATTGATTACATTTTTATATTTGATGTTGGATGTTTGGATTGTTGGATGTTTGGTTACATTTTATATTTGATGTTTGGATGTTGGATGTTTGGTTATTAACGGATGATATTATATGTTATGGACTAATTTGTGAATTTGTGATGAATGGTTTTTGTTGATATTCCTTCAATTATTGTGTTGATTGTGTTCTTGTATGTGGTTGGTGATGACGATGTAATTTGGTAGTGGTATATATTTGTCGGGATCGAGAAGACTTTCTTGTGTCGTATTGGTGATGTCGGATCGGGAAAACTTGACTTGTGTCAAAATTTGGTGATGTCGGGATCGGGGATGGTTCACACCTTTACGGGAGTGGCTAAGCCACTCCCCTACTATCTGGAGCACGGGACTCCCGGCGGGATTCCTGTTCCCGCCGGGATCCCGCCCCTCCAGGACTTCCGTTCCCGCCGGGAGGGAACGGGATCTGGTTACCAGATCCCGTCCCATGCTAATCCCAGGGGCCGAGATCCCGACCCAAAACACCGCTACATAAAAGTATGGATCTTTTGTGTAATTTGAAAATTTCAGTTGTATTTGAAGAATTTGTAATGTTTAGTGAGATTCTTTTTAAATTTATAACATTTTGTGGAACATTTTAAATTTTTTAAGTGTTTCTAGAGAACTCGTGACATTTTGTGGGGGCTGTATAGAAATTTATATTTGTCGGATCTCATATGCAATATTGGCATAAAATAGGTAGTATATTTTTAAAAAAAAAAACTTGGGCCTTGGGCAGAATAGCGGCCGTCTCTCTCCATCTCAGATTTTTTCTTTCTTTTTTTCCTCACTCAAAAGTTGCGGCCTTTTCCCATTTTTTTAAAAACAAATAGGGACAAAATAGGCAGAAAAATTATAGTATGGCCCAAAAAATAAATAATACAAAACTTTTGGGTTGAACCCAAAAAAATAAAAAATTTAAAGGACCATTTGGCAATTTACACTAGAACCGTAAGTGCAAAACTTAAAACTTTCGAGGCGAGATCGAATTAATTTAGAAAATAAAAGGACTATTCTGAAATTTTTTAATACTTAAAAGTTTGCCGGTCCCAACTGATAAATACGTGTGGGCCCTCCAGATATTCATTACTGTAAAATAAAACATAATACAATAATTAGTTGAACTTACAGGGGCAAAATCGGAACACGAAAAATAAACGATAGCAACTTTACTTGAGTGTTGACATCCATTCTTATTATATAGTAAGATATATATATATATATATATATATATATATATATATTAAAGGGAAAAAGTACGGATTATACCCATCGTTTAGCCTCTTTTACGAAACTATACCCAACATGTGAACTTTTGCAATACTATACCCAACCGTTGAAAAACGTAACTATACTATACCTATACTAATTTTCCGGCCAAAATTCAAATTTTTGAGGGGTAAAACAGGTAAGTCACTATTCTCAACGGTAACATAACGGCTCCCTCAGCTATTAAACCGATTTTTTCCCCCCAATTCGTAACCCTAATTTCTCCAGTTCAATTATTCATAAAAATTGGTCGATTAAGATGGATAATCCGCAATTGTATCTTTGTGGGATAAGAGCTTCGTTGGAAACATCTCGGACCGACAACAATCCAGGTCGTAGATTCTCTCAATGCACTAGGCCACGGGTAAGTCGCAAATTTGATTTTTTTTGGTAGTAATTCGTTTTAATTTGATTTCGTCGTAATTCGATTTTGTTTTTTGACAGGGATTAGGCCGTTGTAATTACTGGATTTGGGTCGACCCACCAATGTGCGCTAGATCGAGGCAAATAATACCCGGCTTGCTCCGTAGGGTGAGAGGGCTTGAAGATGAATTGGCTAGGGTGAAGAAAATGAATTTTTTTTTTAAGATTGTACTTGTTATCGTGTTCATGTATGTACTTTGAGGTTTCTTTTGAATGTTTAAGGTTTTAGGGAAAAAAATGATGAATTGGCAGTGGTTCGATTTTGTGAAGGACTATGTTAGTTTGTAAGTTCCAAGGTTGTGGGTGTATGAAATGAAGTGGCTTTAATTGAACTGAACAAATCGGTTTCCAAAGTTTGATGTGTGGGGAAACGGTGGCATTGGTGACTGTTCGTATAATGGACTGAAGAGTCATGTCCATATGAACAGTCACCTTATGACTTATAAATTCCCCTCTAAACATCAAACTTTAACCAACAATCTTAATCCTTTAATCCTCCAAACTTGTCTGAATCTTGTAAGAGGAAAAAAATGGAGTTCCCAAACCACAATGAAGTAGCTTTGTTGATTCACGATGGGGAGTTTAATCTCTATTTCGAGAAGGAGTTGATGAAAAAGTTGTGTGACTATGGGCGTAGGCACCGTTTGAGGAATCTGGCTACTCTTCAGGCTGGCTTGAGACTGATCAAGCCGGAGTTGGATGCCCTGCGCTGGGGCGGTGGTGAATTCAAGATGCTCACCATCTATAAGAAGATCAACGAACTGAGACGCCGGTTCTTCAGGTGGCAGGAGTTTCTTGCACTACCAGGAGTGCACTGTGCCCCGCCTGAGTGGACAGTGAGCATCGATGCCGACTATCACGCAATCCCTCGCCAGGTATGTCTTTCCTTTCATATTCTTTGGTTAGATTTTTTACTCTTAAACAAGATTGTTCGATTGATGTTCTGTGTTGTGCAGGAGACCAATTTTGAGAAGTTTTTAGGATGTACGGTTGCGAGAACGCTGGATACCTCCATGAACTCTTTGCGATGCATTGGGTGGCACATCTACCTGAGGAAGAAGAATGATGTTGTTGGGACTGGAAGCACCAGTTTTATTTATGCTTTTATTTATCGTTTTTATTTGATATGTATCTGAACAATGGTGAGGTTCGAGTGGTTTTAATTTATCGTTTTTATTTGATATATGTCTGAACATTTGATATGTACTGTTGCTGCTGGTAATGCTTGTTTTATGTGGTTGTTAATGTATGATGTTTTGTTTGCTTATTATGGTTGGTGTTTGCTTGTCAATATATTGTTTGCCATTGAGATGATATTAATAAAAGTTCTTGGGTTTTGTTGTCTACCCTTGCTTATTCTGTTCTGTTTTAGCACTATATGTAGAATGAAACAAATCAAACACTTCAATAGCATTAACAAATGTAACACAAGCAAACAACATCATTCAAAATGGCATTCACTCAAAATGTACTGTACTCTAATAAAGATGTAGAACTGTACTCTAAGTACATCAAAATGGATGATGATGGCTAACCTAAAATACTGTACTCTAAGTACAACAAAACTTCATCATCATCACAATACTTCACCATTATCAAAAATGCAAAAGAGTACTAAACACTAGCAAATTACTCCCCAGTTGATACAAATGATCTTGTCACTGGCCTCTTAGGTACTCCAATCTTAGGCCTTGGTGCAGGTGCTTTGAACTTCTTCCTTCCAGGAGGAGTTAGTTCCTGATTCCCATGTACTGGTGCACTTGTCGATGGGATGTTTGTGGAAGCTTGAGTTGATTCTGGAAACAACCTTCTCTTACTTGCCTCAACAGGCTTGGATGTACCACTTGTAGTAGGCATAGCTTGAGGAGGTTGGCTTCTTGTATGTGGTCTGGTTGGAGCTGGAAAATTGGGCACAACTGCATCAGAGGTCCCTTTTGAAGGGGTTGTTTGACTCCTTGTCATTCTCCTGGGTGGTTCTACCTAATAACAAGGGATAAATTAAAAGCATCAATTCATATATTCAACACTTCAGTAGCCCACAAATGTTCTTTAAGCAAATATTAACCTGTGATTTTCTCTTCTGTTCTGTTGCATTAACATCAGCATGTACTTCACTTGCTGATGACCACTGATGGAACTGGTTTACACCTGGTTCACTAGTTGTTGTTGTGTTGTATGCTGGTGATGGCACATTTGTAGGAGCAGTTGGTGGATATTACAACATATCAAATGAATATTTAGAAATATACAAACACAATCTTGCGGCTACTAAAACATATATAAATGGGTACAATACCTTAGGTTTCTTGTAATATCTAGCATGTATTCTCTTCTTTTTGAGAGGTCCAGCATTTTGAGGACTTGTACCTGTGTTAACATTTGAATTTTGGGTGGAATGGTTGTTCCTGGTTCCTTGTAAGGGTGCTTGGTGCACTGAAGAGTTCTGTGTTCCAATACCATCTTCAGCCTAGGACAAGAAAATTGTATAACATTTAGATCAAGGATAAGTGCATAGTACACCAGTTAATTCAAGGAAAGGCTAACCTGCAAATTTGGCTCATTCTGACTAGCTTTCTTCTTAGACTTCTTCTTAACTGGTCCTGCTAGAGGATTGGATCTCCTCACTTCACAACTTCTTATGTTATGACCTAGTTTACCACAGTAACTACAAGTCATACCTATACCAATTCTACAAAGTTTTCCAGCCTCAACAGAATCTTCAATCTTTTTCTTCTTGACTTCATCATTCTTTGTGTTCCTCTTTCCTTTCTTTGGTCGACCAGGCATAACTGTAGGCTCTGGGGGTACTAACTTTGCAGCTGTGGTGCTAGGCATTGGCCATGCTTCTCTTCCCTCCATTGGCATCATGAAATGCCCATATATATTCAGGTATATCTCTCTGTGATAACATGGGTGGACAAATTGTTCCAGATTCTTGTACTTCATATATTTCATGCCACTAATTGCATGGACACAAGGTATGACTGTAAGTTGCCACCTATTACAGCTACATGTCTTCTCTGCCAAATTAACTACCCTCACTGATGTAAATGGGCCAACAACTTCAAATTGCAGACTCCCATTCCAATTGGCAATCCATTGTACAGAATCATCAACCAGCTTGTTAAACATCACATCAATCTTGGGACATAGCAATGTTGTCTCCCTCTCCATTTCCTTCCTCCTTACTCCAATTCTCTTCATCAGAAGCATTCTAATATACTCTCACATCTCAATGATAGGCATAGATCTTGCCTTCACAATTAAAGCATTAAAGCTTTCTGACATATTGTTCAGCAGCAGGTCACTCTTGCAGTGATGTAAGAAGAATGCTCTACACCAGTGAGCAGGTGATCTTTCCAATAACCAGGCAGCTGCAGCTGGATCTTGTACTCTTAGTTCATTGATGTATCTATCATAATCAGCTTTCCTAGTTGCTCTTGCAGCATTCCAAAGAATATGCTTCAAGGTTAAACCCTTGAATTCCTTTCTCATGTTAGCCCAAAGATGTAGCACACAGAATCTGTGCTCACTATTTGGAAGCAACTGCTCAACAGCATCAATCAACCCTTTCTGCTTGTCACTCATGATGGTCCAGTGTGAGCTGTTATTGATGTTGAGATCTCCAATGAGTAGCTGCAGAAACCAGGACCAGGTCTTACATTTCTCCTTTTCCACAATTGCATAAGCAAATGGATATGTGCTGTTATTTGCATCAACTCCTACAGCTGTTAACAAGATCCCACCATTTTTGGTCTTTAAATGGGTACCATCTAAACAAATTATTGGCCTATAGCCTGCCAAAAATCCACTCTTCAAGGCACCCCAGCATACATACATCCTCTTGAATTTGCAAATCTCACCAAACAACTTGCATTTTATCTTCACAGTTGTTCCTGGGTTTGAATTCATCATTTCTTCTGCATATCTCCAGAGATATGAGTATTGTTCAGCATCATCTCCTTTTCCCATTTCAAAAACTTTGCGCTTGCACCTATAAGCTTGGGCCTTAGAGAAGACCATGTTGGTATCCCTTCTGAAAATAGTCAACATTGACTCTACATGCCAATTTGGATCAGTGATGATTTTATCATAGTACTTCTTGGCTAGCCATGTTGATGTAGCCTGTCTCAATATGTCTTCCTTTTGACATTCATGTGGCTCTATGAGTGTCTTTATCATCATGGTCTTCTCACCATTTATCTGTGAAGCATATATGTACCAAGGGCATTCCAAGTCAGCACACCTTGCACTAATCTTCTTTGGACAACTTTTAACCATTCTGATTGGCCTTTTTTCATCCCTAGCATATTGGTTAATAGCATCCTTCAAGTGATCAGGATGCTGGAATACCATCTTCACTCTGAATTCAATCTTTGCCATGTCAATCAATGGATTGAAGACTTCATGATTTCTGTAAGTCTCCCTTACAGGTTCAAGTGATCCATTTTTCTTCTTCTTTTTCACAAGGCTTTCTCTAGTGAGTGTAGAGGAAGCAGGGGGACCATCAGACACCCATGTGTGAGAGGCAGTTGTGTTAGGTTGAGCAGCTGATGATGGCTCTGCAGTGGCATTTGTACTTGGCCCATTAGCATTTGATGGCTCTGCAGTGGCATCTGTAGATGGTACTGCCCTAGCATCACATTCTCTTCTAGGTTCTGTGTTGACAGTTGCACTTTCAAGATCAACATTCACTGTGTCAAGATTGACTTCCTCCCTTGGATTATTATCTTCATCTTCCAACCCATCTGAGTACTCAGAATCAGACCCCACAGAAACCTCACCATCACTGTCATCACTGTTCACCAAGTCTATTATGGATGCAACTAGTGGCCCACATTTCTCTAGTATAAAACTTGGAAAATCTCTTACATTGCTTCCACATGCAGCACCATTCTCTTCAGTAGTAGCAGGTTCACTTGGAACTCCATCAGTTGAGGTCTGTGCTCTATTTGTTCTCTGTCCACCAGTTGTTGACTATCCAGCACCATCATCATATGTCATGTCTATCCTCTCACCAAAAGCATTAATAGATGCTCTACTTCTCCTCTTCACTTTAAGTTTACCCTTACCTTTCTCCTTAGCCTTCTCCTTACCCTTATCTTGTTTACCCTTACTTCTGTCACTGCCACAAGAGAGTTCTTCAACTTGACTTGCTACTCTTTCCAACTCTTCTGCAAAGCCATCAGGATCCTCTTCACCACCAAACCCATGATTCCCTTCATTATCACCACCATAGTTAAGGGGCTCACTAATTGGAGGGAGATGATATGTATCTTCAGTTGCCTCAAACTCAACACTATCATCATCTGACAGAGAGGCAACATTGGGTGTTGGTGGTTTCATAAGGTAAACCTCCATCAGTTTGTGTTGAGCAGCAAATTTGGCCATGTGGTAAGCTTCATCATCATTGGTAATGCAGGCAAGTTGAAAACCAAACACCTCTGGCTCATCATTGTAAAATAACATCCAGTCATCACCCAACCCGAGGTCAACATCCATATTTATCAGCTCAAGTCTTGACATTTCATCAGCTGTGCAGTAGTCCACAAAGCTGATTTCTCCCTCCATATATGTAGGTTTGCCCAGAAACACCATATTCCCAGAGTGATGAATCATGATTGAAAAAAAATCCTCATCACCCCCTGCATATAGACAACAATACCTTCAAAACCCTAACAATGTGCTGCAATCGACAAAACCCTAGTTCAATAATACAATTATTTAACCACCCACTACCCCAAATGCTGCAATCGACAACAACGTAGTATGATTAAAGTAAAAAAATCAAAGTTTGTAGGGAAAAAAAGTTTACCATAGTCGGGAATCAAGGATCCTTGAGGCAAAAGTGTGTTTTCGTCTCGAATTTTCCACCCCATTGTCGGGAATAAGCTTAGAAGCTTTGATGTTGTCGGAATTTTGCAGAATTAGAGAAGGAATCGGTCGAATTTTGAGGAATTTGAGGATGGAAGCTTTTTGCCAATTTTAGGGTTCTTCAGAATCCCCAATTAAAGTGCGGGAAAATTGATCCAACAATGTCCTTATTCCCTCCTAAATAAGAAGCCATACTGAAAAGACTATATTACCCCCTCACTTGCCGAGACATGATGTCACTTTGTCTGGAAATGACGTTTTTTTGCCAGAAAATTAGTATAGGTATAGTATAGTTACGTTTTTCAAAGTTTGGGTATAGTATTGCAAAAGTTCAAAGGTTGGGTATAGTTTCGTAAAAGAGGCTAAACGATGGGTATAGTCCGTACGTTTTCCCTATATTAAATTACAAATACGAATGACTTTGGTTTTCTAATTGTTTGTTCCAATTTTACATTTGTAAGTATAACTAATTATTATACTATGTTTTGTTTTATAGTAACAAATAATATGTGGGCTCTTATGATTCAATAGGTATGGAGCTCATTGTAACTGTTGAATAGTCCTTTTATTTTTGGGCTTTTGGAACGCGCAACTACAACAAGTTGAGAGTTGAAAGTCGTTATAGACTAGGATCATGTGCATGCCTCCTTCGCGGGTCAGCCGCATCCCTATGAGGAGGGCTTCGTAATCATATTCGCTATTGGATACATGGTAATCTAGTCGTATGGAGAAATGCACGACTTTCTCGTGTTCCTGGTCGTCTGCCTTCGAGAACACTACACCAGCTCCTCCGTGGATCAACGGAAGAGCCATCGACAAAGACATGCCAGACGAGTTCTGCGTCTTCCTCATCCGGGACCTAGTACATTTCTACAATGAAGTCCGTAAGGACTTGGGCTTTGATGGCAGGCTTGGGGGCGTAACTAAAGTCGAATTCTCCTAGCCCCACAATCCATTTTACCATCCGGACTAAGGCCTCATGATGGTTGAGTATGGCGCGTAAAGGGTGCGTGGTGAGCATCGTCACGACATGTGCGAGGAGGTACGCTCGCAACTTGTAAAGTGCTAGACCGACTTTCTCCATCCAAGCATAACGAGTCTCGGCGTCTTGTAAAGTTTTGCTAACATAGTAGATGGGCAAATGTTCCCTTCCTTCTGCCCAAACCAATACTGCGCTCACGAACTAAGTTGTCATTGACGATCCATGGTATTAGTGCAACTTGATCCAAGTTGATTTTCTCCATGCTAATCCCTGGAACTACAAAAGCTTGCTCATCATAATGAGAATAAAACTCACGTATTAGGTTGTCTTTGACGATCCCCTGTGTCAGTGCAACTTTATCCAAGTTGATTTTCTTCATGCTAATCCCTTGAATTGCAAAAGCTTGCTAGTCCATAATCATTGTGCAATAACTGGATGTACTTCTCATAGCACCATCTTGATGTAAATTTGTTCAGATCGTAGCTCGGTTGTGCTATGCTAAGCAGTGTTTTCAGAACCGGACTGGACATCGACCCGACAAGCTCACTAGTTACAGGTTCGATCGATTAAACTGGTTCGATGCGATATTATGATAACACTGGGTAACCGATGTTATCTTAACATTGATCACATAATATATTGCAGCGAAATAAAACGAACACACAACGAATTTTAAGAAGAATATATGAATATACTCTGTCGAGCCTTAGATAAAATAACCAATATATGTAGATAATGATTTTATAAAAGATTGTTCTCTCAATCAACTCTCAAATTGTTCGAACATAACCAAGCAACAAATTAAAAGCTCATTAACTCTAATAGAATTAACTCGATAATCTAAAACCTTGAAAAGCAAGACAAACTCCTAAACAATAACAGATCTAATCTCTCAAATTTTTTAGCTCTCTTGTCTTGTTGTTTGTCTTGATGTACTTCACACCTTTATAGAGATATCTCAAACTTGATCTCCAAGGTATGTTGTACACGGTTTGTACATTTTCAGCCTTTCTCGTAAAACTCTACTTCCTTTGATCTTCGTGTCCTAGTCTGAGAAGGTTTCCTTAATTATATCGAGTCCTAGTTATAACATTCAAAGATAACTAAAATTGTGGAACTAGATTAATAAGTGAATAAAGACAAAACACATTTAATATCAAAGTTGAAAAACAAGATTGTTTAAGTTTTACAGCGTTCAATATTATCATAAAATTTCATAAGCTTCGTGTTGTGATAACATTCGTGTTTCCATGTTGTGCTCACATTGTCAAGACACTTTACACTTTCATAATTGAAAGAAGGAAATTAATTAATCAAATGGAAAATCCCGTTAGAAAAAAAAATCTCCACCAAGCCACCAAGAAACTTTCCTTTTCACTGTCATGTCATCAGTTTTTAACACTAACTATGCATATATAGTCTACTCATATTAGAGAAATTGGATACAGAGAGAAAGAAAAATAAAAGAAACACACACATTAATAATATTGCAATTGCAGAACTTTGAAAAAAGATGATATTTTCACACTGGTGGAGGAAGATCCAATTATTTTACCACAATGGATGGAGGCATGGCTTCAACTCGATTTTATGAATAAAAAAAGTTTCAGAAACAGCCGCACATATGCGAAACCGTGTTTTGTTGTAGATGTATGGCTAAACATATCTGCGAACTATGCTGGAAGAATTTGAAGGAACGCGAATGCCATAAATCTTTGCAAGTCAGTATAATTGTGCACACACAGACACACACTACATATCTTTATGTGGTGTAAAATTATTGTTATGGACTAGCAATGTTATTTCTTATGTTCCAATTGATTTTTTTTTACAAGAAAAATACTATTAATAGGATTAATTCTATCACTTCCACGTTAAATCAAATAAAATTTGGTTACCTCTGGTTATTTTTCAATTTGGTTTTCGTCCTTCCAAGTATTATTAGAGAAGGAAATTAATTAATGAAAAAAGAAAATCCGTTAGAAAAAAGATCTCCACCAAGCCATCAAGTGACTTTTCTTTTCACCGTCATGTTATCAGTTTGTAACACTAACTACGTATATATAGTTTACTCATATTAGGTAACTTAAATATACTTAGATATGCACCCGAAGCGAAGAATCAAAACACAAAATTTTGTTGTTCTTCTAGTTGTCAAGTTCTTACTAATACATAGAGAAATTGGATAAGGGGAAAGGAAAGTAAAAGAAACACACACATTAATAATATTGCAATTGCAAAACTTTGAAAAAATATGATATTTTCACAATGGTGGGGGAAGATTCAATTATTTTACCACAATGGATGGACGCATGGCTTCAACTCGAAGTTTAGGAATAAAAAAGAAAGTGTCAAAAACACGCACACAAATACAAAATCGTTTTTTATTGCGGATGTATGGGCGAACCTATCAATCGCCCAAACGTGTACAAGCACACGTGCGAATTCGCACATATATGTTTATTTTTTGTCAATTTTGTGGTTCACGTGTCTCACGTTTCATTTACGGCAAAATATTTCGCCCGATGAATAAAATCACACAAATGTCAACAATACTAGACTATTCTTGTAAAGGAACATAATAATGGACTAAAGACGCAACGTGGCCAGGTTGAAGGATTAGTTTTGCAATTTTCCTGACTAATTTAAATAAATGTATTGTTTAATTGCAAGAAAGAGAATGTAGCTACCTTTGAGACAATACTATGAATGTGCAGGAGTTGTTTTTTTCATTTTTAGTGATTTGTCCGTAAGTTTTGTCAAAGTCTCTCGTTTGTAATAATTAAAACATATGTTTACATATTGACGCAATGCTACGAAAACTCTATAGTTAGTGAAGTCGTCCAACTGTAAGTACCTCATATGGATTATGGGAAACACAACAACAACAACGGCCAATTCTGTGATCGCAATAAATCGGGTATGCTATATGAACCATAAGTGTATTACGTGAGTCGTGCACATGAATCATTTATCTCTATTCGTTCTGGTTGAGAAGTACATCTTCATTTAGGTCTCTGAGCTTCTTGTCATTACGTATGACCTTCACCAACATTTTCTTCGGCCTTCCTCGGGTCCTGGTCGTACTCCTTAAGTCGAGAGTTTCAACTCGCCGAACCGGTGCATCTATGTGTTTGCGTCTAACATGTCCAAACCATATTAGGTGATTTTCTCGCATTTTTTCGACAATGTGCCCTACACCCATCTATGTTTAATAACCGTTGGGATAAACTATGTTCTTTCCTAATTCCAATCGCTTTTAAAAATATTTTAGGTCTATAAAAATTGAAAATCTCTTGCATTCCGTTACTAAGAGTGAAATGGTGGGATCCTTGCTTGTTTAATATCCTCCTTCCTTTATTAGTACTGAGACGCATATATCAAAAATTCAGTGTGAAATTTGAATAAGATAGATGTTTTTTTTTTCAAAAAAAAAACGTAATTGAGCAAAATCGGAGGCAGAAAAGAAAATCGTTAAATCTCTTACATACCTTATATCTTTTGGTGTTACCACACATCCATCGTAACACAACATAAATAAATGGGTGTTGCATGGTTTATTCTTAACACTATTCACACTATTAAAGAACCCTCACTAAAATCTAATCATGATTTATTAGTTAATCCATCACTTCACCTTGTAAAAATTAATTCATCATGAGAAGGAGAAACAACAAAAATAATGAGTTTATAATCTCAACAATCTACTTTTACAGACACTTTTTGACTACACATAACTATAGAGCAAAAATGCTTTAACATTACATATCTGATATCTATCAATACTTGTGGACCATATTAAACTACAAGCTTTCTACAGCGCCGCTTTCCATAATTAACAACTGTGGCGATCAACGGCGAACAGGCAATCTACAACTCAATGGCATCGGAGATGATAATCTCCGATAGCCCAGATCCGTCAACCATCATCCCATCAACAGAGGAGGACCTAAGATTCGTGTTTAGGGAAGATTCAATCTCCCAGAAGCGCCCAAGACAAGAACAGGGGTTCGGCAATCCGATAGTGCCGTCGACGTTTAACCTGACTGAGGCAAAGTCCGGAAACAGAACTAACGGATCCTACGCAAGCATGCTACGTTCGAAAGATGTCTTCATAAACGAAGAAAGAACCAATGAAGCGGTCGGCAAAATTAGGGTCCTTGAACCAAGCGTGGAAATTCCGTTCAAATCTGTGGAATTCGCGGATGAACTACACGACCAAATGTGCGAACAGTGGAAAAACACAATTCTTATCAAAGTTCTGGGCAAACCATGGTTTTATCCAACCCTAGTGAATAAATTTAACACCATGTGGAAATTGAATGGTAGTTGCGACATTGTCGACCTTAGCAACGGAAACTACTGTCTCCGAGGTTTGACTACTGCGCAAAGAGAGGGTATTCTCACCCAAGGACTATGGCAATTGGCGGGGAGTTTTTTGCACATTCGTAAATGGACGCCGGATTTTGACCCGGAGAATGATTTTATTGATTGTGCGATAACTTGGATAAGAATTATGAAGTTGCCACTCGAACTCTTCGGGGAAGCAGCAATTAATGCAATAGCGAGTTGCGTCGGCGAACCGATCAAAATAGACGAAAACACATTCACTGCCGCGAGAGGGAAGTTTGCCCGAGTATGTGTCCAAGTCTCGACCAAGAAGCCACTGGAGAGAGGTATTCATATTAGAGGGAAAATATACCAAGTGTTGTACGAAAACCTCCCATCGCTGTGCTATGAGTGTGGACGGGTTGGACACATTGCAACGACATGCAAGGAGAAAACTGGTGCGGATTATGCGATGAAAAATGACACCCATATGGAGTCGGATGAGAACCCAAAGCAAGCCACTGAAAACTCAACCATGTGGCTTATTGAAAAATCTAAGAACGATGAGTACGGCGAATGGATGCAGGTAGCCCGGAAGAAAGGCGCGTACAAAGGGGGTGAGACTAGTCCGAGTACAAACAGAGGAATTAATAATATACAAGGAAAGCAAATCACTATCCTCAAGAGAAACCAATCGGGGTCTACCCCCAAAGGAGTCGCGCCAGCCAAGACTAAGGAAAGCGAGGTGCGAAAGGAAAGTTTGAGTGACAACTCTAATCATGGTAGGAGAATATTACCTAAGTCTCTCACCGCGACTAGGAAAGGTCCAGCAAAAGGAAAAAACAAAATAGCGCAGCTAAGGAAAGAGGCTATAGAGGAGACCGTAGAAAGAAATAAAAACTCGTTCGCCATTCTTGAGAACGCTGAATTTTAAGAAACTGAGCAAGAGCGAGTGAATCCGAAAGGGCGAACGACAGAAAAGATTTCGAGAAGCGATGGACCAGAATGCGAACTTGAATTTATTCCTGGAGAACGGGGCACTAGTCGCACAGGTGCAACCGGAATTCTGGGAAATATAAACTCTGCGACATACGTTCGGGGGACACTCGCAAATATTACTAATAGATCCGCGGACAGTTCATGTAGTAGAGATAATGCCGACAACATGGGAGTTCGAAATCAGCACTCGGATAATAGAGTGATTCGAGAATTTGTTCCTATGGTGGCAGAAATTAACTCGAAGCGCATGGGAACAAAACCGACAAAACTACATGATGCGGGAAGTTCTATGGCAATTGATGCAGATATGGATGGGGAGGGACATTGAGTACCCCGTGCACCCCATACAAATTGAAAATTCTCCAATGAAGGTTGTGACGTGGAATTGTCAGGGAGCGGGACATCCGGATTTTGCGACTAACTTTAGAGATTTAGTCAGAATTCATCGCCCAGATGTAGTTTTCCTTTTGGAAACAAGAGTTATGCCGGACAGAGCATACGAGATAGCACCATTCATGGGTTATTCGGATTATTGCATAGCACCGACCGATGGGATGGATGGGGGAGTGTGGATGCTTTGGAACAGTGACAACATAGACGTTGATATCTTGAACGTCGAGGACCAAGGGATCCATGCTAGAATCGGCCCGAAGAAGCAAGCTAAGTGGCTCATATCCGGAATTTATGCAAAACCATATGCGGATGACAAGGCTCGTATTTTTGGAAGCTTGCGCGATATGGCGCAAACGGTTGATACTCCGTGGCTCATCCAAGGAGACTTTAACGAGATTTGCTATACTCACGAGAAAAAAAAGGGGCAAGACGAACACGACTAGGAGGTGCATGGATTTTCAGCGGTGGGTCGATAGTTGGCATATGGTGGATTTGGGATTCCACGGACCTAAATTTACTTGGTCAAACAAAAGAGAAGGGACGGCGCTCATCCAAGAACGGATTGACAGAGCGCTAGCCAATAACGCGTGGAATGAAGCCTTTCCGGACAATGAGGTTTATCACTTACCTCGGATCCACGGAGATCATCATCCGATCCTCACAAATTGTTTAGGCTCGCTGCGCGGAAATAGATCGAGACCCTTTAGATTCGAGGAGATGTGGCTAAGACATCCGGATTGTGAGAATATGCTTAAGGGAGTTTGGGAAGGAAACGACAACATTGTGGACGCAATCGATATGATCCCCGAGGTTATGGAACCATGGAACAAAAACTGCTTTGGGAACATATTCAAGAAGAAGAGAGCTTTGTTAAGGCGTATAGAAGGGGCGCAAAAAAGTTTGGCGTGTAGGCCAAACACATACCTCGAAGAGCTGGAGAGGAAACTTGTGTCGGAGTACAATGAAATTCTAAGGCGCGAGGAAATATTTTGGAGGCAAAAGTCCCGGGTTAAATGGCTTGAGGAAGGAGATAAAAACACGGTGTTTTTTCACCGCTCTACGTTGATAAGAAGGAAAAGGAACCGTGTGTTAGTGCTGGAAATTGATGGAGAGTGGTGTCGCGACCAGGCGACATTAAAAGATCATGCAAGGAGCTTTTTTCTAAAGCTATTTACTGGGGAGACTCACGGACAAAACACCCTTGCAATCTCACGGCATCAAGCAACCCTTAGTCCAATGGAGGCCGAATGGGTGGGTAAAGATGTGACGTTGGAGGAATTAAAAGAAGTTGTCTGGCGCACAAATCCGCAAAAAGCACCAGGTCCGGACGGAATTCAGGCCGTATTTTTCCAAAAATATTGGGATTGGGTGCACGAATCACTCCTCAAATTTGTTGCTAACGCCTTTTCAAATCGGAAATTCGAGCCGAAGGTGTGCGGCGCGCAGCTCTGTCTAATACCGAAGGTATCGGATCCGACCTGTATCTCTCAATTTCGACCCATATCTCTTTGCAATGTACTGTATAAATTTATCACGAAGTGTATTACATTGCGACTTAGAGATTATATGCCGAGATTAATTGCTCCAACGCAATCGAGTTTTATCAAGGGGAGAAGCACCCAAGATAATATCTTCGCGATTCAGGAGATCCTACACTCGCTTCGGGCTAAGAAAAAAAATAAGACGGGGTGCATCATATTAAAACTTGATCTTGAGAAGGCATATGATAAAATAAGTTGGGGTTTTTTGGAGGACACTCTAAAAGCATTCAAGTTTCCGGATAATATTATTGAGCTTATTCTCTTTTGTGTGCGCAACGCCTCCACTGAGGTACTTTGGAACGGTGAACCACTCAGTGCGTTTGGACACGGTTGCGGGTTGAGGCAAGGAGACCCTCTCTCACCATATTTATTCGTGCTTTGCGTGGAGAGACTCGCCTATCTTATACAAGAGGAAGTTGAGGAAGGGAGTTGGGAACCAATTGTGCCGTGTCGAGGAGGCCCGCGAATCTCGCATCTCTTCTTCGCGGATGATCTTATGTTAATGGGAAAGGGGACGATTCGGACTGCAAGAAGTATGAAAAAAATTCTCGACAGTTTCGGGAAGGCGTCCGGGCTCAAGATTAACGAGGGGAAACCAAAAAATTTCTTCTCGAATGATGGGGGCTGGAATTTGAAGAGGAGAATTTGCTCCATATTCGGATTTGCGCGCACGGCCTCACTGGGAAAATACTTGGGCGCGAATCTAGTACATGGTAGAGTTGGCCGCGAAAACTTTAACGACATATTTGATAAACTCTCCTCACGTATGGCTGGGTGGAAGGGAGCGAATTTATCTCTAGCGGGTCGTGCTACACTAGTCCAATCCGTCTCGACGGCGGTACCTATTCATCTCATGCAGTCGAGTTGGTTGCCGGAAAGTGTGTGCAACAAAATTGATAGAATTAATAGGGACTTTTTGTGGTCCAATGATCCTAACATCCGGCGATTGCACCTTGTGGGATGGAGTCGGGTGCTACGGACAAAGAAAGATGGGGGACTAGGCTTGCGCACGGCTCGGTTTAATAATGAGGCCTTGCTCTCAAAGATCGGATGGAAGATTCTACAAGAAGAAGAGTGCTTATGGTCGGCTCTCATCAACGCCAAGTATTTGAAAGGAAAAAAGATAACGGAATATGTCCCTAAGCCGCAAGATAGCTACACTTGGAAGGGTGTTGTTCGCTGCATGCAACTAATCCTACCCTTTATTCGTTGGCGTATTGGAGACGGAAATACGATATCTTTTTGGTGTGATAATTGGTTGGGGGAGGCGCGCCTATGCGATGTCGTGGAGACAATTAATCCAGACGATTATGGCCTTAAAATTGCGGATGTCTTGGATGAAGGAAATAATTGGTGTTTGAACAATCTATCAACCGCGATACCGGATGAGTGGAAGAAGAAAATTTTAGGCACAAAAATAATATTGAGGGAGGCCGAGGATAGAGCTCTGTGGAGTCCGAACGCGAACGGCGTATTTTCATGCCAAAGCGCTTATAGAGAATTATTCAAGAAATATTCAACCTCTTGCACACCAAGTCCGCGGATTAATTGGGTATGGAAAGCACCTTGTAGTAATAAAATTCGATTCTTTCTTTGGCTTGCGAGTCAAAACAAAATTGCGACGAACTCGGTAAGGAAAGAAAGGCATTGTACCAACGAGGATAGCTGCGAGAGGTGCCCGAATATCATGGAATCAATGATCCATGCTCTCCGAGACTGCCCCCCCCTAGCGAAGAAGGTTTGGAAAGCGTTATTACTTGCGCGCATTTGGAACAGCTTTTTTGAAACTAGGGAAAGTAATTGGATGCGCGTTAATGCACAAGAGGAGGAGAAAATATGCTCGCTTATCCCGGGGACCGAATGGAAGGTTGTGTTCGTTTCAGCATGCTGGTGCATATGGAAGGCGAGGAATACGAGAATTTTCGAAGGAAAAAATGTGAAGGTCTACTCGGTTCTTAGCCAAATTAAGCAAATGTGTTCAGATTATAATATGGGGAAGTTATCAAGAGAAACTCCGAAACCAATAAAGTGGACTCGGCCGAGGGAAGGCTGGTACAAGTTGAACATAGAGGGGAGCGTGTTGCCGGATATGAACTCCGGATCGGCAGGGGGTGTTCTACGCAATGCGAATGGTGAGTGGCAGTGGGGGTTTGTGCAGAAAATTGCAAGCCCCACGGTGCTTGAATCGGAGATTAAGGCCATTCATTTGGGCCTAAATAACGCTTGGGAGAGGAGAGTGTAGCGTCAAAATTTCAAAGTCCTTAAAATAAAAGACAAGAAAAATTAAGTACAAATAAATTTTATTTCTTAAAATGAATATGGGTTACAATCTTTATGAATTCCTCTGATTCTTTTCTAATCTTGAAACTTGGTTGACTTGAAGGCGGAATTGACTTGGATCGCTTCCACGTGATGTAAGTTGAACGTTAATCCAAAGGCTTTGAGCTTGATCTTGAATTGACAATTGACTTGACTTGATATTTGGGACGAACAATTTGATCTTCGTCTTGACTTGTTGCACTTGTTGAATGTCAATCTTCTTTAGAGGAATATTGATCTTCAAAATGCTTGGATGCTTGACAAACGTTGATGCAAGGGCTTGGCAGCTTGATCTCGGATCGAACGGAAACTTGATTTGGAATTTGATTTGAAGATTGTTGAAGAACGATATGATCTTCGTCTTCAGTTCTTCGCATATGTGGACTTTGATCCTATTTGAAAAGGACTTGATCTTCAAAAACAGTTTTTCGAGGGCCTTGCAGCTTGTTCTCGAATCACACAGACTTTCTTGCTTGAAGATTGTTGAAGAACGGTATGAACTTGACTTGAATTTGTTGAAGCTCGATCTTCCTCGGCAGAAGTGCGATCTTCAAAAACGGTTATTTGATGGACTTGGAGCTTGACACCGGATCAAATGGAGGTTTTCGCGAAGAACACCTTGAATGCCGCGAAGAATGCTTGAGGATTGATGAACTTTGTGGAGCGAAAAACTTGGAGCTTTTCCCTCTTCAACTTGTGAATATTTTGTGTGTCTTTTTCTTTATGAGAGGACCTCTATTTATAGTTGTAAAAACCTAGAGCTCCTTGCTTGTGATTGGTCGGTTTTATTTCAAGATAAGCATGGATTTAATTTAGTCTTGCTTATCAAGAAATATTTAGAACACATCATATTTCCACGTGTAATAATGTGATTGGTTGAAATATATCTTCTTTTCCACATGGCCTTGTTTGATTGGTTGACTCGCATCATCATTTTTCCCACGTGGCTTTATTTGACTGGTTGCAATTCTCCATCAGATATTAGAAAATTAATTAATTAACCTATTAATAATTGGAATTTAATTTAGTAAAATTCCAAATTAAAAATAGAAATAATCAATTTAATTTCTAAAAATTTAAATTGACACTTGTCAATATTTAATTGGAGTAGACAAAATTTATTTGTCTACAGAGAGTCCAACGCATTGAGGTCGAGACGGATTCAAAAGAGGCGTTCAACATCATTAAGGATCATAGAATCCGGGATCATGCACTTCACCACATGATTGAAGAATGTCGTGCACTCTTGCACAAACCGTGGGATATAAAATTATGTTGGATAAAGAGAGAAGCAAATAAAGTTGCGGATGCCATGGCGAAGACTCCGATATCGTTAGAGGACGGAGTTAAAATTGTCCTAACCCCACCCCCTAGTATTTTGTCTATCTTGTACGTGGATATTGCCTAAGGGCTAGCTTTTCATCCTTTCTACCAAAAAAAAAGATATCTATCAATTTTAACTTTGAGGTGTCATAACTTAGTCAAATAGAAATCTTACGTTATTATCTAACCAGTGTCTATTTATAAGGAATTTGTTGGAGCATATATGTTTACTTAAAAATTGACTTCATATTTATCAACTTAATTAATGATTGGGTCATCCAGTCAAGGGTCAACACATGCCCAGGAAATTTTTTAAAGTAAAAACAAGAAAGATGTATTGTTAACTACATATATATATATATATATATATATATATGTTTCTTTTTCAGGTTTTTTTTTAGTGTTACATACATTCTTATTTTTTATTTTTATAAAATGAAAACCAAGTGTAAAGAAATGTCGGTTTGTGAGTAGTGAGTTAGTGACGCAAGCTTTTTAATTTTTTATTATATTTTTGCTAACAACTTTACATGAAATGTGTTATGATGGGATATACTTCCCCTCTCTGATCTTGAGACCCCACAGTAATCTATATACAACTCATGCAGGATATACTTCTCTCTCTCTCTCTCTCTCTTAGCTGATGATACTTTTCAATAAAACCCCTAATTTTTTGAGCTCACCTGTCTAAAATCTGTGAGTCAATTACCTGTTTGTTTACATGTTATTTAGTGCAATTTGCAAATGTGTTTAATTAATATTGTTTGTATTGTGTAAGTTTGTTGAATTATTATCATATTTGTTATTGTTAGTTTGGTTGCCTTCTCCCTATTATTCATCAATGGATTGGATTTTATTCTTTTTATTGTGTTTATTAATTGCTGATTTGTGTTGTTTAGCTCTTTTCTCTCTCTCTCTCTCTCTCTCTCTATGGTATTTATTTCAACATGTTGAAACTTGAAAGTTGTTAGCTTGACATCATATCTTTATCCATGCAGGCAGTTGTTTAATTACTTGGATCGGGATCGGGCAGCTTTCGATGGAATCATGAATAGTGATTTTAGGAGTACCTTGAATGCCTAAGAGTTTGTGGTTAGTGCCACAAGGGATGGATGGATGACCTTTAAGGTGGAACCATCTGTATGTAATATGTATGATAGTAGTAGTAGTAGTATATAAGCCCGGTTTGGGGACAACTCTAAGTGGCACATTTGCCTGCCTACTGCTTAAATACCTCAACTCTACGCGTTTCTTATTTGAATACTTACAGCAATTGAATGGATTCCGAGACTCTGGTAACTGATTACCACCCAAGTGTTTGTAAGCGGATGCTTGCTGCTGTAGGACCACTGCTTTGGATTGCTGTCAGCTATATAGACCCTGGAAAGTGGGCAACAGCTGTAGAGGGGGGAGCTCGCTTTGGGTTTGACATAGCCCTTCTCATGCTTATTATAAATCTTGCAGCTATTTTATGCCAATACCTCTCTGCCTGCATACCTATTGCTACCGGAAAAGATCTTGCACAGGTGCTTATGCTGATATCACCATTATTTTCTCCTCAAGAACAACATTACATTACATTTTTGGTGATATTGTAAAGTCAGCTTATTTTGAATGAATAGGAAGAGAAGTGAGAATATTTATCAATGCCGAGCTCATACTTGACATAGATACTGTATATCTTGTGTAGTTTGCTGATTGCTTTTATAGGCAATCTCTTAAAGGCAGCACTCTTAGAGGATTCTCTGACTCCCTTTTCGACATTGGGACTGTAAAGACTAGGCATGAAGGAACATATATAGATAGATTTTTTAGTTTGTTTCTTGATGGTCCAGGGTAAAAAGGAAATTCTATTGTTAGAGGGTAATTTACTGGATTAGGTGGTTGCAATTTACTCGTAGTCTAAGCTTATCCTAAACTTGTGGGTCAATCCATTTTCCTTCTAGTTTTTCGGTTTACATCTAGTCCTATGTAATACTCTTATTTGACTATCTAGTTACACATTATCCGAAGAATTTGGAACTCATTCTCCTTGCTTATGACATAGATTTGCCGCGAGGAATATGATGGCATAACATGCGTACTCATAGGAGTTCAAGCTGAGACTTCGCTAATTGTGCTAGATCTGACCATGGTATTCTACTTTTTCCTAAATCATTTGGATTTAGCTGTTAATTTTTCCACAATTTTGTGTTTTGCTAATAGTTACACATGATTGTTTCTTGTAGGTTCTCGGCACTGCTTATGGGATCAACGCTGTTTTTGGAATTGACCTATTTATCTGTATATATTTGACTGGCTTTGATGCTGTTCTATTTCCTTTTCTTGCCAGCCTCCTTGTAAGTTTTTTGCCATTATGCTAAAAACAATTCATTATCAGATTGGTGAAGATATTAGTTATAGCTGATATTCTGTTTTCAGGAGGATCCCAAGGCAAAGTTTTTGTCCATATGCTTGGCATGTTTTATATTAGTATCTTATGTTTGCGGCATTCTGATAAGTCAACCAGAAAGCTTAGTGTCCATGGGTTGGATGCTTAAGCTGAGTGGGGAAAATGCATATATATTGATGAGTCTTCTCGGAGCAAATATTATGCCCCACAATTTTTACCTTCATTCTTCTATTGTACAGGTCATCTCTCTCTCTCTCTCTCATATGTATATATGTGTGTATGTGTGTATATATATATATATATATATATATATATATATGTGTGTGTGTGTGTGTGCGCGCGCGCGTGCACGTGTGTGTTTGTGTGTAAACTCTTTTTGTTGTACTAAATTTCTCACACATCCTCGGGTCTCTACTGATCATTTTTTTCTTCAATACTCGTGCAGCAAAATCAGGGGCAAAAACTGGTTTCCAAAGACGCATTGTGCCATGACCACCTATTTGCCACTTTGTGCATCTTTAGTGGCCTTTTCCTCGTGAATTGCATGCTGATGAACTCTGCTGCTAATGTTTTCTATAGTAGCGGACTCATTTCGCTCACGTTACTGGATGCATTGTCATTGCTGGATCAGGTTGGCGCGGGATACGTAGAATCTTCTTTTACATCATGTAATGCATTTGGCTTTTGCGGTTTTGTATTGCCTTCTAGTCTGTTATTAAATGGTTTGAAACTGATACAGGTATCTAAGAGTCCAATATCCTCAGTTGCTTTGATATTGATCATGTTTTTCTCCAATCAGCTTATATCATTACCATGGAGTCTTTGTAGACGGGTTATTTGCAATGACTTCTTCGGAATAGATATTCCTTGTTGGCTTCATCGTGCTACAATCAGAATAGTTGCCATCATTTCCGCCCTATACTGTGTCTGGAATTCTGGAGCTGAGGGTATATTTCAACTCTCAATCTTTACACATGTTGTGGTTGCTCTCCTGCTTCCATCTTCTGTTATCCCTCTATTTCAAATTGCCTGCTCAAGATCGATCATGGGTGCCTACAGAATTTCTTATTTGGTAAAATTCTTTACTCTAATCACGTTTGTTGGGATGCTGGGGCTAAAAATATTCTTCGTGATGGAAATGTTATTTGGTGGTAGTGAATGGGTTAGCAGTTTAAAGTGGAACATTGGGAGTGATGTGCCTATTTCTTATGTTGTTCTTCTCTTAGCTGCTTTTTCGTCGCTCTGCTTCATGCTTCGGCTGGCAATCACTCCATTAAGATCTACAAGTTTAGATACTCGAGCATTGAAGCGGGACCACAAAGCTGATATGCCTGAGTTATCTATGGGGAGGAACCAAACTGAAATTGGTGACGTTCAATATCATCTGAGGAAAGCTTTGAAAAACCAAGAACCTGCATTATCATGTCCTGATCTGGATTCATCCGAAATGCTTTGGGATTCCAAGGGCGATCTTGATGCGACTGCAACTCAGGGCAATAAATCTGAGTTTTCTTTTTCAAAGACCACCTCAGGAAATCATGAGGCATCAGTTTCCGTTTCGAAAGCATTCCTGCCTAGATATGGTGAAGGCATCAAAACTGAATCGTTGGGTATCAGCACCTTGTGCACTGAGAAAAAAGGGATGGCGGAAAAACGAACTGAAATTGAGGAAGTTGTGCAGAATGGGAAGGATGACGGTGGAGATCCTACGGAGCCTGAAGAATCAACAAAAGATGTTTCCGGGAGCAACCCGACATTGACCTATAAGTGTACAAAATCCCTTAAAAGTGTTGATGAAAAACTTAATGATGTAGGAAGCAGGGCAGGAAGTCTATCAAGATTGGTCGGATTAAGCCATGTTGCAAGGCGCCAGCTAGCTACTATTCTGGACGAGTTCTGGGGACAGCTATTTGATTTTCATGGACAGGTAGCACAGTATGCTAAAGCTAAGAAACTGGATATTTTACTGGGAATTGATTCTAAGGTGAGTTCAAAATCTTCTTCTCCATCTGCTAAATTGGAAAGATGTAGCAAGGAGTCTGCTGATTATATCTCTACCACTTGTGAACATGGACGGAAATCAAGTGTTTGTAATTCTTCAATCAAGCAGATTGGATGGAATAGTATTGAATCAAAATTTGGGGTTCAGCAAGGTGCTGTCACATGGTCTAAAAAAATGCAACTATTAGATGTATATGGCGGCCATACTACTCTTGACTCGAATGAGAGGCGCTACTCTAGTTTGCATGTCTTGCCATCTTGTGATGTTTACAATCAATATCCAGCTACTGTTCACGGTTATGATATTTCTCTACTTTCTAAAGAAAAAGGTGCTGATTATGTAACAGGTCGATTGGAGTTACTGAATAAAACTTCTACTTCCAGAATCAAATTTAACACTGTAGATTCACGTAGTCGGCCCTTGGGAAGGAACCCACGAAGTGGTTTGCGCTCTCTCAATCTGCCTGGTTTTCACAAAGTTCCTGTTTCTCATAGCAGTTTGCTGAAATCTGGACGGCCTTTTGCTGACCTTCGTTTTCCTGAGCATTTGGATTCCAACAACAGCCCAGGCAATACGAAGAAATTTTCCAGTTTGCCAACCATGTCAGGATGTTACACCGCTCGTCGTGATTCGTCTTTGTCTTTTAAAAGGTCCCAGTGTGATAATTCTGTGGGATGCACACAGTCCATTAGCCCCTGGGCATGCGACAAAATGTCTTACAGTGCTCTATCGTGGCCCAGTAGAGATGCCTTGTCGTTACAATTGGGTTCTTGTCCTACTGTTGGTTCCCTGTGGTCTAAGCAGCTTCATGAACATTTTGGTGTGGCCGTCAAATCTCCTCCAACAAAGCAAGAAACTCTATCAGCCGTAGATATGGAAGCAAAACTTCTTCAGTGTTTCAGGATTTGTATTATGAAACTTCTGAAGCTGGAAGGATCTGATTGGTTATTCAGACAAAATGATGGGGCTGATGAGGACCTCATAGATAGACTAGGTGCAAGAGAGGGATTCCTATATGAACTTGAAAGTAGGGCGTTGGGTTTTGGTGTTAGAAGCATTGAGCCAGACCATTCAGAGTTTGTGTCAGTTCCTAATTGCGGCGATGAATGTGTTTGGAGAGTAGACCTTATTATAAGTTTTGGAGTTTGGTGCATCCGCAGGGTTCTTCAGCTTTCCCTCATGGAAAGGAGGCCAGAGCTTTGGGGGAAATATACCTATGTACTCAATCGTCTCCAGGTGAGAAATACAAACTCTGTACTTCGAGCTTTTGTCCGTCTCATTTCACCTGAAATCATCTGTATTATAGAGTGAGACTTGTGTTTCGTACTTGATTAGGATACCCATTAGGTTTTGAAATACCTGAAGCACAGCCAGGTAATTTTCCATAAAGATAATAAGAACATTTCACCATTGGACTTTTTATTCCGCAACCTTGCAGAACTTTACTTTTAGTGTCATTGTAAAATGTACGAAGCTTTTGAATATGTGCACTTCTTTTTTATGCTCCATATATCATTTCTTTATTCATCTTATTTTTTCCTTATCACAATCATATCTTTGTCGTAGAGGCAAATGATGTATTTTTATTTACCAACTTGAGCTGTTATAGTGAAGGATATATTATTCAGGGCTTATATAATTTCACTGAAGCGACAGGAATTATCATGACGTATTTGTTAAGTTGTCATTTGTGTTTGTTATCGCTGCTAAAGTGATCATTTTAAATCTTAATGTTTTTAAAATTGAAAACCTCTGGACTCTCAAACTTTTGTTTTCTTCTGCAGGGGGTCATTGATCTTGCTTTTACTAAGCCCCGCCCTCGGTTAGCTCCCTGCTTCTGTCTTCAGCTTCCACTGGGATGTCAGCAAAAATCAAGCCCGCCTATTTCAAATGGCACCTTGCCTTCCAAACCGGGCCATGGAAGATTCACAACTGCGCCAATGCTTTTAGATATCGCCAAAGATGTAGAAATCGCTATTTCTTCTCGCAAGGATCTTACTGGCACTGCAGCTGAGGATGTTGCTTTTCCTAAACGAAGAGAAAACTTGGCGTCAGTACTGAAACAATATAAGTGCCATTTGTCAAGCAAATCAATGGTTGCGTAAAACTTCGGTTCATGATGGCTGCCGTTGAATGTTAACTTGTATTGCTTGATTTTGCTGAACTACCAACACATAGCATGAAAGATACCCCTTCAGGTGATAAGACCCCCCCCCCTTGTATATTAAAACTCTTAGTTCTTTGTATACATAGGATAAAAGGTTGATGAAGGATTAAAAGAGAAATTGATAGAAGAAAATAGATTTTTTTTTTATTACAAATGGGAAGAGTTACTTCATGGATTTATAATCTAGTAATTGAGAAGTTCAAGTTGGTTGCCACTATAAAATTGATGGGTGTTAACAACGAAAATGTAAATTAGAGACATTTAAGGTAGGGGTGTGCATAGAAAACGGAAATCGACTAAACTGGTGGATAACCGATTTGATGATTTGGTTTTTTAACAGAACCGGATGATTGGTGCAGTTTATGGTTTGGTAGTCAAAATCGAATTCATATATGATTTGTTTTTGATTTATACCATCGATTAATTGAACCAAACTAAAATCGCATTTTTATTAGCCTAATTATTTAGTAGTATAATATCTTAATACTCTAAACTATTACATTTATATTTAATATGAAGAAAGCTAAGTATGTAGATGAAATCATAAAAAATCTATTTTAAAAATCGATGTAATTTATAAATTATAAAAAAGCGCATTATATTAACGTTGTATTGTTCAAATATGTAAATAAATAGTTTTTGTGCATGCATGCAGGGGTATATATATTGTATGATTTTAGAAGAAAAAAAACAAACGATTGTTATTGCAACTACTATCTTTGCGATTTTTAAATTGTTGATGATTAATAATTTTCGGTTGATGAATGGTCTATAATGACTAAGTTATTTTATTAAATATTACATGTTATTTGTTTTTTTATACATTGTCTATCAATTTATTTTTTTATTCGAAGATTAATTGTTTAATAGATAAATGAGAGGGTTTATACATTTTTTTTTGTAAAAAGCAAGAATAAAAGGAAGCAAAAAGTAAAATCGAGCCGGTGCCAAAAAAAAACAAAGAATGGTAATTTAAACCGAAGTAAACCGTGTCAAACGATTTGCTTTAGGAGGAAACCGAAACCGAGCCCCCTATTCAAAAATTGAACCAATGGTTCGGTTAAACCGAATTGCACACCCCTAATTTAAAGAATTACTTTAGCAACACCATTTTTTTTGTTTGATAATATTTTTCACTTAATTTTTTAAATTTCCATGTGATTGCAATAGTTGTGGAGATTATCTCAATTTTGGAAAAACCCCTCTCAACTCTAGCATAATTAGGGTAACAAATCAATAGTGCGTCTAAAATTTGGTCTTTTGCGATTGTTTTTAAATAATGATTGTGTAATCGATTAAGCTTCATGTTTCCTAACCACGTAAATGCTGATACGTTAGAAATTCACCATGGATGTAAAAATTCGAAATCTTAGTTTGCTTTCGACAAATCAATACGTATGTGTAGCAACAAATTCAAAGTGGATCTATCTTGCGTGTAAATGTCGGGGCACAATTGGTGTCATGTCGTCTCAGAGCTAGCGCATTGTCTTTTATGGTTGTGACATCTATGGTTGTGAGATCGTTGACGCTCATTAGAAAGTTTGGCGTTGTTGGCAATTCAATTGTCACAATTTTTATGGAGTTTCACCGTTTTAACTATGACTTTTACTGGTGTTGAAACTGCGAATTGTTTTCTATTTTGAGGGGAGAGGAACTATGCATAAGTGGCTGCCCATGAGAGGAACTATATATATATATATATATATATATATATATATATATATATATATATATATATATCGCACTTTCTTATTCTTTTCACAGAATGTTTAATTGAAAAATGACATTGTAGCAATTCTAGCCATTTGACTGTGTAAACCTGAAAAATGTGAAAACTAATAAAAAGCCAAAACATGTTAAAAGTGTATGTTTCGCCCCTTATTAGTATTTTGGAAGTGAACATCTTACCTCATGGGGATATTTTAGGATTGGCCCAATATCATATATTGGGTCGGCCCAGCAAAACCAGTCCGTTAAATAGTACATCGAACACCTCCCGTTCGATGCAGAATGAGCATCGAACCGCTACGGTTCGATGCACCTTTCTCAACTGCCAATGGGATCCGCGGGACGGGTGTTATAAATACCTCGTCCCCTCACATTCTCGGCACGCATTCAAGACTCACTCGAGCCTAACCAACATCGAACTCTGAGCATTCGACACATCCTTAGATCGAACTTAGAGCATTTGACACGGAAGTATATCGAAGACACATCATTCGACACTCAACACTATATCGAACCAGGCTCATTCTTCACGTACACTACATCGAATTAAGCTTGTTCGACTTACTTCAATTCGACACGGGATCACAACAGTGCCATTAGTATCGAACAACCTAGGTTCGATACGTCAACATCGAACACCACCCGTTCTACACACAACTTAGACTAGAAATCTATTTGTAGTATCTAGTAAGCTTGTATTAGGTATTAGCATTGTTTTGGCTATTTGTATCTTAATTGTATCCTTTTACGGTGTTTTGTTGCCTGAACGAAATAAGACCAAAATATTGGCGTCGTCTGTGGGAACACCACATTTTTCCCAGTTTACTAAGCATGACATCTAGAGTCACACCCGATTGAAGAGCAGGCTAGTAGAGGGCATGAACGAAGATGTTGATGGGGAAACTGCAAGCCAGACAGTCCCGGACAATGAGCAACCACCAAGAATGCCCACGGGAGTGCCAACACCTGCAAGAAGGGAGACAACAGTGGATGAGGCACCAAAAGAAGATGATTGTGCGATCAGGGAAACCACAACTACTGCTTCAGTCCCGAACATGACAAGAGAGGAAATCATGGACGTGGTGAAAACCGCCATGGCTGAACTTTTGGCCCAAGCACCAATAGCGCAGGCACCGCAACCGACAGGGTATGCGGAGGCCATAAATGAACAAGGATCCGCAGCCAGAGCTTCGAAGGGAGCTGATAAGGAGAAGTCGCGTCAGGACGACAGAAGGAACAAACTTGCCTCTGAAGGAGAGCATAATAGAGATAAATCAGTCCGCGACGACCAAAGAGAAAAGCCAAAGTCAATAGAGGTGCAATCAAGAAGGCACTATAAGACAAGGAGGAGAGAAAAAAGAGGAAATCGCAAGGACGAACTAACAAGAAGGGAAGATAAGGAAGATAGGAGACGTGCGGAGAGTCACGACTCCAGAAAAGAGTATGATGAGATGATGAGGAAAATAGAGAGGCTTGAGAGAGAAAAAGCCGCGATTGAGGGCCAGATGGAGCCAGAATGAAGTGCTTTTAGGAACAGTCCATTTTCTGAAGAGATCGAAGCTGATATCTTGGGCCAGGGAGAGAAGAACCCTGAGTTACAAAATTACGACGAGAAAATTGATCCCTATGATCATCTTTTTCACCTGGACAAGAAACTGTCTTTGTATGGGTTTAAAGAGAACATGCATGTGGGGATATTTGCAACCACCCTGACTGGGGTGGTGATAGATCGGTTTACTCGAATCACGCCAGGATCGACCAAAACCTACAAGCAGTTGAGGGCAATGTTCAAGGATCAATTCTCAAGCCAAGCAAGACTAGTTTCGGATCACTCCCACCTTTACGCCATGAAGCAGGGGACCAACGAAAGTTTGAAGGACTTCATGAGACGTTTCAACGCAGAACTGTTGAGGGTAGATAGCCCGAGTGGATAGATGGTAATGAGTATACTCTTCCAAGCGACTAACAACACGATGTTTGGCAGCGACTTAATCAAACGCAAACCCACCTATATCGAAGAAATGAACAAGATAGCGCAGGGTGTGGTTCATTTGGAATAAATGATGGCGACCAAACCGTTCAGCGTTGTGCCCCCAAAAGAGAAGGAGCGAGGAAGGGAAAACCAGCACCGCAACAACAACAACAACAACAACAACAACAACAACAACAACAACAACAACAACAACAACAACAACAACGACAAAAACAGGAACAATCGGTACCAGGACACATCTCCCAAGCGGTACACGCCTCTGAATGATAATATCATGATAGTATTCGAGGCGGAAAAAAGAAAGGGGTGGCTGAAAGAGCCTAGACAGATGAAAGACTCGAAGGCAACGAGGTATTCGACCCACTACTGCAAATTCCACAATCAGAAGGGGCACGACACCGAGCATTGCAAGGATCTCAAGGATGAGATTGAACGGTTACTGAAGGATGGTAAACTCGTGGAGTTTGTCAAAAAGATAAAAGAGCAGGACGATAGCACGGACAGGGAAAGAACACCATCCCCAGGAAAGACAAACAAAAGATGGTTGAGCAGCCTCAATTATTTGATTATCCTCAAATTGGGGATGGCAATATCAGGAAAGCCATGATAAACATGATATCAGGAGGCCCAGGGGGTGGATTCCACGAACGCCCGAAAGAAAATTTCGACGCTCTTCTTCTCAGACAAATTTGTCAGCATGGAAAGTATCCTAAGGATCGAGGAATTTCCACATGAAGAGATCATCCTCTCCACCGCAGACCTGCGGAAACTGAGCGTCGGGGTCGTTCAAACAACAAACTTGGATTCCTCGTTGGTGATAACGGTGGATATAGCCAACTTCGGTATCACAAAAATGCTGGTGGACCAAGGCAGCTCAGTTAACGTGTTATTTAGGTCTACTTTGGACAAGATGGGACTGAATGGCGAGACATTAGAACCGGTGAGAACTTCACTTAGCGGTTTCGGAGGCCCGGATATTGTACCTCGTGGAATGCTTGTGCTTCCTACCTCTTTAGGAACCGCGCCGCAGAGGAGAACACTATTGGCCAACTATGTAGTTGTTGACATGTGCGTCACGTACAACGGCATCCTCAGAAGGCCTGCTCTGAATGCATTCCGAGCACTACCATCAACCTACCATCAAATGGTGAAATTTCCTACTCATGTAGGTACAAGGGAAGTAATCGGAGATCACATTGAAGGATGAAAATGCTATGTGAACTCGCTTCGGTCACGACCACAACAGGAACAAGAGGCGATAAATGCATTGGTCCCCATGCAGATGGAGCATATTAACTAAGGAGCTCCGATTTAATTTTTTGCAAGTTTTTGGCACCCTGAATATTTTGAACAACAAGTATTCGTCCCCTCAGCCATGACGAGCTTGAGGGGCAGCGTGTATTAACTTAAAGCAGGGACAGTGAAGACTTGAGCCCGAGGGCTACATTGGGAAACATAGTAGGCAGGGCTATTAAATTAAGCTCCGCCCTACTCCCGTTATTTGAATTTGCCTCCAAAAGAGACACATTTGGTCAAACTACCTTAAGCCACTTAAAATTGCGTAATCAATCTTATCTAAGATATAACGTTCTCGAATACAACTTTAAAAAGGACAGAGACTCTGTCTAAAATGGTACGAGATACCGCAACTCCCAAAATAACTAAAAAGGGACGGAGACTTTGTCTAAAACGGCACGAGATACCGCAACTCTTTATATAACTAAAAAGGGACGGAGACTCTGTCTAAAACGGCACGAGATACTGCAACTCCATAAATAACTAAAAAGGGACGGAGACTCTGTCTAAAATGGCACGAGATACCACAAATCTCTAAATAACTAAAAAGGGACAGAGACTGTGTCTAAAACGGCACGAGATACCGCAACTCCCTAAATAACTAAAAAGGGACGGAGACTCTGTCTAAAATGGCACGAGATACCGCAACTCCCTAAATAACTAAAAAGGGACGGAGACTCTGTCTAAAATGGTACGAGATACCGCAACTCCCTAAATAACTAAAAATGGACGGAGACTCTGTCTAAAACGGCACGAGATATCGCAAATATCTAAATAACTAAAAAGGGACGGAGACTCTGTCTAAAACGGCACGAGATACCGCAACTCCCTAAATAACTAAAAAGGGACGGAGACTCTGTCTAAAAGGACACGGGATACCGCAAATACCTAAACACCTAAAAGCAACGAAAACTTTCCGTGATTATGGAAGGATGCTCGAGTTGTCAAAATAAAGTAAAAGGCAATGATAGCAATTGAAAGAAAAGGCAATGATTACGAGCTTTCGATCAAACAAACAAATGAAATAGTCATAAATGACAACTATGCGATTAATAAAAATTGTTCAAACACATTTAAAGGCAACGCAGCGCCACAAAACGGCAAATTAGAAATTGTTCATTACATAGTAAAATAAATACGAACACCCTTAGGCGTCAGCTTCATCCTTATCCTCGGAGGAAGGATAATTAGCAGGCATAGAAGGCACGAAGGACAAGATTTTCATCCTGGAGAAGCACAACAAACTCATCTGGGGAAGCGAACTGATCATTCGCTAGGGGCGGCATAACTTCTAGATCAGGCCCCAAGGTAAGATCCATCCAGTCGGGTTGGAATCCCCCTCAGACGTACTTAGTCTTGTAAAACTGATGGACAGTCAAGACCTGAGCCTTACGGGCCTCGCGGGCACACCTCCGAGCGCTAATCTCCTCAAAGGTTCTGCTCTTGAGAAACGCCTCAACAATTTCTACCTTTTGCTGAGCGGACACCTATACAAATAAAAAGGAAAATTAACAAGGAAAATAAAGAATATGGACATACAAAAGAAGTCAATTTTTTTACCTCGCTGAGGCCATGGGAATAGCCAATTCCCTCGGCACGTTTGGCTTTCTCGTTTTCAACCGCCACCTCCTTTTCATGCTTGGAAATCCGCTTCGCCAGCTCTCCTTTGCTAGTAGAAAGGTTAGAAACTTGTGATCGGAGCTGATCAGCAGCCTCCCTCGCCTCTTTCGCCGCATCCCTATCGGCATTGGCCCTTGCAGTATAATCCCTGACCTTTTATAAGGCCTTATCCTTCGCCTCAAGGGCAGGCCTTAAGGCCTCTGAGTCTCCTCCATGGAACATCGTTGCGCCCTGGGGCTGCCCACTCGCAGACGCCTCATGAGTGTGGATCAGGGCCGCAAACATGGCATCCACTATTCTGCCACCCTAAAAAATAATAACGAACAATTAAAATTTGCAAAACTAATACTACGACACTACAATCAGGAGGGAATATATTATACACAGTCAACATATGAAGCGTATTCCGCTCCACAATTCTCCGCTCCTCCGCAGACACTGGATGCGGAACAGCAAGGTTATGAAATATGACCTTCAGGGCCTCAATGGCCTCACTTTCAGAAAGTTCGTACCCACCTACGTGGGCACGTGGACCTTGACCAGGGCCCATTCCAGCATTCAGCCCCTCCACAGGGTAAGAGCCACTCCAAGGAGTAGAACCCGACGTCCGCGCAGCAGGGGGGATAACGCCCCCGGTCTGAGAATGAGTTTGATGGACCCTTCTCTTTTTGGCCTGGGCAGCGGCCTCAGTTTTATCACCTGGGCCACCAGCCATACTCTCTGAACCTCCTGCTTGGCTAAAATCAGCGGCAGGCAGGGTATCACGATTCCCTCCAAGAACGTCCTCAAAGAGGTCAGCTTGGGAATCAACTTGGACAGAAGCCGAAGGTTCGGCAGTGACTCTCTTTCCCTTGCTTTTCTTCTTCCTTGGAGGCAGAATCTCACGAGCGGTAGTTGTGTGGGAGCTCGCTTGCTCAACAGCAAGGGCTTGATTCATGCGGGCATGTCAATCCATGATATAATTAACTGCAAGAATATCACACTAATTAGAATTGTCATAATATAAACGCGAAATACAAGGTCAGCTCAAGACGCAAAGTTATACCAAGTGTCATTCTTCCGTTATACGGAACCGGGGACAAACCAGGTAAATACAAAATGCGATTTTCTACCAACTTTTTAACGTCAAACTGGTGCTCGCACAACAAATTTGGAACAAAATTACAATCCCACGAGGTCGCGGCAATGCTAGGAGGTATCACAACCCTACTGCTGGTAAACCAATCGCGACGATAAGTTTTAAATTCGTCCTCATAACTCTCTTTGATATAAAAATATCGCTTCTTCCAGTTCTTTCCGTAACCAGTAGCCTCGCCGTTCAAAAATTTACAACGCCTTTGCGCCTTGGCGTGATAAAACCCCTCCTCCCTCCTAGCGACCTCAAAAAAAGCCCAGAACTCATTGGGACTCTGAGGCTCGCGTAGTGCCTTCAGCACGATTATGAAATTGGTCAAGTTGCCTTGGTACAAGGTCGATAGACCTCATGTCAACTCCACTAGAATAGGGAACCGCAGCCCATTCAGAAGCTGGCCTACAAAAACTGTCAAATGGCCGGGCGGCAGAGTATGCATGCGGTCATTTAGGTCGAGAAGAACTATCTTATAACTTTTTGGTATATTGAATTTCTAGCAAAGCTGTTTGCGACTATGCTGCAGACGTGAGACATACATATCATATGACATCCCTGGCACCTCGGCATAATCATCGAACTCACTATTGAGGATTTCTGCATCCTCGTCGGCCTCACTATAGGCACAGTTGTCCTCAGATGACAACGATTGTGAATCATCATCTTCACTTTCAGACGCCACCCTTTCGACGTTAACACCGGGATTATTACCCGCAGGTGAACCGGCAGAATCTATTTTAATTGGCTCGTAATCGTCTCCTAGGGCTATGTTCGACCCCGCGGTAGCACTGGAAGGGCCCACCACAGAGTTCCTCGAACCAGAGCTCGAGCCGCTACTCGACTCACTCCTAGAAGTTGACTCAGAACTCACCATCATGGTCGAGAAAAAACTGAAATAAAATAAAAAAGAAAAAAGCTGACTATGCGCGAATACATCACTCTTGGCTCTCGCAACGCTATCGCGACATATCTAAAACGACTACTTACTCAGCGATTATAAGTAAACACCTCACAATCAAGAACATAACAAATTACCTTGATTGAATATGCAAGAGCAACAACGGTTGTTCGAACGATTTGCCTGAAAAAGAAAACAGAAAAAGCAATGTTAAAAATGAGGGGCAAAACCTATATATTACGCTAAAAATAGCAGTATTTTTTCTAAGGCATTAGATCGAACGCTCTCTGTTCGATGTATCAAGCATCGAACAGAAGATGTTCTATACATCCCGCATCGAACCGTACCCGTTCGATGTTACTTACGTTTGTGAGTAAGTTTGCCAGAAGAGAAATGAACCTCTCAGCAACCCTTCCCCCTTATATAGGCAGCGAAAAGGCCCATCAGGCCCATTAAAAAAAGCATCGAATTGCCATAATTTGACACGCAGTTCAAGCATCGAACGCCACTGGTTCGATTCACAATTAATTCGGGAAAGATCTGCATCGAACTATCACCGTTCGATGAGGTTGAACATCGAACACAGCACGTTCGATTAGCAACTTTAACATTGACAAGAAAATTACGAACTAATATAATGGGATCCGCTCAGAATAAACCTATGATTACGAATATCTCAAACCAGTACAAAAAACCTACCAAGGTCGCACTCATCTGACCGCCTCCCAATCGGGGGCATGATTTTAAACGAAAAATGAAAAGAATTTTGGAGCTTGGAACCCGATCTCTCTTTGAGACCGCCTCCCAATCGGGGGCATGATTTTCATAATACAAAAACAACGGACGACAAATCACGGACATATTTCATAAGCTTGGAAGCCGCTCTCTGATCTACACTGTCTCCCAAACTGGGGGACTACGTGATGGGGATATTTTAGGATTGGCCCAATATCATATATTGGGCCGGCCCAACAAAACCAGCCCGCTAAATAGTACATCGAACACCCCCCCCCCCCCCCGTTCGATGCAGAATGAGCATCGAACTGCTACGGTTCGATGCACTTTCCCCAACTGCCAGTGGGGTCCGTGGGACGGGTGTTATAAATTCCCCGCCCCCTCATATTCTCGGCACGCATTCAAGACTCACTCGAGCCTAACCAACATCGAACTCTGAGCATTCAAGACATTCTTAGATCGAACTCAGAGCATTCGACACGGAAGTATATCGAAGACATACCATTCGACACTCAACACTATATCGAACCAGGCTCATTCAACACGCACACTACATCGAATTAAGCATGTTCGACTTACTTCAATTCGACACGGGATCACAACAGTACCATTGGTATCGAACGTCACCCGTTCGACACACAACTTAGACTAGAAATCTACTTGTAGACTGTAGTATCTAGTAAGCTTGTATTAGGTGTCCCGGACCAAGCTAGTCCTATTATCTATTGATTAGCATTGTTTTGGCTATTTGTATCTTAATTGTATCATTTTACGGTGTTTTGTTACCTGGACGAAATAAGACCAAAATATTACCTAAGTTACACTTTTTGTTTTACTATTTGTTTTGGTATGCAAAAAAACATATGTTTTAGCAATTTAAAAGTTCTTGATGATGTCGAAATCTGTCGCGGAATAAATGCAATAAGCGAAGGTTATTTGCATAAAGATAGTAAGTTTCATAACAAAAAATCACAATATACCCATTTCGTATTTAATTTATTTAAATATAAATATTTGGAGTATAATGCTGAATTTAGAATTGGTTTTCAATTTTTTAGTGAATCTTATTTTCCCACTTTTAATTCACATATTTAGCAGTAACTACTAATTAAGAGTAATAATCCCATCTCTGGTATGGAATATTACAAAACATTAATTCAGATCAAATTTACTTCTATGATAAAAACAGTTCTATGACACAATAAGCAATTTTTCAAACAAAACATCAGAAATGGCACTTGATGGATAAAAAGTAAAAACTATTCCTTGCCAAAACAATTTGTGGCTGCTGGGATTCGAGCCCAGGTCTCCACGGCCACAACGTGGAATTCTCACCACTAAACTACAGCCACTTGATGGTTATGTTCTTACTAAACTTGCTTTTAGAAAGATTAAATTAAGTAAACATATGAACATAAAGAGAATTGATATTCTAAACTTTTTTTTTTTTTTTTCTTTTTTATAACATAAAGCACCTCACTCCCAACTTGTGAAGCTTGTGGCCTTTTTCGACTTTTTTCAGACAAATAAAAGAAGACCACCAGCTGCGAACAAAATGTTAAGTGTTTCTTATATGAAAGAAAAGAAAAGCCCACCAAAAACTTTGTTAAAGCACTTCCAAACAGTCTCATGATCTTCTCTTAATTTGACGATTTCTTCGTCAATCTCTTAATACATTTTTAATTAGTTGATTACTCTTTTATACCTTATTACCTGACATCAGAAAATATATTTGAAAAGAACTCTGCTTGAATACAGAGCAGTACATTTTACCTCATATTTATACACAACAAGAGTAACAAATCTGCTAATAGCAGCTAACAGATAAGATGAGATTTGAAATATAGATAAGTATTACATATCCTAACTTACAGATACTCTAACAGAGGTAACTAGGTAAGGTACTCTTGAAAATTTTCACACCAACTAATTAAACAAAGCAATGGAAACGAAAAAAAATAAGTAATGGTTTAATTGTTGTATGTCAACGAATAATGAAAGGATCACTTGAGAAACTGATTTCACTTCCACCATGATTAATTTCTAAAATTCAAAAACCCATGAGGGTTATACATTACTCATGCACTTACTTGATCATCAGAGAGATTTTCCAGATCATTTACAATTATGACCTTTCTACCGCGGCAGCCGTACAAGACAACAAAATGGTGTAACAATATACGTATCGCATATTCTTGGATGATGCGCAATGACTTTATAAACGCAAGACATGTGAGTTATTCATAGATTTCATCTGGATAAAAATTATCCCCGAAACTGGACTACCAATGATTTCATCGATAGCATTTAGAACTCAACTCCGACACACCACAGCTATGCTTTTATATTCTTCAGAAAACCAAACATTCAGTAAATTAGATAGTGTCGACATTGTTACAGTTTAAATTGGAATAGATAGGAGCAGCACAGGGGGATTGGATAGATAAATAAGAGAAGAATCAATTGCTATTGACTCTTCTTAGGATACTTCTATAGTCACTCAACGTTATATCTGTACTTCTATCCGGAGAATCAAGACTAATACGAGCAGTCTTGGGACCCTGACCTTTGGGGTAAGGATACATTGCAGCCAGTTCACAAACACGACGAAGGATAGACTTTGGAAGAGGACGCCATGCTGGATTACGTTTCTTCTCTCCCTGCAGTAAGTTGAATAGAGTCTCAAACTAAAGTATGACTCAGGTAAAAGATATTATAAACGAATTAGATAACTCCATGTGGTATTTCAACAATAAGGACACAACTAACCTGTCGGTTGCTTTGTTCCAGAATACCACTTGCCTTCAGAAGATTCCGCCATTTGTCCTGTGTAAATAAATCCATGAGCAGCAAATGATATCAGTATCAGAAAAGGGGTACGTGGTAACCAAACTAACAAGCAAAAGAAATGACCTTGAGATCTACAGAGGTGCGGTGAGCAGAGGAGGAGAAGAAAAGCTTCTTTATTCGACTCCATCTTCCTACTCCATATTGGGATACTCCATCAATTAATTTTCGGACTTCTGCAATAGTCCAAAGCCTATGATGTTTCCTTCGGCCACTAATTTCTTCTGGACTCTGTGGAATGAGTGGGTCATCACTTCTCTTCTGTTCTGGCGTTGTAACATGGTCAACCTTTTTCTTTTGACTCGGTGGTGTAAAATGGTGATCACTTTTTTTACGAGTCATAGCAATGACTTGATCATCCTTTTTCTTATGAATTGCAACCGTGAGACGGTCTTTCCTTTTCTTTGGGTGCGCACCAGTATCCTCGTCATATACATTCCTTTTCTTTTGACTTGTAGTCTCAGAGTCGGTCCTTTTCTTTAGATGAGCTGATGTCAGACATCCATCTCCTTTCTTTTGAGTCTCTGGAGTTACACAGTTGCTTTTCTGTTTAGACATCGATTTCGCATTATCTGTGTCATGGGCCTGTTTGCATCCAAGCAAAATTTCGTATTTTAGGAGCTACAGAAAATATAAACTTTGCCAATTCTTAAAAGAGATAAAAAAAGAAAGGAGCATTATCTGAACAACAGAGTATGAAATCAAGTGTCAACTTGCTTTTGCCTGTGTTAGTAATGTAGTGTGCATAATGTATAAACTAAGTAGCTCAATCAGAATTAAGTCGCAGCAAATACTAGATAATTTTGACGTAAACTTCAAGCTCATCAGAACTAGGAAGAAGATGACAAGGAGAAGGTGGCAGAAGGTGCTAAGAGATTGACAACCAACAAAGAACGAACGAAGAATTTAGAGAACACAAAACAAAAGAACTTGAGAGAATTATATATGAACTAGAAAAAAAAGAGAAATATTATTAATCGATAATCATCAAAAGGTGTCTCAGTAACAAAACTATACCCCTATATCTATAGGCTAAACAAAAGACCCTAATCCAACTAGAACTTGCACTAAATAAGTAAATAGAAACTAGAAACCTAATTCATTCAGACTTGTCAAAATATAAATACCACTCTTAACAAGATCACAACTACTAGTAAATAAAATAAACTAACTACGAAATTAAGTAAACTACTTTCTTCTTTGATACTAGATAGACTTTACATGATTCCTATCATCTCCCCGACTTGAAAGAACTCGCTCACGGAGAGAGGGGCATGGAGGGAGACAAAATGAAAAGATAATCATGTTCAAACAAATTCTGACAACCTTTTTTATGTAACTATATATAAAATCAACGACGAGCACCAAACTAACTGATGAATATATTCTTATGTCATCCAAAACTGGCTATCTAATTTTAAGACCTCATTTTCAAATACATGAAAGTTGTTTAAATTACTTCAGTTCTAGCAAACACAGCCACATCTATAGCTTGACCACAAGTGAGAATGTTAAATCAATCTGAAAGCATTACAACAAAAACAATTTGTCACAAGTCAAGAAACATGCTCTCAAAGGCAATATTCACACCACACCCACACCCACCAACTCTTTACAAAAGAGATCCGAGCTCATAAAAGACAAATAGAAACAGAAGCAGTGGCAGCTATACAAAGTCTAAGTAAAAAGGCAATGCTTTTCTTTGTACTTACCGTATCATATGCATGGCTCTTTGGACGTTCTTTATGCACTAGAGAACCAAACGGCACCTGAATAGCTATGACAGATGACTCCTCATCAGGTAACTTCATTGCTCTGGATCCTACTTGACGATTCTTATTATCTTTAACTCCCACTGGCTTATCCTTAATGGTGGCGGAAGAAACTTCTCGTCTTTTTTTGGTATATCTTGTAATCGGATCCACTAATTCATCAATGTACCTCTGTGTGGGCTTCCTTGATCTCTTTTGCGTAGGAAAAGAATCAGAGTGGTTTTCTTGAGCTGAAATTGATGCTAATGCATCATCACCCCGGAATCTGTTGGTCTCACTATCTTCGTGCTTCAACTCAACTTCACTGTTTTTTTCAGTCTTTGGACTGCAGAGCATCTCATCCGATGCCGAAAGGCTTCCAATGTTTTCGCCAGATAAGACTTCTTGAAACGAACAGCTCGTAAAATCATCAATCTTCTCAAAATTTTCTAAAGCACATGATGTTGGTGACTTCGGTGGCTTCTCTATAGTCAGTGTGTCACGCTCACGACCACTAGAAATATCACCCAAATCAAACCTGCTGACACCAGGCTGGTCCCTCTGGCAACCAGTCACATCCATTACTCTAAATAAATCCGATTTCCAAGGAGAGTCCATACCAGTACAAGACGCTAAATTTAAACGGTCTGAAATGGAATTATGCAAGTGCTCGCTTGAACCATAATCCAAATTTGTAATACTTTCAGCAAATTCAACACCTGCACCCAATTTACAAAACATTTTGGAGGGAAGTAGTATAAGCTATTGATGTATATAAGTCAGAAAGGATGCCCCCACCTAGAAGATAATCATCTCCCATGCTACAGAAATGATTTTGCAGTCGATAATATTCAACGTCATCTTCAGCTGGTATTGTTTTGTGGACCTAAATGGAAACAAAAACTACGATAAAGTGACACCAATAAGTACAAATAGCTCAACCCAATTTCAATCTCATACCTAAAATCCATAAATTTAAACATAAACACCTGCTAAAGAAAATATTATCCCTTTCACTATGCATATTAACCAAAAATATGTTCTGGCTGCATATAATTTATGCATAAAAGTTGATTGCTTAAGCATCTAAATTCTCAAAAAACATTTTAAATGAACATGGATAAGTGGGAAAGTAATTTTTATTCTGGTATACCGTGACATGATAGGGTTGTATCAATTCAAGTCCAAAGGCAACCGCACACACTCAGACGTTCAGCAGCTATATTTAAAAAACTGGGACATCCAAAATATCTCCAGTTAGAACCTCTTAAAACCCTCCCCAATAATTTATCTTAGTTATCTCTTCTTTAAGGAATATTGAACTTTAAGGTAAATATAACTCGGATGATTTATAAGTCAATGCGGTTACACCCCATACAAAAGAAAGCAAACGACACACATATAACCGGTTTGAAAGGCTAAATCAAAAAAAGAGAAGAAGAGTTCTAGTAATCCTACAATCTACACTGATTGGTATATTATTTTTAGTATCATAGAAGTACCGGTAATCAGTAGCATGTTATATTTAGTATCATAGAAGTACCGGTAATCAGTACCAAACTGGTGCACCTTTAAGAAATGCAGCTTCTTTTCCAGAAAATAAGTGTATCAGGCTAAACAGCCATAGACCATAAGATAAATCAAGGTCGCTTCACTTTGATAACTAAAAGGTTAGATAATCCCAGCATGGTGGCACACAAGTAATGGTGAGCATAACTGCATGTGCATGAAACAAGCCTACACAATCATAATCAAATTATGGGACATGGTATAAATATGCAACTAGCGTCAGCATCAACATCATATAAGCAGCAAGATGTAGTAGACGTTTGAAATGTAAGACAACATCTGATCAACTTTATCCCACATTTCAGATCATCTTACTCATCATAAAGAAAGAGGAATAACCAGCGATACCATACCTTGTCATTGAGAATATCTTTCCTTCCGTGAGCAATATCATTATTTGATTGACCTGCAGAAAGTCACAAACGATGAGAACAGCATGTGAGAACCACTTAAACAGATGTGACCTATAAGATCCTAAGGGTATAATCTGACACTATGCAGCACAAAAGTTGTAAACCGCACGTGTGCCATCTACACTGAAAGAAGAGCTCAAACGGGGAATCTTCAGCAGGAGGATTTGGAACACAAGAATGTAATACGATGAAGTGAAGAATAGGAGTTACACTATAGATATCCTCAGAGATCCATGACAGCTTATTTACGAAACTAAGTAAAAGTAAATCAAAGCATAAAACCAATAAACAAGCTCCTTCCTTGATAACAGCAACGACGACTTCAAATGTTATTAATCATTAGGCATGAACTAGATGAAACCCTACTGAGGTGCTGATTCGTGCTCTGGAGGCTCCTTTTACCTCATCTATCCAAGTATATGTATGGTTCCAATAGAATCTTTTCAAAGCACTCATACCACTTCGCCAAATAACAAAAATAATTACAACGTCACTTCATTACTTTGGCAATCTAGCTTGAAGGAGAGAGGAATTCTGCGATACCTAAACTGCGGGAGGCCACTTCCAAGTCCAAGTCGTTCTCTGGGATCTCCTTACTAAAACATATGATACTATCCATAGATACATGCCCATCCTGGGGTTCTACAAGCAAACGCTCAACGTCAATAGTCCCATCTTCTAAGCCAGGAGTCAGCGGCCCATTCTCCATGACCTTATCACAGTTAAGATCAGATGATAGAAGAAGTATTCTAAGTGAGTTTAACTTGAATAAAGAAAAAATTATTTTGTGTGCAAGTCAGAAAGGCAAGAATCGGCATCATAGATGCAAATAGGGGAAATAGCTGGCATTAAAAGACAATAAAATTTCTAAATATAGAGAAATCATAGAGTCCTTTCAATTTACTTCATAACATCAAAGCAATAATAAGAATTTACATGCAAAACTAATCATATAACATAAACATAATTATCTACCTCAATCGAATAAATCCAAACTGAAAAATTAGTATCATATTCTAAAAACTTCAATAGGCAAGAACTGGATATCAAACAACATTGAATGTGAATTGAATAATTTTCTTTAACCATCAAAATAAAACAGAAAACAAACAGCATAAAAGGCTGGAGCACGATGAATCCTGATTATTCTCTGTAATGTCAATGCAAGTTTCAACGAAGACTCCAGATTTCAAACGACACAAATATAAGCAACTACGGGGTGATTTTTTATAATTGCTCCATTCTACATTCCTAATCAAAATCCTTCCAAGTAAGGACTTCAAACTTTACTGTCATCAATCTGACAATATAAATCGCACCCACCCACATTACATTTTAAGTCAAAGTAATAGTAGACATTGCATTGACATCCATTTGGCCAGCAAAGATCAAAACTTTAAAGTGTAAATCACGTCAAGCCTCCTAAAACCTATACCGTGCTTCTCACTTTGCCCCCTAAAGTAGCAATGTACCCCCGAAAGTATGTTTAATACCCCTCTGGACCGTTGATTAGCCGTTCATTTTGGACACATGTCGCTATTTTTGTTAGTGAGATTTCGTAAGGGGGTTATTCGGTACAACCTTGGGAGGCACATTGCTACTTTTGCATTGACATCCATTTGGCCAGCAAAGATCAAAACTTTAAAAGATAAATTGTGCATCCCCCATCCTCAATATCACCCAACAAGCAAAAAGAAAAAAAAAAACAAGAAACACAATACTCCGCATTTTGACGGGTTTCAATCTAACATGCACCGCTTCTCAAGTAAAATTTCCCATTTTTTCTCCACAGTAATTGAGCATAAATCAGCACCAAGTGCTTATTATCAACATCAAAACAAATTGAACTACAAATCAATCAATTTAACAAATTAATTTCTAAAGCTTGTGCCTTTATTTACAGAAACATGCAAATTAAAGCAACACTTTAGTGTAGCTCAAACTCATACATACTACAAAATAAAAAACACTAATGAGAAGAAGAATTAACTCACCCCCGGAAGCTTCACTCAGTGTGTGTGTTTTGGAGAGAGAGAGAGAATACTCATGGGAGAAAGGGAAAGCAATTGAAGGTACAGTGACTCATTTTATTCGACGGAATCGAAATGGATTTTACAAAGTTGTAATGGAATCCGAAGTTTGACGTCCGCCGTGGCGATTCGCTCATTTAAAGGCAATTCGCGTGTTGTTTGTTGGAACAACGTTTTCTACCACCTTTAACAACTTTCCTTGAAGCTTTTTTTTTTGGTTTTTTTTTTTTTTGTATTTTAGGTTGTTTCCATTATTTCTTTTTGCAATTTAGCTTTTTTTCTTGAAAAAAAATTGATATATCATGTGGATACCATTTCAATTTCAACTCACTATGTTGCAAAGTTTTAACTTAAGTCCCCACTCCGTGCAACGCAAATGTTTTATTTTTCTCTTTTTTTTTTATAAAAGATGTTTAAAAAATATTGAAGTTACAAGTTTTTAAAATGGGTCACTATATATTTCAATTTGAGTCCACTAATTGGCAGTGTGTGGGGTCACGTGCTGCTTGCTTACGTGGAATTACATGTAATACATGTCAAAATTGTGTCAAGATTGATACGAGTGCCAGCTTAGTGGACTTATTTGTCGATATAGTAGATTGAAATTCAAATAATGCCAGCATAATTGGTTAACTTTGAAAAATTCCCTGCAATTTAGATATCTCGGAAACCATTGCACGAAGTGCAAGAGTATTTTTTTTTCTTATTAAGATACACAAAATAATTTATTATATAGAAATGAATTCTATAAATAAGATCTAATTAAAACATAAATATGAGAGATTATGAAAATACATGATATGAAAAAATTAAATAAAGTGTAATTATTGCGGTGTAATTTAAATTATAAAATTAAATTTATAAACTAGTGTTACAGTATAACTTAAATTATTAGATTAAAATAAAAATTAGAAGGTTGGTATGAAGGTAGTTTTATTTATATGAAAGTTTATATATATAGATATCCAAGGTGTTTGCGAGAGATTTAAGATTGAAATTACTTATGTGACTGAAAAACAGAAAGCAATTTTATTTTTTTATACGTGGCCAGTTTGAATTGTATCATTAGATGCTAGCGGCGAGACTTGTGCTCTCGCCCCATTGAGATCTTGCCACATGCATAAAGTGAGTGTGTGTTTGTACACATTGCAAGATCTTAATGGGACGAGAGCACAAGTCTCGCCCCTAGCATCTAATTTCACAAGTGAAAGCAACAGTAATAGCTAGAAACACTAAAAAGTATTTAAGCATGGGCAAAAACATACAAATCATCATTGTCAAAAAGATTCGCAAATACCCCAAATGGGACACTAAATTGTATTAATTATCTTTTGTTGAAATAAGTACATCTGTTTTTTTAAGCAATTCTTTAATTAATTTTATTTGGTAAAGCTTTTCATAAAGCTGTATCAGTATATATAATAGGGTTTTTGGCAGAAAGCCCCCCTGTGTTGTTCGAAACAGGCAAGAAACCCCCCTGTGAAATAAAAAGAAGCAGAAAACCCCCATGTGTATTGAAATACGTAGCAAATAACCCCCTTTTGTACGAGAGTGTGATACACTTGCCAAGAAGTGAGAGTGGGAATTTATATTCTCTTATAAAATAACTTGGGTTTTTGGCAGAAAGCCCCCATGTGTTATTTGAAACGGGCAAAAAACCCCCCTGTGAAATGAAAAGAAGCAACAAAACAATCCCTCATATTATGATAATAGACAAATAATGCCAATAATTTAGAAAACTATCTGAATAACCTCTAAAAATTAAAAACTTCAAATAAGTCCATATAATTTCGACATAATTGCAAATTATCCATCTTCAAAAAACTTATGCACTTTTGCCTACATTTTTTGCTGTAATTTTTTGGTATTGTTAAAAAATTGTCGGTAAAACTCTTATTTTGAAATGTATCTCTTCTAAAATATTTTGAAATGTAAATTTTCTTTTGGACTTGTACGTACAATTAAAGTAGTACAAATTTAGAAAAATCATAGAAGTTCATCACATGAAATATAACAAAATTTTACATAAAATTATTTCTGGTGTTAAAAAAGGAGAAAATTATTATTTATGGCCAATAATTTTTCCAAAAATTATTTTTGGGGAAGATGACATTTTTCACTTTTTTTTGGATTTCACTAATTAAAAAAATAAATTTTCATTTAATTATATTAATTTATTAAAGTACTTATATATTTTAATAAATATTACGAAAATATAAGTTCATTTAAATATTAGAATAAGTTAATTTTAAAATTTACAGTAACATAATTAGATGCGTTCAAGAATCCAATATATTTTTTTAAAATAATTAAGCATAAATATAAAATGGGAAAATGGTGGGAGAAGAAATGACTATTTTTTAATTTGGGGTAAATGAGTCATTTCTGGTGAAAATACGTATAAAGAAAGAAAATACGTATAAAGAAAGAGAAGGGGGGCAGTGTGCTATGATTTGTTTAACACAGGGGGTGTTTTTGCCTATTTTGTTTTCATAGGGGGGTTTCTTGCCTATTTTCCGTAACACAAGGGGGTTTCTTGCTAGTGGCCCTATATAATATTGTGGGGAGTGGCGTGTCCGCCCTTTTTCCCGTGATTTTTATTGAGATTAAACTATTACTTTAATATATATCAAAAAAACAAAATTTACTTTAACGTACCAACTTCTCCAATCCATCTTTCCCGAGGTAGTTTCAATATTGACACCACGTCACCACCTATTAAATATTATTGATTAAAAACAGAAAAGCAATATAAAAAGGTATAATTACAGTTACACCCCCTGAGGTTTGCTGTAATTACAAGGACATATCCTCATGTTTGAATAATTACAATGACCTCCCCTTTAACTAATAATTGTATATGCATTTTCAACTTTGCCCTTGATCAAGTATATTGTTTAAATAAATTTAAATGTCTTGTTGAAAATACTTCATATTTATTTAATTTCAAGAGCTTGCATGTAATATTAAATAAATTAATTAATGAAGAAAAAGTATAAAGAATAAATTAAACTAATTTTAATTATTCTCACTTAATTTAATTTTATTGCTCTTATCCAAAGAATATTTAATTTTATTACTCAATATTTCTTGACGAGAAAAACATGTTGGTGCTAGAATAAAAGATAAACACTTATGTCATAGTGATAGAAAATGTTGATTGTAATTTTCTATTAGAACGTAATTTCTTTAATAAAATATATATTTTTAAATGTAATTATCTCCACTTTTAAACAATTATTGGGAATGTCTTTCAAACTATATTTAGAAATATTTATTATTAAATAATTTATTTTGTAATATAAAATTACAATTAAAATATTTTTTACCACTATGACATAAGTGTTTATCGTTTATTCTCGCACCAATATGAATTTTATTCGTCAAGAAATGATGAGTAACAAAATTAAATATATGTGAGAATGAATAAAATTAATTTAGTGTATTCTTTATTACTTTTTACCCAATAATTAATTTACCTAATATTACATTCAAGCTCTTGAAAATAAATAAAATATCAAGTATTTTCAACAAGACATTTAAATTCATTTAAACAATAGAATTGGTCAAGGACAAAGTTGAAAATGCATTTATAATTATTAGTTAGATGAGAGGTCTTTGTAATTAGACCAAACCTCAGGGGGTGTAATTGTAACCATTATTACAATTACTTGTTAGTAAGGAGGTCATTGTAATTACTCAAATCTCAGGGAAGTCTATGTATTACATCAAATATCTGTGGGTGTAACTATAATTATCCCTGTAAAAAATAGGAAAATATAATATTAAAACATCCCAGATTCAATCCTACATTCATTATCATTGTCACTCCCTAGAAAACTATCCAACGTTTGCCCGGCTTTACAGTTTCCGATCCAACGTTTCATTTTTTTACACTTTGTGGTTTAACGTTTCATTCTGGTCATAATTTATAGTCTAACCTTTAATTCTGCCCTATTTCCGCCCCAAAAACATCACTTTTCAGCCTTATGACATCACGCTAACATCATTTGAAGGGACAATTTAGTTATTTTACATATTAGAGGGTGTAATACAATATGTATAATTAATTTATACACCCTAAATTTTTATTTTATTATACATTTTATATTTTCCAGTTTTTATTTTTTTGTTACTTCAAAAATATTCAAAAAATTTAAAACTAATAAACTTTAACGCATCTAAAATAAAGTAAATTCTTTTTGTTTACAAGTTTAATACCACCACCAAACCCCAAAGATGAAGTTGAAGAACCGTGGGTGTGTTGGAGAAGATGAATTTTTTTTCCAGTTTTAAATTATTAACTAATTAATAAATCAAACTTAAAAAATCAAGCTTAAAAAATTGCTAATTAATTTTGTTGAAAAGTTTTACTTTCTAAAAATATAATTCATTTGAAAACACATTTTTTCAAGAAAAAGATTGATAACAAAAAGAATATACTTTTTAGACAAGTTAAAGTTTATTAGTTTTAAATTTTTTGAATATTTTGAAGTAAAAAAAAAATAAAAACTGGAAAATATAAAATGTATAATAAAATATAAATTTAGGGTGTATAAATTAATTATACATATTGCATTACACCCCTTAATATGTAAAATAATTAAATTGTCCCTTCAAATGATGTCAGCGTGATGTCATAAGGCTGAAAAGTGGCGTTTTTTGGCAGAAATAGGGCATAATTAAAGGTTAGACCGTAAACTGTGACCGGAATGAAACGTTGGACCGCAAAGTGTAAAAAATAAAACGTTGAATCGAAAACTGTAAAAGCGGATAAACGTTGGATATGTTACTGAAATTTTCCCTAAAAAGTATTGAAAATATCACCACTTGACGTAAGAGAACAATTAAAACATAATTTCCCGACATATTACTAACAAAAGATGTACAGAACAGAAACTGTTGACATTTAATCAAATTCATTACAATTTACATTAATAAAAGAATGTGAGAACGACGGCTATAACAATGGCAATATCATTTCTTTACTAGCTAGCTTAGGTCCTGAAAGAAAATGAGACTGTACTTGCTGCCAAATGTGCTGTCTCAATCTTAGTCAAGTCAATGTTGACCTCTAAAGTCTCCAGATTTTCCACGTCTACATTGAATAAATATTCGTATTAGTAACAATAAAAATTGCACTAATCAATCATTTTTTGAAAATGACAAACGTCTCTAAAAGTTAGCAATTCGAGGTGTTAAGGCCGTCATTTCAGTTGTAACAATAATCAGTAGCTTGACCTCACTTAAATATTACTGCTCTGAAACTTTTGGTATTTGATTTTTTTTTTCGTATTTTATGAACTCACGTGACATTTGATTTGGTTTATAGTTAATAAAACTTATAAATAATAAGAGTAGCTTAATCTGTACTTCACTCATAATCCGGTGCTGCAAATCGTTTCCTTTGTTTATTTTGAAATTCGGCGCTGCAAATTTTTAACTGCAAAGAAGATTTAAGAATTAAGACTACCATTTTCTTAAAACAATGATCCATTCTGATTGCAAAATACATTAGCTAGGATTATACAAAGTTCGAGCTCTGATTCCACATTACTCCACTCTTCAGCAACTAGTAGCTTCACAAAAAGTCTAGCCGATTTTACTATGTAAACCTACTAAAATCCGAGCAAAAAGGGAAATTAGTTCAAAGAACATGAAGGATAGTTTGCTGTACTTCATGATTGTCCTGCATCAGCTTGCTCTTCGCTTGAGTTGTTTTTTGCTAAGCCTCTGATTTTCACGTCGTAGTAAACTTCTTCGACTCTTCTAAGGTCATACTTCATTCCTGTCTCATGAGAAAACCTTATAAGAGCCCACTAATTCATTCATAAATATGCAGATTAGCCTCACAGACCAACTAAAATACAGTGAGAAGAGTAGTTGGTAGATATCGATAAACAGTAAAATTACTACATGGCTAAGCAGACTATTTGGTAGATATTAAGACATAGTAAACTACCCAAGGCCTTAGCAGAAAATAAGTTAAAAGATATTTTTCATCTTTAAAAATAATATACATATATATATACTTCAAACGAAAAAAGAGTACATTGGAGTGCTGGACCAGCAAATTTACAATGAAGCATAAGCAAATGACAAAGGTGAATAGAAGTTAATGAAAAAGGTTACATCAATCTACAAATGTATTGTATACCACAATAAAGGACATACCATCAAAAGGAAATTGCATAATGTATACCAAAAAACCGGACATACCATCAAATTTTTTGCGCAAAAAGTCATTTCGAAGGTTGAGCATGCGGAATGCTGCATGAAGGTCAGTCAAAAACTTCAATACTTTTCTTGGACAATCGTAGTCCCCAGCAGTAACTTGATTCACAGTATACCTAGGCTGCAAAGCAAGCAAATCAATCTCGTTTTCTTCCCATTATGGAGCATATATCCTTTTATATAAACAAGCATCTTATCAGTAGTTTATAGAGAAAAGATGGGAATAAGAAAAAAGAGAACATTAATGAGAACACTACAAAAAATCAGGCACATTTTGCTCTCATTGACTTTTTGGCATTTGGATTTAATTGAATATAATTTAGATATATTTGGTTTTAATTGAAAGTTACAAAATACTCAAGTTTCCACACTGTACAAAAAGTAATAGCAGGAACTTCAAGCCAGAGCGGGGAAATCTAGTTTTATAATTCCATTTTCAATTCACCAGCATCCCATATACTTGAGAAGAAACTGCAACTTTGAAGATAATTCTCAAAAGCAGATATTTAACATGTACACAAAGTTACTTTACCAATTCAGTAACGAGTTCTTACCAAGTCATTGGACATAAAACAAATTCCTGCACAACAACAAAACCCAATATCAGGAAGACAAAAAAATGGGCAGGTAATATTATCCTTTAAAAGCCAAAAAGACAGAAGCTTAACACAAGCTCAATCTCATAAGATAATATACACCATAACGTGGAGGACATGCAGTCAACCAGCAATAACATATGTGCTCCTAAAGTAAGATCGCAATGAATAAAGTACTCAACATTGATCTTATTCAGTTCATACTAGGGGAACATTTGCGTCGTCAGGCAGCCAACTATCATTTTCTTAGATGACCAAAATCATATGTCTAAATTAAGGTGTTCTTTTATCACATTCGCTAAGGTAAAATACGCCAAAACCAAAGATGATTAAGATTAAAATTTTACGTTAAAAAGACGGAAACATGTTTTCAGAGACGCAACTGCAATATATGGCAAAGAAACTGAACTGTTTCCAAGGAGATAATCAGCAGAAGTTTGACACTTACCAGTGAGATAGTCTTCAATATCAAGGCCAAACTCTGAAGACTTCACTGTGCAAGTCAAAAAAGGAATATCAGGTACAAGTATTGTCATTTTGCTTGTGATCTCAATAGGGATAAGGCATGCTAAAGGCTAAAGCTATAGGCCCCGCTTAGTAGGTTTATTAAGGTGAAATAGATTGCTTGATACTCATTCAAAGAAACTACAAAAGTGAATGCTGTTTGACAATTTAGATAGATAAATTCATATGAGCAACAAACCATAGAAAAGTGAAAGCATTGTTACATGCAAGGACAAAACAAAATCTACTACATATAATATAAAGACACACACAGGCATCGGGCATTTCATCTCTTAAATATTGCTAGCAGAATTATGAAATGCCATTTCATCACAGGTTCATAGAATTAAAGATAAATCAAAAAAACTCCAGTTTCTTTCATTATAGCTCCACTAGGAAATCCCACAGCAACCTTCTTGCAAAAACAAAACCATAGAAATAAATGCAAACAAGGTGGACCAAAACAATACTTGAAAATAGCATATAGCTGAAATGAGAGAAAAACTTTTAACTAAAAATGCTTCAACCGAAGCTCGTGGCGGGCCATCCTTTTTCTCTTCTGTGAAAATTGAGTGCAATTTCATTTCCTCATTATTCATGTATCATCTATATATTGCTAACACCTCACAAACATTGAAACAGAATCTCAAAATTCACCAACAACTAATCACCCACTCTCATTTCTTCAACAAAATTCGTTACAAACAAAACAAACCGAAAGGCGATGGAAACATACACCCAAGTTTTTCCTCTGCTTCAGCATGCAGAAGAAGATTTCCAGTTTCCAACCAATGTATGAAAGCAATAAGCGACACTACGCTCTGAGTCTCACTCCTCCAATCACCGTGATACCTGCCACAAATCAACAGCAAATAACGCTAACATCACTCTCAAATAGCACGATCGATCATCGTCCTAAAAAAACCGAACAATCGGCGTTATAACCTGTAATACTGCCCAGGGCATTCTTTAATAATATCAGCAAGCTTGTTATAGAGCTCCTTCAGCTCAATAATCGGGCCCTTCGCCTTCTCCAAAACCTCTATTTCAATAATACAATAGTTAACTTAACACAACTATAGCATTCAACAGTAAAGCAGGTAAAAAATCAAAATTGAGAGGAACAACTCTGCACACCAGGTACGGGGCGGGACTGATGAATCAACAGAAGAGTGGATTGCATTAGCCTGGTGGCGGATTCGATTTCCGAAGCGACGATCTTGATTCGGTCGCGGAGGGTGCCGGAGTCAGCCAGCTGGTGGCGGAACTCGTCGAACTGCTTTTCGAGCGGCGCGGCCATTGTGGTGAAGAGAGAGGGTTTGGGAGGTGAAACGGCGACGTATCGGGGGAGGAGAGTAGGGGAGATTGTAGTAGGGTTTAAGGAGCGGAGGGAAATTGTGAGTGAGGTAAAGAGGGCGCTTCGAAATACTGATTTCATGCTTTGCAAAATTCTTTTGTTTTGTTTTCTTTTCTTGGGGGGCTAAGCTTTCTTTCTTTAGTTAGGTAGCTTATTCAACTATTGATTTACTTATGAAAATAAAATAAAAATATAGCTGATTCAAGGAAAATAGAAAAAAAAAAGAATAAATAAAATTGTAATACAATTTTCGAACTAAATTACATAATGACCCAAACATCTCCATAGGCGGCTGATCCCGCGATGTTGCCTTTACTTATGATCTGAACGTTCTATTTGGTTCCAAAGGACTGATCCATGTTCGTGTAAGGTGGGGTGGGGGCGCATTGGTTAGCTTAGAGCGCTTTTTCCTGCTTCAAATAGGGGGCTCGCTAGATCAAAGGGGTGGTGTTTTTTTTTTTTTGGACATCGAATGGTTGTTGTTGCTGCTACTCCGTTGTTTGATATGTCTTTCTCCTATGTTATAGGGGTATAGTTATGCATACTGCTTGTGTGGTGACTAGTGTTGCATGATAGATGTCCAACGGTGTAACTTTCGACACGTGTTGCTCGAAGCTAGCTAAAGTTGAAAAGCATCAAATCCTCTATTGCCCAACTTCTCTCATGTCCATTAATATGTATTGGCAACTTGTAAATATCGATCCACACTCTTAATGGATTGAGCAGTCTCTTAGGCCATATACATCGACATATAGTTCCAAATGTGTGTTAGATGTTCCAAACGCGTTGCTTTGAAATGTTTTTTTTTATCAGTATCAAAGATCGTGTGCACCATCTTGAACACGTCTCCTCTCAATTTCTGGGGTGTGACGTTTTGAGTTGATCTGATACGTGTTTTTTGACCCTACCACGTGTCTCCTGCCCAACTAAGTTCCCTTAGGGCGAAAATCTCGAAGCAATGTTGTTTTAAGAGGTTTTCCTAATTGCGCTCCATATATCCTTTTTACGATTTTTTTTAAAAGTAGTCCCATAATGATTCAGCTTTTCAATTTTAGCCCCATAATTTTCGAGTTTCAATTTTGCTCCCATATTCAATCACTTGTTTTCAATTTTAGTACTTCCCACTAAAATCAGTCAATTTTCGTCGAAACTAAGCACGTGTATGTCACGTGTGCGAATTTTCAAGGGCCTTTTCGTCAATTCAATTATTTCCAGACTTCATAAAACTCAATAAGGCTCCTCCAAACGCCGCTCTACAATCTACATTAACCCTAAAGTTCTTAAATTTCTAAACCCTATTTCTTTCAATTTTGCTTATAAATTCTAATTCTTGCTACAAAATCGTTAATTTTGTCAATATCTTATTCGTAACAACCATTTTGCTCCATCATTAACCTGATTTATCCAATACACAATTTACTTAATTTTTGAAAATGTCTTTTAGCACATCTAATATTTCTTCTTAAAGGTGTGATTGCGAAAAAATAGCAAGATTTAGGACGACCAAGACGAAAGAAAATGTTGCGTGGAGATTTCATGGATGTCCCAATTTACGACCTTAAGGTTTTTATTATTTACCATGTCCTGTTTTTTATGTTTGCTGTTACTTTTATTGGTGTTAGGATATTGGTTGTATTAGATTTATATATGTATATATGGTATGTAAGTAAAGAAGGAGTTGGGATAGGGGGCGAAGGCCCCTTAATTAGGGTTGGGAGTGAGAACGAGATCGTGATCCCGTCCCTTTCCGTTTAGAAATTTTCGATTATATTTTTTTTTGAATCGATTTCCCTCCTGCACAAGACGAGACGTCATTCAGAACCATATCCTTAAACCCACAGGATTCGGGAACCTGCCGATTTCCAAGGACCATGTCGGTTCTAAGTTTAGGTGTGTGCAGTGTTTTTAAAAGCGGGCTGGACGTTCAAGCGGTAGTCTAACTAGTTACTAGTTTAATTGATTTGATTGGTTTAACCACTAATCAAAGCGGTCTGAATAATTTGAGGTAAATATATATTGTTAGGAGTAATACTTATGCGTAATTAAAGAAATTAGAATAGAATCTAGTCTGCTTCTACTTTTAACTTAAACCAAAACAACAACAATTAATAGGAAAGAAAATATGCATTAAATATAATATAAATTGTATGATTTGAAGGAGCGAAATTTGTCTATTCCCAATTTCCTATTCCCTTCTCTCTTCCCTCAATCATATAATGACATGTGGCATATATATGCCCAGATAAATTAACCCCCCACATTAATTCATCAAATTGATTCAGTTAATCTATGCTATAGAATTAATTATTTTCTTTTTCTCATATAAAATAATGTAAACGCAAATAAATCTCCCAAGTAAAGAAATGAAAATCTTTTGCAATAAAAAATAAAAAAGAAAAACTTAAGATTGTATTAAGTGAAAATAATCTTTAAAAAAAATCAAGTGAGAAACAACATTATCAATATAGTTAATTAATGACTTTTTATACATGTGATATATCCATTATAACAAGTATTAATTGTTAAACTTAAAATGAAACATAATTATTAGAAAATGATATATACGTATAAGAAATACTGAATATATAACATTAAATGTGCACAATTTGGAAACAGTTCACACCTATTTTTCATTTTGTTTTTTGAACGATTTTTTTTTTTGATTGAAAGAGATTTTGATTTCTTTACTTGAGGAATTTATGTGATTTTATTTGAGGAAATACAATAATTAACTCCATAATATAGATTAACTGAATCTATTTGATAGATTAATATGGGGGTTTAATTTATGTGGGCCTTCTTTTTGGCATCAATCATCAAAAGGGATTCTGTAACAGCTGTTTTTTTTATAGGAAATGAGAATAGACAAATTGCGCTCGATTTGAAGTTAGTCTCTAATTCATTCCTCATGAATTATCCTTGTTTAACTCATCAATTAATCCTCAATTAATGCCCTATTACACTGAATTCATCTAAGGACCAATATCTAAGGCTGAGTTAGGGTCGGGTTTTTTGGGTTTCAGGTTTTTCGGGTTCGGGTTCGGTTGACATTTTTAATCACCCGATACCCGACTTATCCTTAGGATACCCGAAATATCCGGATACCCGAAGAAAAGTCGGGTTTCGTGTTCAAGTTTCGAGTTTGTGTGATAAAGAAAAAATGTGCAATTATTTTACCACTATTCATTAGTTTTTTATCACGATTTTTAGCTCCTAGAAACAAAAAGACATTCTACTAAAGATAACACATTATTCAACATGAAAATAACAAATTCACACAAAAATATATTTCTAAAAATGAAAAACAAAAAAGAAATAACATTGTGCTCATTATGATTCATCACAAAAAAAGCTAGCTTTTGAAACTGAAACTTGAAAGTGGTGAACTAGTTTTTTGCTAATAATTACTATTAAGTTAGAATTTAGAGTTTACTCTTTTTCTTTTTAGTCATAACCTTCTTTTTCATTTACTTACGGAGTAGCACCCCCTTTTTTTTTACTTAATTACTTTTAAAAATCTGAATACTTTTTCAATGTAGATTTTGGGTTTCGGGTACCCGAAACCCTACCCGGTTTAGTAATTTCGAGTTCGGGTACCCGAACTCGATTTACTGCAAACACAAATCTTTGCTTAAATCGGGTAAACCCGATCGGGTATTCGAAACCCGAACCCGTTTACTCACCCCTACCAATATCAATAATATAATGCAACTGTAATTCACGGACTCCACAGTCCACACACCAATAAGGCAATAACTTCTCGTGCAAAAGAGATTCAGCCATTAATTCTTACTCTATTTACAAAACGCACAACGCACAACCATTAGTATGCTTCAAGCGGCCGTCCAGGTGGCAAAGTGTCGCCTTTTGATCGGTTTTTAGTGGTTCCCGCTGCTTTTCAAACTCACAGGCTAGAACGAGCGGCGTCGCCAAGAGATGGCGCCGACTCACGGCTGAACTGAGCAGTCTAGTCTGCTTTTGAGAACACAGGGTGTGTGAGGATAAAGATGTAGAGAGTAGTTTTTTTTAAATTAGGAAAAAGAGAGGGGAGTTTGTTTAAAAATAATACAATTTTGCCTATAACTTTTACAATTGTCTCACATTCTCACTCAACACACTTACACACAAACTCTCTCTCTCTCTCTCACACACACACACACACACACAATTCTAATCGTCCGTGTCACACATTATCATGCTCGGATTCCACCGATTCCAACCACCACGTGATGGCACACGTCGCCGGCTCATAGCGCCATCATTAAAGCCCACTAGAAATGTACCAAAAATAGGGGAACTCGACATTCTAAAAATGTTCGGAAATCTTGAATCCATTTCTGTGAGATTTATGATCTTGATGTTGTGTGATCCCAAATTATGCGGATGGGATTCGGGATCTCGACTCTCGGGTTCCCATAACCCGTATCTTGTATCCCGTCTGGATTCTAGTAACCTCTTTCCCACTCTTTCCCGGTTTTGATCTTTATGAAAGATGTTACCGTCCTTTCAAAGGACCTATGGACTCGACTGGAGTCAGGACTGCCATAGTTACGAAAGACATATCAGACTTTTCACCCCTCAAAGACATTTAAGGTAATATCCTCTAGCATTATCGCGCAATAACATATACTCTTTTTGTCTTAATATTTCTTGTTTGTAGAAATTGTCGGGAGACATCCCAAAAAAGGGAAATAATAGTTGCATTGGCCAAAAATAGGGTAATGATATTTTTTGTATCGAGTGTTTTAATAGCTTTATTCGATGTATGGTTTATATTATTTTTTATTGTAACTTTGTACATTAGAGAAGTGTATGCCATGCTCAGTACAAAGGTGAAAGATGGGTTGGGCCTAAATTGATGTAATTAAGAGGTGATGAAGTTTTATTTTTCTTGTCTAACCCTAAGTATTTAACATAGTACATTTACTACTTAGGCTAAAATTTGCAGAATATGTCAGCGTTTGGTGAATCCTGGCCCCAATTGAAGATTAAGGCATCATGATCCGGAATCACCTGTCACTCGAGTAGCGTTCTTACCAATTTTAGAAATGATTAGTTTGATGGAGTTTTGAAGACGCTTTTGATTTAAGAAAAGGCGCACTTCGACTTAAATATCGTTTATAAGGAGAATTATTATTTATGTCCTTTAACTTTGCCTAAAATTAATTTATGCCCTTTTTTTAGGCCGACTTTTTCTACCCTTTTACTTTCAAAATGTCTATTAAAAATGCCCAATTGCTCTTATGTCGAGCTTTACTTATGTCAAGCTTTACTAAACCCAGTTGGAAAGACAAGTTTTTCTTCGTCAGACCCATCGCTGGAGGTGAATGGGATTTTCCCCATTCTTGGAGGGTCCCAGAGGAGCCATCATATCGGTTGGATCCCTCTCTCTCTTTCGACCCGGTGCTTGACGCAGTGCATCTTTCTTCTTAAGACCATTATCGTGCCTTCTGCAAGGCAACTAGCTTATTCAAAATCTCTCTGATAGACATGGATAAAGAAGGGGAGTCATTCTTTCGATGTCGAACGAAGACAAACCTTTATTCGATACGTCATTTCTTCTATTTACGCTTCTTTCTTCTTATGTGGCATTTTTGGAGTTTTGCTTATCGCGCATCATTTTTGATTCAGTTTTCACAGTGTCGTTGCTATCGGAGTTGATTATAAATCCTGCCTCTTCTTCTTTTTAAGCCGCCCCCACTGATCCTCCCCCTCATATGAAGACAAGGTCAATCGCGGGTGCAAGTGGCTCATCTTTCGGGGACATGCCGCAAGCATTGGGGGGCAAATATTCTAACGTTGTTGCTCCATCGGATGGGGAGGGTTACCTCTGACAGGAGGCCACTCAACCATTTTCGCTCTGAGTGATGGTTCCGATGGCTCTGACCTAAAGACTTTGGCGTCTCTTAATATTGTCTTAACAGAGGGGATTACTTCTCCTGTTCCTGTATCGGAATTACCCGCTCCCGAGGCCTTAGAAATTAAGGAGATTTCTACTGGCGAATCTGCTCTTCTGGCTCCGACTTCTGAGTTAGTGACTAAAGAATTGTTAGTCACTGAGGCTTCTCCTGGTACCATAGTTGGAGGTTTTATTTATCCCGCCACTACTCTTCAGATGTTAACTCCTTTTTTCCCTAGAAATCTTAACTTCACTCCTCCAACTCTAAGTATTTTTTATCGTTTTATTTGTTTTCACATAATATCACTAGGCATGGTTAACGTCTTCTTCTTGCAGATAAGGGAAAGACTGTCATGACTTATGAAGATGACTTTGCCAAGCAGGTGAGCGTCATTCGTCTTTTTATTTGACCTGATTGTCCAGTCATCTAATCTCTGAGTGTTTCACTTTGTACAAAAGAGGGAATGTCCTTTTTTGCTGGCCTCTCTCCTACAGTGAAGCATATTTCGATAGATGATTTATTCACCGAGGATGCTTCTCGTCGCTCACCACTACGAAAACATCTGAACCTTCTTCTAATTCGCCTTTTTGTGATGACTTAGCGCTTATGGACGAAATGCTACCTTTTCTAGTGGCCTTTAGTGCTTGGGTTTCCCAAGGGATTCCCCCCTGCCGTCTTCACAGATTCTCAGTGAGTTGCCCCCGCTCTGCTCCCGCATCGGGAAGGTATGTCTTTCTCCAGTCAGTTTAATGTTGCAGGCTCTCCTTTTTTTATTCATACTATCGGAGAAGGAGCAAGCACATGTTCTTTGCCTAAGCTGATGGAGATAGGCGAGGCAATGGATGTCATAACTCGGTATTTGAACTCCACATTCGCCTTGAACCGTCATAGCGAAGGGCTAGCCCAAATGGTAAATCTTCTGCATATGTGCTTTAGCCGTTGAAGGTATCGTTTTAATCATGGGTTTTCGCTTTTCTTTTTGTTATTTAGGTCCCAAAGATTATGCCTTCTATCTGGCATGAGCTAGATGCTGCTCAGGCGATCGTGGTACTATCGATGGAAAAACTGAAGGAGAGGGATAACTCTTTGGCTGTTGCGAAGAAGGAGGGGGAAAAGCTTCGCGCAAAGTTTGGGGCTCGAGAGAAGGTTTTAGCAGATGAGATCACTGAGCTGAAGGAAATTGTGAGTAAGAGCCTGTCCCTATGCTCTACTCTTGAGGATGAGGGTTTTGCTCTAAAGGAGGAGAAATTGTCCTGGATTGGGAAGGAAAAGAAGCTAAAGAAGTAACTATCGGAGGTTTATGAACGCGTGCACCTGATGAAGGACGAGCTGAAGAAACCTCCCTCTGTTCCTGCGGGTTTCATTTCTCTTGAAGAATTGAGGCTGAAGCCGGATGAAACTGTCCAAATGGTTAAGAGTGCCACCTTCAAGCATTGTGAGGAGGAACTTTAGACTCGTTATCAGGGATATTTGACGGGTCATCTCATCTGCAGGTTTCTTCACTGCATGAACAAGTGTAGAGAAGGCAAGCTATTTGCAAATGAGGATAGCTGGAAATATTTGAATCCTCGTAGCTTGCTGGCGGAGCCTGTGATGATGAAAGAAGCTTTTTGGGTGTTTACCTGGGCAGTGGCTAGATTCCCTTCGCCTTCTCACCTGCCTCCACTCCCCTTGGATGTCCCTGGGCCTTTAGCTCTTTGCTCCCCTCCTGATATTGTGATGGCGGATCCTCCTATGTCCGTTGCTGAAGCTCCAGACGGATCGGCAGAGATCGATGAAACTCAGAAAGCTGCTTTCGATCCTTATTCTCTTAATAGTTCTGTGTAGTAATGTTGTTGTTCATATGTTTTATTCTCCATGTTCTAGTTTTTAATTTCCCTGCAGTGATTTTCTTCGTGTTTTCTTTTAATGTATGTCTTAACATCATTGGATTTCTAATCATCGAGGACGTGTACTCCGATGGTTGTTACGACTTTTAATTCCTTGGGTACTTGTAAATGTTGCATGAATGAAGAATGTTCTCCCGTTGCTTCTTAACACTTAGTTCTAACATCTGTATGCCACATTCAAATAATATAATGAATTTCTAACACACTTGGGATCCGAGCATCGCTATTAAGTGAGTGATTATACCTGATGTCAGGGAATGTCGCCCGCTATCGGCGACATTCTTCCTTGCATGTCCATGTCATCAGCTGCATGTCCTGATGATTGGTCATTTTTGCCGCCCTTCCTTTTAATGTTATGACAATAAGGGTCCCGACTGACTTCTTTTCCTTTTCTATAAAAAGGTCAAAAGTTACCATTTTGCTTTCACTCTTCCATCATTTACCAAAAAGTGTTGCTTTGTCTTTTCTTTCCATGTCTTTTTCAGTAGTAGCTTTCATCAGTTAGCATTCTTGGCATCCATAGCTTAACAGTTGTTGTTGACCCATGCATCCCTTTGGAGCATGTCTCCTCGCTCGTCTTGTTCCTCCTCTCTTTCACAAGCTGCTTCCCTTGAGAACCCTACTCTTCATTGGGTTAGGCATGGTTCTACAGACATTCCTTACGCTGCCACCTATAAGCGGGGGAGCATTGGGGGTTTATCAAGGATTTATCGGGGTTTTGATGTTGTAACTTACGCTTCCCCCGATCGAACATATACTTCCCTTATAGATGCTTTGTGGTTAGCTTTCCTTCGCATGGAGCCTTACATGCCCATCGATCGATTCTCTATCCTTAACAATTCTCCACTAAACGTTGGCGTTATGATCGGGGGTGGAAGGATTGGATCATGTGTGAGCATCGAATCTCAAGAACTAGTGTCCCGCTTGTTGTCAGAATACCGCCTAAATCCGGGGGATTACGATATCGTGGTTCCTCGGCATAAATGGATCCATATGAGATTTACTATATCCTCCCTCAGATATTGAGAGGATTAGCTACTCACAGTCACGTAAATAACACAACAATTCATCATAGATTTATGCAATAAAGAAAAGAAAAGATTAAACTCTTGATCCGCATGAGATTTTGATGTGTCTTTCCTCTTTGACTCTTTGATGCTTTCCTCTACTTTGATTGTTGGCTCATTTTGTTTACCTCTCTCCCTCAACAATGATTGTAGTACCTCTAACTGTAGAATTAATGCTCCTCAACTCTAGAATGCTTTTGTAAGTGTTTGTAGGCTTTTGAAAGTTGTGTTTTTGTGTTTGGTCGTCCTCCTTTATTTATAGGAGAGTCCTGATGCCCTAATTTCTTGAACAACCGTATCCTAGTTCATGCAAAATTACTTTTTTGTCCCCGCTGCCCCTAACAGGCGCAATCTGCCTGAATCGCCTGATCGTCGCACCTTACATGCTCGATCACTGTTCCATCGCGCATGCGGTCGTGCTACCTCATGTTTCTCCAGATTTGTCTTGAAGTGCTGCTCCTGCTCACGTTGCATTCTGTTTCCTCGTGATAGAGGCGCAAGTGGTAGGGCCATGGCGCTACTACCTCGTTATCACTAAATAGTGTTGAAATCCTCCAAATAAGCATCATTTTTCTCCGACTCGACTCAAACTACAAAAACAATGAAACAATACTAAAACAAGTAAAATTTCCACGAAGTTTATGCAAAATTATAAGAAATCAGGTACTCAAATTGCTATAATAATTCACTCATCAAATACCCCCAAGCTTAAACCATTTCTCGTCCTCGAGTAAGACTCTAAACAAAAGAATACAAATTCTAATAATAACAACATGCTCAAATTAGGAAAGAATGCCACATATGTTTGCAAACTGAAATAATAGGAATCATGGATGTCAAGTCATTGCACACCAAGGCTAATCAGGTTTCCATCATCAAATATTTCATTGTGCATCGTGGTGTGCTTATGTATCACAAGTATAAATACAAGACTGTCATATAAAATTCACAAGATCACAAAATTTCACATATAGTTACTTCTCTCTTACTTTCTACTTTTCTCACTGTTTTCCATGCATGCAAACTTTTCATGTTGAGGGTCATTAGGACTTTATTAGCTTAGAATGATAGGCTTGTGTACGGGCTATAAATGAAAAAGATATTTATGAGCTCTAGAGATGTACACATGGAATCTACTCATTAATGTTTCATTTTCCTCCCTTGTTTTTGCCTTCTTTATTGGCCATACATTTTAGGCTATTTTTGACATCTTTGCATTTGTGCAAGAATCAAACCACCCTATGCTTCATATATTTTTGAGATGCACCCCCAAACTTAAAATTTTTGCAATGTGTTATTTGTGCTCTCTATTATAATCATCATCTCTTTTTCATATTTTTTTTTTCCAAATCATGCTTTTGTTTTGAACTTCTACCTTATCCCTCCTTCACTTCACTACATCAATCTCTAGAAGTGGGCAGTATAATATTTTTCTTTCTGTTCAGGGTAGGTAATTAGGAGGCTTCATAAACAAAGGCTCATAGAAAAGGCTTCAGTGGGGTTCATCGGATACTTCTTTTATCTAGAAAGGCTATAACTCAAATATAGAAAAGATGGTGTATTTCGTTTCCTCAATAATTTAAATTTACATTTATTTCAAAGAGTAATAGAGCAAATTACTTGAGATTTTTTCTATGTAACACCCCCTTCTCTCATAAATTCCATACAATTATCTCAATATTTTTTACTCATTCTCATCATGAATAGTGTATATGAAATAAACATGCTTTCAAAAAAATTAAACAAAATGTGCTCTTATAATCCAAACATAATCCCTTTCTTCCCAAGTCCTCCTATATTAGGCATATATCATCATAGACCCTAACTTTTACATGCATTTATTACTTCAAATTTGACTCTAATAGACACACTCTAAAAAAATATAAAAATAGACTCTAAAAACAAAAAACATAAAGTAAAACTAGCTCAAATAGCGAAACTATTCACACACCCTTCCAAATTCAAATTGTTCAATGTCCCAATTGAACGATGCGAAAAAACAAAAAATAATTAAAAAATAGAGGACTCCCCTGGAAATCCTATTCTCCTTGCGTGTCGGTTGGTGCTGTGTCAAATACTTCCCTGTTCTTCTTGTTCAACTCATCCATAACTGAATCCCATTGAGCATAAATATCATTACAAAGTAGTGTGATCTTTGATCTGATAAAGTCCTTGATTTGTCTCGTCTGCTCTTCTATTGCATTCTTTATCAACTCCTCTAGAGTCATCGGCCTATTTGGTGTAGTAAAATTTTCTTTTGCATATCTGAAAATTTGCTTCTGTGTGATGACATCTTCAATAAATTCCCTATTGTCGAATTGCTTAACTGGAACTCCCACTGTTTGTATAACCAATCCTCCATGTGGGATAGCTCATATTGTTTTTCTTGTAGCAAAAGTGTTAATAGATTTCATAATTTCTTGCCACACATCTATATGGACTCCATCGCGGATCCATGGCAAATAGTTCACTCAGTCCCATTGGGCATCTGTCATGTGGTTAGTGGGTGCAATACGAGAAATAATGAAATTATGCCAAGCTTTATATCCTTACACAATTTTATTATAAAGGATAAAAGGATTAGCTGAATTTGGCTCGTGGACAATAGTTTCTAGAAGAACCACGTTCCTCAATGCTCTTTGTAATATGGAAGTTTCCCGGTTGTGAAGCTCCCCCGTCTGATATTTTCTTCAGGTCTAGTTATAGATTTTGTTGATGAGTTTTGCGAAAATTTGCACATTTTTCCCTCGTAGCAAAATTGGTTCCGTTATGAGAGCAGTCAAGTTCGTGAAAAATTCTATCGCCATCGTTATGTTGACCTCTCCTGGTTGTTTTGCAAACGTCATCCAACCCATATCATTGATTTTATTGTGAAAAATGCCAAGACCTCGTTCAAGGATGAAAAACTTCTTCATGAGTTTCTGCTTTCTTGTTGGTGAATCATCCCTTGTCATTTTCTGGCATGTTTGGGCGCGTGGAGATGTTGGTGGTGACTCCTCCTCATCAGAACTTGAAACGTCCCTAAGGCATTTGTTGATAGTTTTCTGCAATTTCATGTTATCCTTGGACAAGTAGAACAATATTAGGAGAGAAATAGAAGATATAATAATAAAGAAGAACAACCAGGGATTTACCTTTGGAATAATGACCTAAACTCTATATTCATCCATATAAATAGTATAGTAATGCATTTATGTATAGATGGACTAGGGTTCCACCATATAGATAAATTTAGACTAAGGAAAATATTCATCCACAAAGTGAATACAACTAGAAAACATGCTAATGTATAAAATCTCTAAATATTAAAGAAAAAAAGACTAAATAAATACTAAAACTTATTCTCGAATCAGCAGTGGCGAAAAAAATGTGATCTTAGTCACGCCTGCCCGACGCGACGATGTTTTTCAAAGTTCTTTACCGTATGCACCTCGATGATACTGCGAACATTCTGCATTTCCAACATTTTCAAGAGAGGCGCGACCACCACACGCGACTGCACCATATCGCGTTTGCCCCTGTATTGAAAAACCGTTGTTGTTCAAATTTGGTCAGAAATTTTCTTTTTGAGAACTCCATTGCCTGTAAAATTTCAAACTTCTTCATGTGCTCTTTCCTAAATTCTTCATATAAAACAATCAAAATTAAAAAATTAAGTCAAATAAAAATACTAGGAATAAAAAAGGTAAAATTTTGGGTTGACTCCCAAACAACACTTAGTTTTCACGTCGTCTAGCCCGACATTACTAATTCTAAGGTGTATCAATCGCTCCATCATGGTCAAATGGATGCGCCATGTTTTCTTCCCTTGCTATTTCCTTGAATGATGGTTCCTTTGGGTTTATCCTTTCTCTACTTTAAAACTAACATGCTCACTGTTAACTCTCAAAGTAACAGTTCCTTCTACTATATCAATCAAAGTATTAGTAGTTGCTAAGAATGGTGCTCCCCAGAATCAATGAAATTTATACTTTTCACTCATACAATTACCACAAAATCCGTTGGAAAAATATATTTATCAATATTATCCATAACATCTTCAATTATTCTCTTAGGATAATTGATACTCCTATCAACAAGTTGAATTGTTAAATCAGTAGCTCGTAGAGTAGGTAATTTCAAACATTCATAGATACTATATGGCAGGAGATTAGTGCTTGCACCTAAATCACATAAAGAATGCTCAAGTAAAACATTATTCATAGTGCTAGATATTGTAAAACTCCCTGGATCCTTTAGCTTTGTCGACAGTCCTTCAATTGCATGAAGTGTAAAGACTTTGTGAATCTCGGTCTCATTCATTTTCCTTTTGACTATCCTCGTATCTCCCAAGTATTTAGCATACCCTGGTACTTGTTGCACTGCCTCTTAAAGTGTCATACATCCTGGTAGATTTTTGAAAATCCTTGCAAATTTTTCCACATGATGAATTCTTGGAGGATATGGGATTGGTGGGTTATACTCATTCACCAGTGGTTCTGGAACTTTGCTCAAAACATCTTCCTCAGTTGAGATCGCATTCACCTGTTCTCTTGAATTGGTCTCCATATTGCTTGGTAGTGTTCCAATAGGCCGAGTACTTAACTGATTTGTAATTAGGCTTAGTTCTTTCTTAATATTCCTCAATCAAACGAATGGATTTTGACATCTTGCTTCAATTTGCCCATATTCTTGCATCAGTCTTTGGCATATAATTATATAACGTTTCTTCAAGATTACTTCTTGTCATTTGTTTGAAATCCTGTTAACTTCTGAACTCTTCCTTGTTGTTGCTAAGTCTTTTACCCTCCCAAAGAAAAAATTGGGTGATTTCTTATTCCTAGATTGTAAGTGCTCGAGTATGGATTGTTTTGCCTCGAGTAATTACCAGCATAGTTGATTTCTTCTTGTATGATTGCATTTAATCCTTTGCATTCATTGGTCGGGTGATTTCGTGCACAATTGTTGCATACCATGATTGATGAGTTTCCATTCATATGCTTCAATTGTATTCCTCCACAATTGTTGCATACCATGGTTTCATCGTTCTCTTTGCTTGAGCTTGATCAACACTCCACTTGAATATAATTGATGCACTTGTTTCCAATAATGTGAATGCATCATTGTCAGTCCTTTGCATGAATCCCCCTGCAGACATAACATCGAGTGTATTCTTGCACCCCCTGTTCAATCTATAATAAAATTGTTGGAGTAATACCTCGTTAGTGAAGTTTTGTTGTGGACACCTCTTCGTCATGCTTTTGATTCGCTCCCATGCTTCTGACAATGATTCTTCATCCATCTACCTAAAATTAATTATCTCACTTCTCATCTTTGCTGTTTTTTTCGGTGGACAAAATTATTGCAAGAATAGTTGTGCCATCTATTCCCAGGTCGTGATGCTGTTATTCGGTAATTCCTTGAGCCACTTTTTAGCCCCTCCATTAAATGAAAATGGAAATAATTTCAAGATTGCTGAATCAGAACTGAGTTGAAATACTTTACATCCCAATAAAATCTTTAAGATATGCCATTAGATCTTTAGTAAGTCCTTCCTCGAATTGATTTTGGCCGATCATAGAGAATATTGCTGACTTAATTGGTTCATGATCTTCAGTTGTTACAATACATGATCATGTAAGTTCAATAGTTGGTAAGACTTCTTATCTTGTAGGTCGAGAAAATATCCTCCTCCAAGATTTTGACAGTTTGTTCCTTCTGTTGTGGCGGTCCCTGTTGTGTACCACTTGGTGGAGTTACTCTGTCTTTGGTGTTTGACATGTTGAGTTTCTCTTTTAACTTTCACCTATATGTTCTTTCTATCTCTGGGTCAAATAGTAATGGTGTCACGGTGTCTCTTCGTGTCATGCACTACTAGTGCCTAAAATACGAACAAAGTAGTAAGTGTTTCTCACAGATCAACAATAGTAGAAATTGCTAACAAATATACCGTTACTTCCGGGCAACGACGCCAAAACCTTGATGCATGCGTAAACTACTCTTATGTGTTATCAATTGGATTAATACACACATGGCGGCCACAAGTGTATTCTCTTTTTATTTTAATCTGTCCCTCACATCTCTATCATGGCGGCCACATGGCCACACATTGGAGGCTATTCAATCACCACGCCTAATTAGGTTATACGTCGTAAGAGTCACTTAAATAGTCGTTGAAACGTGTACTACTGTAACACAACGAAGATGGGCTAAAAATGGGCCTTTCGGGACCTGTGCAACCTATCGTATGACATGTTTATAGCGCGACACCCCCGACCTTCATGCAGATCGACCTCTAGGGACGACCATCGTGACTAGCGCATTTGGCGGCGTGGCCAATGCCACTCTGTGATGACCTGCACGACCAACAGCACTCCCAAGATGACCCGCACAACCAACAATTCAGGCGTGACGGTCAGCACCACTCATTGGATGAACCGTGCCACCGCCATTGTTGACTTCTGTATGTACATTGTGTTCTGCTCTACGTCTTCACCGCTCAACACTATGTCTTCATTGTTCAGGCTCCACAATCCCAACACTAATGGTGCGTTTTGTAGCAAATTGAGTTTTCTTACTACATGTGATTTTTTTAATGTATTTGCGAATGTAGTCATTATTACTGCAATCTCGTTGACTTCTCATGATTTGGCGAGTGCATGACATCTCTTCTTAGGAGATCTGAAAGCCCTGACTATACGCTCATAGATCACTGCGTTGGTAAGTATCTCTTCTAAGTTATTGAGGCATATCTTTTATGGTAAAACTTGATAATTTGCTCTTAATTGGACCTAAACTTGTCTATGTTGATCGTTTAATTGTTGCATTAATTAATGGTGAAATAATACATGTGCCTATAACTGCTGTGTTGATTAATGGTGAGATAATACATCGGCTTGTTTATTGATTTGAATTTGCAACTCGAAGCCCCCTTCTCTCATTTTATTTCATGAATTGATGAGTGAGTGTAGTCTCTACTTTATGTTAAAGCCCTGAGCGTATGATCATAACGCAATGTGTTGATGACTAGCTCTCTAAAATTACCAAATCCAGAATTAGATAACATATATGCCTTGTTTTTGTGATACATGAATTGTCACTTAGTTGTTTAGAATTGTTAGATTTATTGGATTAATCTGATTGTTTGTTGTAATATTTAGTGGAATTGGAAATTTTGATTTAAGTTCGAGAATCCGATTGGATTTATATCTGAGGAAGGCGCTAAAACTTATCCGTGATTGTCTAGGAATCTGGTGTGAGTTGTGTGTTTAACTTGGTTTTTATGTGTTTGGTCTAGTAGTCCGAAATGTGATCTGGTTGGACTATTATAGCAATTGCATATGTAACATCTTGTTCACGAGCCGATGCGCTTAGGAGGTGAATACACATATATTGCTTGTTTCTATTTTATTGATTGTCTGTTGCATTGCATTGGTGTGGAAGTAGGCTTGTTCTACTTGATAATGCTTGTCAGAACTTAATGTGGTCCATCCATGGTATAGAGAAATCTTGGTTTTCTTCATCTAGCATTTGGACTGTGCTTTCTTTTTCCTTTCCTTCCCAACTTATTGAAACCAAGGAAACCAACCAACGGCTCAGTAGCTTCTAGGGATGAGAGTGAGAATGGAATCTTGGAATCTCGTCCCTTCATGCACAAGACGAGACGAGATCGAGAACCATGTCCTTAAACTCGCGGAATTCGAGAACCTGCCAATTTCCAAGGACTATGGGGGTTTTGGATTTAGGTGTGTGAGAATAAAGTTGGGGAGATGCATTATTAAAATTAGGAAAAAGAGAGGGGAGTTTGTTTTAAAAAAAAATTCAAATCTACCTCTAACTTACACAATTATCTCACCTTCTCACTCAACACAATTACACACAAAATATTCTCCGTTTCACCATATGTCTTACACACTATCAAGCTCGACCCTCATCGATTCCCACCACCATGCAATTCATGTCGTTGGCTCATTGCGCCGTCACCGAAGCTCGTAAAAATTGTACCAAAAATAGGGGAACACGACATTCTAGAAATGTTCAAGAATCCCGCATTCATTCTCGCGGGATTTGGATTTCGATGTTGCTGGATCTTGAATTGTTGGATGGCTTCGCGACGATTCGGGATCTCGACTCTCGGGTTTCCGAATCCTGTCCCAATTCCCACCCCTACCATGAATGCTCCCCTATGTGGACCCGCCTTTTCAAATGATGACCTCAAATCTTCATTAAACAAAATTTTGCGAACCCAAGTCCCTTGAATATTAACAAGACCTAGATAGTCGTACAATTCGAGATGTATAAATGAAAACATGTTAACTATCAATTGTAATAACGCTATTATTGATTTTTGTTACAAAATATAGATGATGTCTTTTCTTAAGAGCTAGAAGCGCTTGCACGCGGTTTCTGCGTGATTAAGAATTTATTTTAATTTATTTGGTAAAGAAAATAACTTAAATAAGTAAATATTAAATATTTTTTGGAGAATTTATAAATCTTACCTTCTTTTTGTATAAGAGAGAAGAGAATTAAGTTGGTGTTTTTTTTTTCCTTTAAAGAGAACATTTCGATAACGGTAGGCGCAAAAATTTACAGGTATAACCGTATTTTTTAATAATTACAACAAAATCGTAATAGTGTGTTGTGGGGGTAAATATAAAAATCTAAAAACTGGTGTAACATATAATTGGTCTTTTATCTAATAGTTTAGATGCTAGTGTCATGTTGCCCTTTTAAGTGTATTCCTAGTTCGACCCTGATAGGGTGCACTTGGATGTCATTGTGGCATAAACATCTTCTTCATATTTATAGTCACTGTGTTTGGCATGTTGCACCCAAAAAATAGAGCTTTTAGGCCCATTGCGCTTTAAAATTATAAATTTGGCCAGTTACACTTCCATAATGCCAAACGCTATACGCCTATACCCATAAAATCGGATCAACTAAATATATATATATATATATATATATATATATATATATATATATGAATGAGAGAGAGAGAGAGAGAGAGAGAGAGAGAGAGAGAGAGAGAGAGAGAGTGAATTGGATTAGTAACTCAACAGCAAGTGAGTGACACTACTCACTATGATGCAAATCTATGACTACACTGTCCATTTCTGTACATGAGAAGATCAAACTCATCTCTTTCCAAATTTAAGGAGACAAAAGAAAGCTACTAACCTACATGCTATACCAGTCACTAAGAGCAAAACTAGACAATAACTCCAACGATGAACACTATACCCATAATCATTCAGTGCTGCACACCGAGTTATCAACCATACTCCAGAGTACCTTCACACCAAATACACACAAACAAAAAGTTACATGTAGTTGTAATTCAATAAACCTGCAAAGATATTTCTTTTTGAATTATGTAACTACTACTAAAATCAGAATTAAAGTTACAAATTATGGAATATGTAAGAAAGATGCATAATGCAAGATGCATGTATTCTAAGTTTCATGGAGTTAGCTACATATACAAAATATATATTAACTAAATGAAGAGGTATATATGTACTGACCTTTGAGCATTTGCTACCAAAAATGCTTCTATAGCCCACTTGGGATAACAGAAATTCCCGAGGTGCTTTCCAAACCAATCGTCTTTACCTTGATTCGCTATCAAAGTAAGAGAAACTGGAAGAAGGACACACCACTGTATTCAAAAGAGCGGAGATATTGTCAACATAAGAAAAGAATGCTAATGAATATATATGCATACATTCGGCTAAAAACACACACGAGGCATACCAGTTGTGCGGAACCAGGGTGAAGCAAGATGGCAAATATGTAGGCTATGCCTGTGACGCAGTAAATAAGGCAGAGTAAAACAAGGTAGTTATCCAAGATTGTCGATCTTGGATTGTTGAAAGAATAGAACATGGAAAGGAAAACCAGAGGCTTTATAGCTGTATTGAAATGATCGACTGTATCCTTAGCGAGAAAATAGGCTAGACTGCTCATGCCACTTTCGTTTTCTCTCCGATAATGTAGTTTATCCAATGAAAATGATCGTAAAGCTGCGATCTTACAGAGGAGTGCTGCAAAACAAGTTAAGACCAATAAACGACAAAAGTATAAGAAGTCCAAATGCTTTCAACAGTTTTGGACTGATCTTATTTAACCAAATGCATTGAGATTATATATGGTGAAAAATCCCAGAAAAGGTGAAAGGACGAAGCTAAAAACAAAGAAGTGGAACAAATTATCTGTACCGAGAGAATTCAGTAACGAATACTTACAAATAGCAATCACCGTAAACATATGTCCGTGATAGCCAAATGTGTCACCCCTTACTGTCGAAAGAGTTCCTAAGCATGCTCCAGCAAGCAAAAGGATCAAATAATCAGCTGCTTGAAGATTAGCTTCTCGTAGTCGTTGTTTGCTATTTCTGAACAAAATTGAAACATGTCAATAAAGTCAAACTCATTAAAGAATGGAAGTCCTCATATAAGTAACTATCCTAGGAAACTCTTAATAACTAAAGTAAAAAGGAAGAGAACATATTTCTGAATAGTTGCAAGAATATAGTTTCAGGACATCATAACTCAAACAGGTATTGCAGAACGTAAGAAATTAAAATTCCAACTCAAATAGTGATGCAAAAGGTATCCAAGATCATATACCTTCCAAGAAAATATCTGTACTGTTGAACCAAACCAGGTGTCTGACGGTTAGATAAGTCGTGGGGTTTTGAAATTTTCATGCTCTCGTGACTATCGTGCCACAGTTCTCCAGGTAAAGAAACCTCTGGAGCTTCTTTAGCACTGGAATTTGAATCATTATTGGATGATGCAGTTTGATCACATAACTGCAGCATATCTGGAGGAACGGGGTAGCCGTTGTGAAGCATCCATCGAACAGGAAGCTGTTGAACAGATAAACCGGCACTTGGTTTCACAATACCCTCAAGTATGTCGATGAAGTAGTCTGGAGGATTCACACGATCTGGTACGTTGACGCCAAAGCTCGAAAAATATTCTTCAACTTTCTTCACAGGTCCATGATACACGGTAAGACCACCTTTGGCTAAAAGGATTAAGTCATCGAACATGTTGTACAAAGTGTAGCTGAAGCAGGAAAATCATAAACTGTGGTGTTCAGTAGAAATAAATAAATTTGTATATATGCAATCGCAAATATCCATCAATCACTAAGGCCAAGGTAGTGTTCATAAAATTGTTCTTAACATTCTCTGATGGGATTTAGGAATGAATGTTCCATTTGATTTTGTTGGACTGAGCCAAATGAGTTGTATCAATATCTTACTTACATTGTACTTTAACCAGATTTCAAAATCTCGTGGAATTTGCTTACTCAATGTTTGAGAAACAAGATAAGTGTCACATATTCACTCCCAAGTAAAACTTTTAACATTTGTCTTTTACCATGCAGCTGCAACTTTTAGGGACTCAACTGTAATCTTTCATAATTGCCAAAAGACTTGTCGAAAGTCCCAAAAGCTGTTCCCATTTGATTTTTAGGTTCCATCATTAGCTCTCTCTTAATTTCAATTTGATAATTAGACAGGTCGAATTATTATCAAAGCAGCAACCTAATGCATATCCAAAGAAGTGAAAATTTGTTGTATTTTATCTGAGATTAATAAATGATAAAATGGGCATTTATATTGTATATTGACTTAAAGGTATTACCTAAACTTAAACTAACTGTTGTTCAATTTCACATTACAGATATGTGCATTATAATGCCAAAAGTTATGTTCATGAATTGAATGTGTGTGGGAATATATGAGAATGGTTTGATGATTGGAAGGATATGCTTCTGTGAGTCGTGGCGTAATTCACATGCACATACAAACAGACACACAAGAGAGAGAGAGATTTGTTGGAACTTACCTAGGTTGGTGAACAACCATGCAAATATTAACTCCTTCTAGAGCTTCACGTCGAAGGGCTCGAAGAAGTAAGTTGGAAGATGAACTGTCTAAGCCAGATGTGGGCTCATCCAAAATCAATAATGAAGGTTCCATCACCATTTCCAGCCCTACGTTTACTCGTTTCCTCTGCCCACCAGAGATACCTCGCTTCTCAACTGTCCCAACGAGTGAATCTCTGACTGTCTGTAATCCAAGGGACTCAATAACTCTTTCCACAACAAGAACCTTATCAGGCTTGGCCATGTCCACAGAAAGCCTTCATAACATTAGAGTCAAATAGAGATTAGAAAGCGAAGATCATCACACCAAAGACAAACAATAAGGTCTCAAACCAAAAGTTAATATACCTGCACCGAGCGCTAAACCGAAGGTTCTCTTCTACCGTTAAGTTACCATGAACAATATCGTCTTGGGGGACGAAACCTATGATTTTCTTGTAACAGTGAATGGAATCAGGACTTCCATTAATCAAAATTGAACCAGATATGGTGCATCCTCTAATTTTTCCTGCCACGGCAGAAAGAAACGTAGTTTTCCCTGCCCCTGATGGACCCATGACAGCAGATATTCTCCCAGGAAAAAGTTTCCCAGTCACACACCTCATCAAATGCTTGTTTTTATTTCTTAACGTTATCGTGAGGTCTTTGAAAGCAACCTCAAGAGGGAGTCTTGTCTTGGTTTCCACATCTCTAGCCATTGAGATTATTCCTGAGAAGGTCAAGTTCTGCTGCTTCTGTTCCCTGGCTTTCTCTTTCTCAATTTGACCATACGCATACTTAAAGATTTGGCTCTTCGTGTGCAGCTGTTTAGCTTTCGGTGCTTGCTTTTTAATATTCTTATTTCCAATCTGAACATCAAATCCCTTGTGGCTATCGGGATCATCTTCCATAGACTGCAGCATTTTGGTGAGGTTGGCTTCTTTAGTCTTTGCTTTTGAAACACCAGCCTGTGGTTCAGTTGTGTTACTAGGAAACTTAGGTGGAATTAATGCATCATTCGTGCTCACTTGACTCGATGTCCTCAAAAGGTCTCCTTGCTTTGTACTAGTTTTACGTGAAAATGTACGTGATAGCTGGTGTTGCAATCCTGAAGCACGTTTTTTTGCCATATTTTTTGCAACTCTCCACCTTTGCCTTGCTAGGGCAGTTTGTCGAGCACTTCTTGCTGCTCTCTCTCGTGACTGGGCTAGTCTCTCATAACGTATTGTAAGGACTTGATCCGAGCAATTGTAGAATATTAGAAGAATCAAGCTCAATGCACCCTATTTATACAAGTTATAATCAGATCTAGTACAAGAAAACAATAACTTTTTTCTTCGAGAAGGTAGGCGTCTACATATCTTAAGCAAGGGACGATACCAAATAAACTTCCACTTACAATGAGCAAGAACCCATATGCCTGCAAGTCTTGTTGATGTGAATTTGGATCGCATTTACTCAACTTGAAGCATGCTGCATAGTTTGAGCTCAAAGTTAGGATTTAGACGTGATACAAACAAGTTCTGTAACGCAAAAGACCAAAAAAGCTTACAGACCAAATTTTCCTACCAGATGCCAGTGATGCGATATATACAACATGAAACCGCAATTTTGTTTTTCTTTGGTTTGTGTTAAAAAGTATTATTTGAGGCATTTGGATACTTTTATTAAGTGTTTTCACATTTAGCTGTAGTTTGAAAAAACAAGTAATGCATCTCCTTATTTGCATATCAGAAAAAAGTTCTTAAGAATATACCTTTTTGGGCTGTGGTGCCCTGCCTGCAGTAATGTCTGGAGTTACATAAACAATAAAGGTTAGTAAATACAGATACTAAATCCCACATCAAATGCAGAACAACGGTTTATTACACGGTGTTCATTAGCAAAGGGCTAGTGCCATAAGGTTCCTAATAATATACTTACCCCTTGGTGCACTGAATCTTTTGGGTGGTAGTCGGACAGTAAGATCCTGGTGAACAAAATATCTCCGTACTGCTAGTTACCCCAGCCCATGTATCCGCTGCACCACAAGAATGATTTGTTTTGCCAGGAGGTATTTTGTATGCATATCTGTAATTTTTCTTAACCAGTTTATGCAACAGGAGATCATACTAACATTAAAATACTGTGTGAAGCTGATCAAAAAGTGTCGTTTGAAAAATGACTTACGGGTCACATATGCTAGTTGTTTTATTCAGCGTTGCACGTGGGCAGTACGAACCTAAGGGACAAGCTTCAATAACAAAGGAAGAAATGAGTTGTAAGGTTATCGTGCTTTTTAAAAACTTATATGGATCAAACATTCAGAATTTATTGAAGAGCGAAAAACATTGCATGCCACCATCAAGAAGCAATCAGGACTCTACAATGAGATTAAGTTAGATAACGCAGTACATCGCGTATGTTATATATTTTTAACTATATAGTATATACGGTCCTCAGGGTTGCTATTAGTACTAATTTCATTGTTATATGAAAGAATTTCTGATAATTCCATCCACAATTCCCAGAGTCTACCTTTGCCATAATCATTAAATAGAATAAGCACGCAGCAAAACAAGAAGCTATGCCGAGATTTACTATAACCACAGAAGATTCTCACAAGAACTCGATAAAGTAGACGATGGCTTTGATATGCAAGAACTTAATGAGTTGATCAATTTAAGCCCGTAATAAGGAAACTACTAAATCGCTTACGAATCATGCAGGTGAGGCCCCTGGGACAGAAAAAGCCTTCACAACAAGGTTTATCGTTAAGAGTCCGGTGAGGAATATTCTCTGCGTTTTTCAGATCTACCTGTTCACTCTGAGGAACAGCACTGGACCAACCAGGCTCACATCCAGGAACCCACGAGGTTAAGTTACAGTTTATGTTGGGTTTTAAGATATTAGCATCATCTGACTTTGTTTCCATAAAGCTAGAAAAATAGAACTTCATTTCGGCAGCTGTACATATCCTCTTCGTTGTATCTGTTTAACGTTGAGAAATGCATTAGACCGAAAAACACGATAAAAGTCTTTTGTGATACTCAAATTATCTAGCTCAAAACAACAAACTATGCATGCATATCAAGCACAATGCGTAGAAGATTTTTCGCGCGAGCAATACCTTTCATCTCTCTAACACAATTACTCATAAAATCCAAATTTCCAGAGAAATCAAATGCCCCTCTCACTTCAGCATCCCTGAGGAACAAGCATGACTTTATTTATTGCAAAATGAGACAAACAAACAAAATTTAGCAGCAAGAAAAAAAAATCTGATATATAGCAACTCACAAATCATTAATGCAGTATCCCAAGTTAGTGGTGATTTCGTTTTGGTATACTCTCGTAAGATTCAGAATTTGATTGTATATGAGGGACGTAACAAGTGGCAACGCTCGAGGGTTTCCGGTTCTGGCGTACTCGTCTTCATCAAAACACAAAGCGCATTTCGAAGAACTCATCACAACCATCAAAATGAACAATGCCATGGATGGAACTTTGACGAGGTTACGCGTTCCACCCATTTTGATCGTAATGTCAATATCTCCGACGCTCATGCATGTGTCATTAAACAGGGGAATTTATGGAATTTATTTATTTATTTATTTTGATCATATTTATATATATACATGCACCTAGTTGGAAAGTATAATATTATGGAATTGATTTGGAAGTTTGTTTTATATCCATTAATTTAATTGTGTTGGATATATTTTTGCTGGAAATTATGGAGGTAATTGGTAACATGATGGTGTTGGGAAGAATTGATGAAACGGAATGAAAAGAGAAGAAAGCTATTTTTGGTAACACTGACAAGTGAAAAAAACAAAGAAATGGCGGGGAGAGATTTATGGCGCTATTCTTAAACCCAAATATAGGATATAATACAATATAGTTTCTTTTCTTTTTTGTATTGCATTTGCATTGCGGCAGTTAAAACAGTTGAAGCCATTCCTCTGACAGAAATAATTTTTAAAAAGGTAAAAAATCGGTAGAAAAAATAAAGAACATTTGAAGGTTCTTTGATGAGTAGGAATTGAATCACACCAGAATTATTAGTTAATATAAATGGTATTCATATTAGGGAGAATTCTACAAACTACCTTGAACTATGGGGTAACGTAATTACACAACCATTCCTCATGATTGGAAATTACACAAACCACCCTGATAACATATGCATCCAACTTTTCGCCTTCCTTGTACATAAAAATGTGCATAACTACTTAGAGACGATGTTGACAATACAAGCCTCGAAGAGCCTATCTAGACCTAAGGATAGGAACTGGGAAGCTTGACACAAATCCACCCCTGCGAAAAATCGACACACACCTCCTGATATCTCCTTCCACCTCCTGATATCTCCTTCCACAATCATGATGGACAAACATGCACCAAGCAAGCGAAGGGACCCACCTTTATGACTACTTGGCACTCCCCCATTCAACAAAGCTTGCAAGGACAAGCAACTCCCCTCCCCCTATAAAAAGGAGCCATCCAATGCCCATACCGGGGGATGGAGGCCCTCGAAAAAGGACCACCCTGACAGTTCCTCGGAAATACACGAATCACGACCAGATCCACTGTAAGCTAAAGTTTCCTCCAGTTTACCTAGGTTCATGAGAGGTGTTCCGACCCCTATAATATGTTTCCTTCAATATCAAACTAGACATAAGGAATTAGATCATCAAACAACGCCGTTTGTGGGAACGCCTAAAACACCTTGAGAAAAGCCTGTGGAAACAGAGGGAACCTAGGAGCAACAACAAGTTGGTGCCCTTTTTCTTTCCTTAGGATACCGCCTCCTCGTGCAAGGACGTGTCCCCAAAGAGTCCCGTCTAGGACCGCATATCACCGCGCATGCTGGTAGTACAAGAAGGCGAGAAAAAAGAAAAAAGTGCCCCGGCCTAGCAGGGGCAAAAAAACTCTCGCCTTTATCACCTTTAACCGGTACTGCTCAGAAAAGAAGTCGATGCTTCATGGAAGCACCTATCCACGGGAGAAGCCCACACCAGCGATGCATTGTCAACCCTCTCGCACGCATGCCAATTCAACCATATTCTCTAGAAACCAAGCACTCGCCCATGCTGCCAAGCTCGAAGATTGAACAAAGTAGAAGTTAAGTATAGATTATCCTTGGCCCGGACCTTATGCCAAGGGAAGGCACAAGCACAACATCCTCTGTGAGAAAGGCGAATCCTTATCACCACCAAATAAGCTCGGGGTGCTTGGGAATACCTAGAGAGACGGACGTGGAGCACAAATCATTACGCTCGAAGTTGGTTCAATAACCTAGCATTTGACTATGTGCTTCTAAAAGAAGCTTGCCTTTAGCCTAAAATTGTTGGGCTCTTCTCCTAGCTCCCAAGGAGAAGTGGACCCTCTTAGCAGCCTGGGTGGAGAACTTTATACCTATCAGAGAGAGTTCTCGGTGTAAGGATTCTCTAGGAACTCCGAAGTGTTGCATCTCGTAGGCCCAACAAAAATAAAGGTAATCGAGGTTCCTTGTGGCGAAAAGCATATGCCTAAATCAGGGAGGCAATCCATGAAAATAGGGTTGTAATAATATAAGGTGGAAACGGAGGTGGCGAAGCACGAACTGGTACTACTGTGAAGTAAGGGTCGTGTAAGAACGACAAGGACGCCGACCTTATGGCCACTTAAGGGCGGATACCGGGGGTGCAAAAACATGCACGCCCTGTACTGCCGCCATCATGACAGTTACGCTCGAAGCTAAGATTGTTAGAAAGAAAAAGAGATGCCTCGCGTACATTCCCCAATTAAAGGCTCGCTCCCTTGGGTACCCTTTTTTTATTTTGTGTCACACGAGCCAGGCCACTTGTGATGGGTTGACCCACTATCAAGTCAGCGACATACTTTCTGCCCAGATGGCACGTAAATAGCTGGCTAAGTCGATGTCTTGCCCCATTATCGGGGATAGACGCATAGCATGCATGTACGACATCCCACGACATTGAAAAAACCACTGGGAGTAGTTCTGCGTCTATAGACGCTCATCATCATTTACACAATCATGTCACATTGTGCCCATTGCAGGTCCCTTTAGACCTGCCCGCCTGAAGACCCAGTCTCTTAGCCACGTTCCAAGAGTGAAAATAGCTTGTCACTTGGAGCTAGATCCTCAAGCGTGGGGGGCTTTAAATCATATCCCCCCCACGCAACAAAAATCTTTCTACTCAGTACATATGGTAGCAACATAAGTTGGGCCCTGAACCTATGAATCTCCCTACAAGCGCTCGATATTTCACATTATGCTTGGAAAAGCGTAGTCTGTTGCTCTGCAACTATAAAAGAATGAGTCTCCTCATGCAAACCGTATACCGACACTTGATCAGTTAGCACATCGTTAGGCGAGAGTGGTTGAAAGGACACCAAAGCCTGATCATCGGACAATTGCGTCACACAACGTTTCAACGCCTAACATATTCTACCGCAAGCCCCTTACGCGTTTAAAGGTGTGAATATAACTCCCCCATAAATAAAATGAGGAAATGTGACAGCCCGCATATTACGTGTATCAAATCCCCGTAAACATATCCTCCTTGAGCAGCATGTCGGACGAAAAAGAAGGAAAGAGAGCGTGAATCACCCCATGTCGCTGAAACAGGTAAGCCATTTGGCCTACGCTTATCATTTTCATACGACTTGCTCGGCATTATGCCAAGGGGAGAGTAGTGGAAAAGAGACTCTTGGTTCTGCATAGTCAAATAAGCTTCTTGACTAAGCCTAGGCTCTAAGCACTGGTCACCCCTCACCCTCCTAAAAAGTGGGAAAAACTCCGGGACGACCCCACCCAACGAAGTGGCAAAATGAGAGAGAGAGATAGAGAGAGAGAGAGAGAAAGAGAGAGAGAGAGAGAGAGAGAGAGAGAGAGAGAGAAAGAGAGAGAGAGAGAGAGAGAGTCCTCCCTCAACAGAAGTCCATCTCACTGAATAGTACGACTCGTGTCGAGCGGATGCGGTTGACAGAATAGTAGTAAGTGATTATCCAATTGCCCAAACTAGCTTCTCCTTGATAACACTAAACAACAAAGTATGCCACAATGAGAGCAATTGGGAAAACAACATTCAATTAGTATTCATAGCCACACTACACGCCAAAATTTAGAAGGTTTTATAGGACATGATCTAGGGGTCATGACAAGACAAATTCACAAAATCTACCCTTCTTACTTACACATATAACACGCGTCATAAAAAAATCCACAAAGAAGGACCCCAATCCATGGGGGAAAGCGCTCATAGTCTCGAAAAAGGCGCTTACCCTCCTGAAGGGCTGCTCGGTGCTCATCTGGCGTCATATCAGTCAAATTGACCATCAACACGATGGAGAAGTTCTTATGGGTAGCACCGGGCTCGAGCATTACCTAACAAATTGACACCGTTGTTGTCGAAACATGCAGGTCTGAGCGTCCCTCTCAGAAGAAACCAGATCAGGGGGAAACCCGAGTATCGATTGGAATACTTCTTGACAAATCTTTTAGCTCATCAGAAGAAACTAGTGGGCCTCCTCGTCGACAAAATTTTTACGCTATCCCTCTCCTCCAACTCCCAAAGAAGCCCGCACCCAAACTTTGGCCAACATCTCCCCATGAAGTGGTGCCGATACTCATCCTGCTTGGCCCTCATCTTGCGAATAAGCTCACTTGTTTGCCCAAACAAAAGAACAGACTTACCAACCATTCTTTTGTCGAACCGATCGCTCTTTCATCAACTTCAAACTTCTTTCCAATGCCTCCCTACTCTTGTTAGTAATCCGAGCTTGAGCGGCATGCAAGGCCTCCACCTATGCCTCTTTCTACCCCAACTGGCAGCGAGTCTCTAATGAAGCCTCTAGCTCCAGACACCGCCTCCGTAGGGCCAATACGTCGAAAAAGGCCACCCATAACGCTCCCCCATGGCTTCCACCAAGAGTGATAGCTGAAAACATTAGACGAAAATAAGAGTAAGAGTGTTAAAAAAAGAGAAAGGAGAAAGAAGAATAGCGCACGAGCCGCGACGTCCATATAAAAGAAATAATTTACCTCACATGCATACTTGCTAAAAACATCTTGCAAGGCAGAAAAAGAAAAAGGTAGCATAAATTCCCTATCATTTTCATTCTGCAAGCCGCGCAGGTACGACTGGCAATACTCCAACTTCCTTCTACCCTTGTAAAAAGGGAAAGACCATCTGCCACCGCGCCCATTAAAAGAAGGACGCCCAAGGTCGACCACCCTAGGACCCGATGAGAAAAAAATGTGACTAGAACCCTCATCACACAATCAAGACAGTCGACTGACCGAATTGGAAAGACCCAGGTTCAGGGGAGGCCCCAAGGGCAAGCTGAAGTAACCCTCGACCAAGGGAGTCAGGTAAGGAAAGAAAAGAGCTAAATAGTTTAATTCCCACGAAAGAATTCACGTGCCATCCATTCGTCCCGACATCTCAAATAAGGTAGGTGCTCTTCAAAGATAGCTCCCAAGCATGCACACTCATCTCAACCCCTAAATTAAGATTACCTAAAGGTTAAAATTAAAACCTAGCATGTAAACAACCTGAATAACACGCATTTTTTTGGTTAACTTACTTAACAAAGGGTTTGCGTGGAGGGGCCCTTCGAGAATTCTAGCGCATCGGCACTCTACTGTAGCCCGACCATGATCATTGCAATGGGGAAATCCAACATGGAAATCACGTCATAGCGACCGTAATACAAACCTCTTTCCTCTAATTCCTGCCGCACCTACTCCACCACGGGAGGAAGTACATGAGCAAAGCTCATGCCCCAACCGGTATGAATCCTCCACTCAGCAATCAAAAAGTTACGAGGGGCAACAAAAACGAACCCCCTCTTCCAAGCACTGCATGCCCTACCTGAGGCCTCAACTCCAAAAAACATGGACGAATCCACTACAATAGATGGGAAAAAAGGGATCCAGTGGCACCACTTAAAAAAAAGGCCATCGATAGGAGAATATAGGAACAATCTAGATTTAGCTGCATACAACAGAGAATAAATCCCACTATGTACCTGAACGATGAGGAGAGCAGTTGGCTTGGGCTAATTTGCATAAACTGAAAAATCTCCCTTATAATGTGGTGAAAAAACCACCTTAGTCGAACACTAACTTGCTTGGCAAACACTATCAGGTGCCCCTCCGGGGGATCACAGGCACGCTGATTGGTCGAAGGAACCACAACATCAAACCTGGTCGTATCCAGCGCTACCCTCTCAAACAAAATGCACCTACTCTTCGGTAACTGATAATAAGAGAATTATAGTGAATTAAATACCTGGTTTGTTAGACTTTTGTACAATCTTTGTGGCAATGTTACTTGTTTTAGTGTCATTTCATTGTTTTTGCAGTTTGAGTTGGGTCGGAGAAAAAAGATGCTTTCATGGAGGATTTCGACACTTTTTAGTAACAACGGGGACTAGAGTTACGAGGCTACCAACCGCTCTACTAAAGAAACCACACAACAGAATATAGGGCGAGCAAGAGGGCAATCACGCAAGGAAGCTGAAGAAACATGAGGTCGTGTGATCAGCGGCGCATCGCGCACTTGGCGTGCGATCATATGTAATTTTTAGCCAACGCTAGAAACCCTAAAATGAAGCCCAGGCCGAAGGAAAACTATAAAAAAGAGGCTACGTTCAGCAGCTAGGGTACCGATTCTCAGAGAGAAAAAAACACCACTAAAAAAAGTTAGAGAGCATTATAGGGTTAGAGAAGAGCAGAAATTCTACCGTTCGTAGCGCCACAGTCATTGTTGAAGGAGAAAGGTGAACTAAAAGAGTCAGCAATCAGAGTAGAGTAAAGTAACAAGGAGATCATGAGTTTAATCTTTTCTTTTCGTTACTTGAATAATCTATGATGAATTGTTGTGATTTGAATATGACTAAGAGTAGTTAATCCTCTCAGTATATGAGAGAGGATGTAGTTGATCTCATATGGAAGTGATGAGCGTCTCACTAGTGTGATTTAAGTATGTGTTTACTTACGTTTTTGATACTTATGATGGCATATTAACTTGTTTTAGTATTATTTCACATTTTCTTAGATATTCAAGGAGTACTATTTTGGTACGTTCAAGCGCTACGGGAGCGCTATGGCACTAAAAAAAAAAGAGGAAATATTGAATATAGTGCGATTGAAGAGAAGACACCAGAAAACCGCATGGAGGAAAACAGAAAGCAGTGCGATCAGAGAAAACCTGAGCCGCAAGTCAGAAATCCTAAAACGCAGCCCAGAGCAAAAAGAAAAACTATAAATATGGAGCTACGTTCAATAGTTAGGGCACCACGACCAAAAGTCTCAAAACCACTTTCCCACCACTTTCAAAGAGAAGAAACCCTGAGAGTTGTCACAAGAGAGAAAAACACCATCAGAGTCTTGTTCTAGATTAGTCGAGTCATTGTTCGAGAGGAGATAATTCGCGAAGAAGAAGATATCAAAAGGGATTACGAAGAGGGTCAAGCAACAACGTTCCGCCGGATCCGAGAAGCTTTTCTTTATCTTTTTACTTTGTCTGTAATATTTAACTTTTTGTTGATTGTTGAACTCATGACTATGAGAAGCTAACCTACTCGTTGTTTAGATTAGGGGAGTAACTCTAATATTATGAATATGTATATTTGCTTTACTTGATGTGTGTTTGATGACATGGAATGTCTAGATTGAATATTTACTTATGCTGTTTGACTAACCTTAGTACCGCTGGGATAAAACGGAAGCACCCGAGTGGGGCCTCCTGCAGTGTAGAATGCTAAGGGAGTTATATATATATTGTAACGCCCCCAAAATTAAGAAGAATATAAATTTATACTTTAGTATTTGAACTTTTAAAAATTTCTATTTTTGACCCTAAATATTTAGAAAAATTTACATTTGAGCCCCCTGAACTTAAAAGTTAGTCTCTTATTGGTTGAGTTACCTAGAAAAATTACATAAGTATATATGTATGTAACGAAAAAAATCTTATTATACCTATTTGAATTTTAATTATAAATAATTGAGTGACTTGATATGCAATTAACTAATTGATGAAGTAAGCCATGACATCTTTTTGATGAGGTAAGCCATGACATCTTTAAGAGCATGACTAAATTCAGATTTTTTTGTAATTTATTATAAAATAATCAAGGTGGGACATAAATAGTTATGATTAAATTACTATTTTTCTATAAATACTCACCAATGTTCAACATTTTATACATCCCAAAATAATCCGATTATGCAAAAAGTAACTAGAAATAAAAGTTGTTCCTTTTTGTGTTTTCGTTCGAAAAATAATTTTTCCAGATTTGTATCTTGCCATTTTCTACCCTAAAAGACACCAAAACTTTTACTGCACAGAAATACTGATTCTGCCCTTACACCTTAGAAAAATCGTATCAAATAGAAGAAACATTATTTTACTACCTATTTTTGGATACATACTCCTTGGTGTCTTCTATATTTATATGAAGACATCTTTCCCAAATAATATGATCTAGAAGGCCGTAATACATGAAATGTGAACTGCTGTCAAGAAATCCGATAGCAAGTCTTATGTTGCAAGAATTATTTAGCATAGCAAACCTTTGTGTTTTCACAAAATCTTGGATTCCCGCATCTCTCATGATGCTAGAAACCATAAATCATAAAAAGATTTGAAAACCAAATTCATTTGGATGTCCGATCAAAGGTAAAACCAAAACTGCGGTGATTTTTCAGTTTATTTGGCACAACCTTTGTTTTCTTAATTTATAAGTTTAATCACCATCATAATTCAAGTATTTATCACACACATAAATTTAACACGATATAGTATTAGCTATAATTAGATTATTATGAATTATAATCATGAATTGATATTTTTATGATTTTATTTATGGCATTTAAATGGTAGATTTATTATATTTAACATACTACTTTCATAAGTCTTGCAAGATTATTTTTGTCACTTCATGACTTAAATATCAAATAAGATTATTTATCATAATAAAGATTCTTTATCTCATGTTTTGACAAATTTCCCATGTTATATCTTTATATTTAAGTTATAACAAAATTATGTGCATTTTAAACTAACTATGTAAAATAAAGTAATAATTGACTAAGTTAGACCTTTTAAGGTGTTGCTTCATATGATACTTATTTGATGTGTGGTTATTAAAATTTTTGAATTGCTTAAAGGCTAAAAAGATGAGTTTCGTAGAGTTAGTTAAGTAATATATTTTTAAGGATTGATTATGCATCAAATCGAATAGTTAATCAAATCTTACTTGTTACCGTGACTTGTCGTCAGAATGACTTTACCACGAATACTCATAGTCATAAGTTTGAACGTATGGTTGTTTAATATAATTCTGAGTTATAAATAAGGTGGTTAAAAATAGATATTCAATATTCAATTGAAGCATATGTTTTTCTTTAATTCATCATCTAGGATTTTCATGTTTTGTGTAATAACATAAATTAAGCTTATGTGTTATTTACTAAGATTTACATTGTAACTAGCATTCTTAACAAGAACGCTCTCAATTTCACCAACATGAGAATTGAAGAAAAAATACTAATATTTGTTGTGGTGAATTATAAATTCAGTTGATTAATATTATTTAAATTTATTAAAGGTTTGACGAACTAATCAACGCCATCAAGGTTCCCCGTACGAGTTAAGGTGAGGTTCCATTTCTGATTTGTTCTAGCCCCGTTTGGCATCCGGTCCTGAGGAACTTGGACAGAAAAGCCACTACTCAGTTACCAAACCTCAAACAACCTATATTTTATCATAATCCCGTTTTGCATCGCATCTCATAACATGATTTTCTTACTCATCGTTAAATCGTATCCAATCATTTATTATTTATCATATTGATTCATAATCAAGGCAAATCCCCCGATATTTTAATCTCATCTTTTGGTTCTTGAACTGTGCAAAGAGCAACGAACTATGTTCGAGACATGTAGCTTAAGGAGCAACGGATATTATCCGGTTTACTAGCTTATTTGTTTATAGTTATATCCATTGGGACGCCTTTGGGAAGTTGGGCCTAGGAATTGAGTTGAGTTACTGTTGGGCAGTAAGAACTGTCAGTTTAAGTAATTTCGCTTGATACCCATCTATCTAGGCGCCACTTGCAGTCAGGAGTTGGCTGTAACCCGCGTGCTGAATCGACATGTACTCGAGCATGTCTCTTGATTGTTTGTGAGGTCGCTCCTCGTCGAGAAGTATAAAGTAGAAAATATTAGAAGTCACAAGGTGGGATTCGTTTATTGTTAAGCACAAGTTCATTAACTATTCTATGAAAATTCCAGTACCATTGCTACATCAAATTATCTAGTTGAACTGTTTCTAACGGTAAGATCACTCCTCGAAATGTATCCGTTAAATCACAGCTAATTCTTGCATTGACAGTTCTTTTATTTGAATCTCACTAAGTCATTAAAGACTTATTCCTCAATTCTTCTGTCCATTTCTCAGGATAAAAATCAACATGGCAGCATGAATCAAGTGAATAATTGTTCAAGCGTGCATTTTGGAATATTCGTGTTTTGTCACTAGTGCATAACCATTAAAAAGGTCACATTGTTTGTAATACAAGACTTCCATTGTATATATCAAAATATATTTTAGAAAACGTGTATGGTTTTGATCCTGAACAAGTGAGACCCCTTCCTATGAGTTACGTTTTAGTCCGAGTTGGGTAAAGTGACTGATCACCACCGAACCAACTCGGATCGAAGCATAGCTTGTGGGGCGCGGTCGTCACACACACACACACATATATATATATATATATATAAATATATGCTATTTCTGACTTTGTATTTGTGAAAGCAACTATTGTGCAACCTTTAGATCACACTAGATCAATCTTGACTATGTACGTTTTGTTAGCATGATTAGGATGAGTTAACTGGATTGCATATTTGATATCTCTTCTAAAAACATTGACAACTGGGTTGATTCCGTTAACATGGTAGGTCATTAGAGACTCATAGAGATGCGGTTGAGATAGCTCCTGTCTTATGTCACAGATCCATTAGACATGCAAACATCAAATAACTATCAAGTACTGTAAGTAGATATATGTGCTTTGTCTATGAACTACTGCAGACAAATAAATTTTGTCTCTTCCAATTAAATATTGTCAAGTGTCCAAAATAATTATTAGAAATTAAGTTTATTATTTCTATTTTCAAAATGGGATTTTACTAAAGTAATTTCTAATAGAAAATAGATAAATTAACTGATTGTCTAATATATATATTGTTGGCCAATCAAATAAAGTCATGTAAAAAAGATGGAGTATTTCAACCAATCATATGTAGCTATGTTGAAAAAGGGTGATATGTTTGGACCAATCAAAAAAGGCCACGTAAAAAAGATGATGAGTTCTAGCTAATCAAAAGATTTCTTGATAAACAAGCTAGACTAAATCCATGTTTATCTTGAAGAGAAAAATGACCAATCACAAGCAAGGAGGCTCTAGGTTCTACAACTATGAATAGGGGTCCTCCCTTAAAGGAAAACCGCGCCAAAAGATTCACAAGTCTTGAAGAGAAAAGCTCTAGGTTTTCTCTCTCCATCAAATCCATCCACCTTCAAGGCGTTCTTCGCAAAAACCTTCGTTTGATCCGACATCAAGCTTCAAGTTCATCAAATAACCGTTTAGAAGATTGTGCTCCTTCCGGGAAGATCAAAGTTGAAGAAATTCAACAAATCTAAAGCCAAGTTCATACCGTTCTTCAATAATCTTCAAGCTAAAAGTCCGTTTGATTCGAGATAAAGTCATAAGACCCTCGAAAAACCATTTTTAAAGATTGAAGTACCTTTAATCAAGATCAAAGTCCACATATCCGAACAACCATCAACCTTCAAATCAAAAATCCCTTCGATCCGAGATCAAGCCATCAAGCCCTCGAATTAATGTTGGTCAAGCACCCCAAGTATTTTGAAGATCAAGATTCCTCCAAAGAAGATTGACATTCAACAAGTTCAAGAAGTCAAGACGAAGATCAAATTATTTGTCGCGAAGATCAATGCAAGTAGATTGCTAATTCAAGATCAAGCTCAAAAGCCATTGGACTAGCGTTCAACTCAAATACACGTGGAAGATATCAAAATCAAATCCACTTTCAAGTCAACCACATTTCAAGATTATTTGTTCAAGAAAAGAATCAGAGGACTTCATAGAGATTGTAACCTCATATTCTTTTGAAGAAATATAAAGTTTATTTGTACTTAATTTTGTCTTTTATTTAAGGGACTTGAAATTTTGTCGCTATAACTACTAAGTTAAGTCATTGTGAAACCCGATCTATAAACAATCATTCAAATCATTGTTCACAACCTAAAAGCAAACAATCAATCATCTTAGTTATAATTAGTATAGTTTAGCATTAGTTAATCTCTCATCTTTCCGACATCCTTAGTTCAATCGCTTGCATTAGATTAGGTAGTTTAATTGTTATCTTGCACTCAAAAACCATAAAAACCAAAAAGATAATTGATCATTCTTGCATTCTTATATTTGTCCACTGCATTCTTAGCATAAAGAGCATCCATATCATTCTTAGTTTATAAATCATCCATATCTTTCATCGTATTTGACAAACACAAGAGGAAAGAAAGTGACAATAATTAGTGCTTTTGCATTTAAGTGATTCATACATACAACCATCACCCCCTTAGGATACGATACTTGGTTCTTACTTACCATTTTATTATAACTTGATTCGTGCACTTGCGACATACTGGGGTTTAGGTGTAAGACTTATGTGCTGAAATATACTCTATTATACCTACGCATCTACGCCCCCATCAAGTCTTTGGCTCCGTTGACCGGAAGTAACGGTATTCTTAGTGTTTGTGTGAGTCATCAAGCTTAATTGATCACGCACTAACATTTTCTTGTGTCAGGGATAACACATGGACAAAGCTAGGAGAACAGCAGCATCACCACCATGGGGAAGCAAGATGAGATACTGTAACATTGGAAAAGCCAACATGCATGGACCACTTATGCAACAACCATACATAGGAGGACAACACCAAACCAACTGGTATGCTGCAAGGTACACAAAACACATCAACAAGTTTGCTTTACCACGTCCGCGATTCGACATCAATGACACTGATGAAGAACTGTTGGAAGTGATTAAGAAGGAGAAATTTGAAGGAGCACCAGCTGACAACCCTTACACACATGTTGAAGAATTCAAAGAAGTATGTAACTATTTTGGTATTACAGGAGTACATGATGGCAAAAATCTTCCCCCATTCATTAACACGAAAGGCAAAAGAATGGTATGACACTTAAGTCAATTGAAGAGGAGATTGGGCTACAATAATCAAGGAATTCAAGTTTAAATTCCGCGGAGGAGTGCATACGAAGTCATGGAAGGAGCGAATCTTGAGCTTCAAGCAGAAACGAGGTGCAACTTTCATTGAAGCATGGATAGACTTTCAAGAGATGCTTGGCAAAACACATTATGACTACCTTGAAAGAGAAAACACATGATTTTATGTGTCATGATTAGAAGAAAAACATGTGAATGACATCTACTACTAGGGGTTGAGTAAAGGCAGCCGCCACATCTTGGATAAGCTGAGTGGAGAACTGTATCATGGAGAAGGATTCCAATGGGTACCACCCGATGCAACATTTCAACCGATATACGATGTTGCAAGAGCCACAAAGGAGCATGTCATTCTGAAATCATGCAATGCAACTTTTAGCATTGTTAAGGGACGATTGCAGATGACAATGGAGGAAGGGAAAGCGAAGAAGGGAGCACATGAAGAGAAAGACCACGGTGCAATTGGTGCACAAAAGACCCCTGATTCTTCACCATAATTGTCGAGCTAACCGACAATAAACTCAGCGATGTGTGGGAGGCAACCCATAATAGTATGTTTTTAATTATCGAGTCTTTAGTTTAATTCTGTTTTGAGTCATATATAGCATTTTACTTCAATTTTTTTGTTGCGCTAACAATTGAGATAGGAAAAACGAAGAAAGTGAAAAGAAACCATAAATGAAGAGACGAATAGGATAGAAGCAAGCCGATATTGGACAACAACAAGAATAGTACGAACCAGAGAATGCAGAGCATGATTTCCAGAGGGAAGCACAATCTCACGCACGATCAGGCTCCCTTGCGTGCCCCACGCGCAATCATAAGTGCATTCTAAATTTCGTCGCACTTAATTCCAGAAAACACCGCGTCCAATAGCGCATCACAAGGCAGATCGTACGCCCCACGCGCGATCGAGCTGCGCGGTCATTCTGATCGCGCACCAGCTTTTTCTTACATCACACGTCTATCACTTCGCGCCAGTTTTTTCTTACATCACACGTCTATCACTTTGAAGGGCAATATGAGACATGTAGAAACTAGAATCTATGGAATTTGGCAGAGCAATCTCTAACTTTACCTTTCTTACTATACTTATATTTTCTCTATGATTAAATTCCATTGATGCATGAGTTGTTTCTATTGTAATTTTATTTATTCTAGGAGAGTCATGCAACTTAATGAGAATTTCTAAAATCTAATTAAGAATTCTCCTATTTATAACTCTAATTACTCTTACAATTCTATTATCTCTCAGAATTCATGAGGATATTTCTTCTCTATTTCTCCTATCAATAAAAATTTCTTGAAAGAAAATTTTATTGTCCTTTGTAGAAGAACATGGCATCTGGATGCTACTATACAATTGACCCTAAGACAGGAAGACCAACAATTTTTGAGAAGCTTAGCATAGCACAACTGAGCTACGACCTGGCAAAATTTACATCAAGAAAGTGCTATGTGAAATACACCCAATTGTTGCACAATGACTTTGTGGACGAGCAAGCTTTTGCAGTACCAGGGATTAGCATGAAGAAGATCAACTTGGGGCAAGTTGCATTAAAGTCGGGGATCGTCAATGACAATATAGTACATGAGTTCTACACTCATTATGATCGTAGGGAGCCATCAATTATCATCCGACTTCATGAGGTCTATTTCACTGCACAAAGGATAAACGAACATTACAACATGAAGAAGGAATTCATGGAGATGTGGAGCACCTACCAGAAAATAACGAAGGATTTTGCATCAGAGCAGCTAGCTACAAGCACGAGGGCGCTTCAATTTAACCACCAAGGAAAGCATGAAGCCGACTATGGATCACTTAAAGCTTGTTACAAAGAGCTTTATTTATTTGTAAGTTCGAGAATTCTACCACTTGTCAAAGTTGGAAAAGTTTCATAGGAACAAGCCAAGATTATGGTATGCATCAAATGAGGAGACACGCCAAAGATAGGAGAAATCATAATCAAAGTTACCGAGGATCACACCATCAATGGTCCTCCACTCTTTATGTATTTTGGACCACTTATGATTGCACTTTGTATCAAAGAAGGATGTCCAGAACTTGATACATATATTCATCATCGAAATACATATCCCATCAATCACTTTGTGAGGCAAGTGATAGAAACTACATCCCCCCACTAACGAGAGATCAGCAATTGAGGCAATTGAAGAGACTCTATCACCTTCGTCTAAGAAATAGAAGACGACGTGTGAGCAATTCCAAGAGGTGAAAGAAAGGTTAAAAAAGGAATGTTGAGTTAGTGAGTCAATTGAAAGAAATCAAGGAGCACTTCCAGAATAACAACAGTCTTCGTTGGAGAGAGTTCTACGAAAGAAGAAAGCACCACCACTAGTCCGACGAGTGTCCTTTAAGCTCGATCAGGGGAGTCCTCTGGTCTTTACTTTAGTTCTTTCTATTTCTATGCAATGAGGACATCACATGATTTTAAGTTTGGGGGTGGGGTGGTAGCTACGTTGTTTGCTTTACTTATTTTGCTATATATTTATCCTTAGAGTCTAGGTTGAGTCTATTTTTTTTTCAAATAAAATATCAGAATGGAGTTTGAAGCATGAAACCATGAATAAGTAGGAATCTATGATAATATATGCATAATATTGTACGAATTTGAGATGAAGGAATACGTGAATACCTGTGGTACATCTTGAGTAATATGGTCAAAAATATGTTTTAGTTTCATATACACCTTTCAATTTATTGTTGTGTATTATTGGGAAAAGAATGTTGCTTATTTATGAGAATAGAGTAATGAAGCATGTGATTAGGACTCTTGAAACAAATTGCTTGACTATTGTTTGAGATAAAGGTAGATGTAAATGTGTTGAGGAACTGAAATTGGCCATCATTTCAAAATTTGAGTTTTAGCCTTTCAAGCCAAGAACCCTTTATGAATATAAGATTATTTTTTATCAAGCCTACTTTCCTACCATGAGTCGAAAAGAAAAAAAAATTATATCCTACCCATTTCTAGAGATAGATGTAGTAGATCGAATGAAGGATAAAGTAGAAGCTCAAAACAAAAGCATGAGCTAAAGGAGGATGAATATAATAAAGAACACAAATAACCCGTGCAAATTCTCGAATAATCATGAAGTATAAGATGGCTTGAATACTTGCAAAAATTTGAAACACAAATGAAAAGATGACAAAAAGAGCCTAAAATGTATGGCCAAAAGAAGAAGACACAAACAAGGGAAGAAAGAGTTATACATGAGTGGTTTACTACATACATATCTAGAACCATATATGACTTTTTCCATTATAGCCCACACCCGAGCCTACATTACAAGCTTACAAATTCCTAAATGATCGTCAACATATGAAACCTACTTGAGTCAACGACAATAGAAGAGTGAAGAGTGGAAAGGAAACTTATTACATGTTAAGAGTTATGGTTTTATAAGTTTGCAACATGAAAATAACTTTTATGCATTAACAATAGTATCATACACTATTAGAGCACATGAAACGGATATGAAGATGATTGTATTAAACTTGATGTGCTCGTATTCATTTATTCCATCTCATCTCTTGTTCTGACCATAGGTTGCATTTTGAGAATTCTCGCTTATGCATGTTGGCATGTCAATAGTAACATTCTAATTTAGATCGAGTTAGTTAAGTGAGTTTGCTTGAGGACAAGCAAAGGTTTAAGTTTGGGGGGTATTTGATAAGCGTCTCAATAGCGTGATTTAAGTATCTGTTTACATATGCTTTTAAATACTTATGATGGCAACTATACTTGTTTTAAGTTCTCTTAGATATTCAAGGAGTGACGATAAAAGAGACTAAACGAGACCAAAAATGAATGTTTTGCACAACAGTTGGCAAAAGACACTATTTCAGTATGTTCAAGCGCTACTGGAGCGCTATGACACTACAAAAAGAGGAAATACCGAATATAGCACGATTGAAAAGAAGACACCAGGACCCCGTTGGGAGGAAAATAAAAAGCAGTGCGATCACCACCACGTTGCCTGGGGGTTGCGCGATCAGACCAAACCTTGGCCGCAAGTCAAAAACCGTAAAACGCAGCCCAAAGCAAAGAAAAAAAACTAGGGGTAGAAACGAGAATGGGATCTCGTTCCACGGGATCCCGCGTACACATGAATGGGAAACCCACTCCCGTTCTTGTCCCACTAAGGACGGGATCCCGTGTTGACGGGATTCCCCTGTCGGAATCCCGCGAATCTCCAGTGGGCTGGATTTTTTTAGACCGTTGGGAATTCTGGAAATTGGCGGGAATCCCGCGGGAATCCCGCCAATTTCCAGAACATAAATTCAGGGAAAAGTGGGAGAAAATGTTTCCCCACTTTTTTTCCCTTCGGGTGGCTCACAACAAAACAATATAAAAAATACTAGACTTACCACAAGTCTACAAGGCGGCGTCGGTGAGAGAGAAGGCGGTGCCGGTGAGTCCGTGAGTGTGTGTGGGCGAGTGGCGACGGTATGAGAGAAATAGAAATAGAGAATGAAAAGATTTGGGGGCTTCTCTTTAATTTACTTGTGTTTTGTTTTTAATTTTTGCCCCAATGTTTTATTATATCTACTTATGTTCGCCACTCTTTCTTTTATTTTAGCAATAAACCCCCAAACCCCTCCAAAATAAATTATGTTCTGGAAACTGACAGGATTCCTGCCTCCCGCGAGAATCCGAAAATGATTCCCGTTCCCGTCCCGTGGTTGGCGGGAATCCCGTCCCGGAGTGGCTGACGGGAACGGGACGGGATGTATTTTTTCCTGCATCTTGAAATTCCCGCGGGACGGAACGGGATCGGGAATTGTCCCATCTCATTCCCACCTCTAAAAAAAACTATAAATATGGGGCTACATTCACCAGTTAGGGGACCACGATCACAAGTCTCAAAACCACTTTTCCACCACTTTCAAAGAGAAAAAAATCCTAAAAATTGTCACAAGAGAGAAAGACACCATCAAAGTCTTGTTCTAAATTAGTTGAGTCATTGTTCAAGAGGAGGTAATTCGCGAAGAAGAAGATAGCAAAATGGAGTAAGAGGGTCAAGAAACAATGTTCCACCAGATCCGAGAAGGTTTTCTTTACCTTTTTACTTTGTCTATTATATTTAACTCTTTGTTCATTGTTGAACTCATGACTATGAAGAGCTAACCTACACGTTGTTTAGAGTAGGGGAGTAACTCTGATATTATGAATATATATATATATATATATATATATATATATATATTTGCTTTACTTGATGTGTGTTTGATGACCTTGAATGTCTAGATTGAATAGTTACTTATGTTGTGTGACTAACCTTATTCTCGCTGGGATAAAACGGAAGCACCCGAGTGTGGCCGCCCGGAGTGTAGAATGCTAAAGGAGTTATATATATATATATATATATATATATATATATATATAAAACAAATATTGCGCAACCTTTAGATCACACATTCACACTAGATTAATCTTGACTATGTACGTTTTGTTAGCATGATTCATATGAGTTAATTGGGTTGTAGATTTGATATCTCTTCTAAAATAATTGACAAGTGGGCTGATTTTGTTAACACAGTAGGTCATTAGAGACTCATAGAGATGCGGTTGGGATAGCTCATGCTACATGTCACGGACATGCAAACGTCAAATAACTATCAAGTACTGTAAGTAGATATAGGTGGTTTGTCTATGAACTACTAAGTTAAGTAATTGTGAAACTCGACCTCTAAACAATCTTTCCAACCATTGTTCACAATCATAAAGCAATCAATCAATCATGTTAGTTCTAATTAGTATAGTTTAGCATTAGTTAATCTCTCATCTTCCCGACATCATTAGTTCAATTGTTCTCTTGCACACAAAAACCGTAAAAACCCAAAAAGATAATTGATCATTCTTGCATTCTTAGATTAGCCCATTGCATTCTTAGCATAAAGAGCATCCATATCATTCTTAGTTTAGAAATCATTCATAACATTCATCATATTTAGCAAACACAAGATAAAAGAAAGTGACAGTAATTAGTGCTTTTGCATTTAAGTGATTCATACATACAACCATCACTCCCTTGAGATACGATACTTGGTTCATAAATATACTTACTATTTTACTATTACTTGATTCGTGCACTTGCGACATAGTGGGATTTAGGTGTAAGACTTCTGTGCTGAAATATACTCTATTATACCTACGCATATACGCCCCATCAGAAAGCACCTTGAACCTATGTTTTGATTATGTTTATTGATGAATTTATTTTGTAGGATACTATTTGTTGCCTATAGCTCCCTTGCGAGGCAGAAAAAACAAAACTCCCGCCCAAAAGACGTTTCTTCTCGGATCAAAACAACTGACGACCCTTCCTCTAGATGACTTGGGTAGATCATGAAGCAGTAACAAAAATGCACATGGCAAGGCAGACAAACGACTACAGAAAGCCATTAATGCTCTTAATGAGTGAGTTGTGGCATAACTATCCGACAAGCATGGCATTAAAGCAAACCGAATAACCCAAAAAAAAGCCGCAGCTCCTTGCAAATCACCTATAGCCGCGTGTCATCGAAAAGCTGTCCAAGAATGTGACCTTACAATGTCACCACGAAGCAGCCACAAAAAACTACATACGAAGGCTAATCCAACGCCCTTGCGTGCATCCCGCCAAGTTAGAGCGCCCCCTTTGTACTATTCACCACAACGCCATGACCGCTTACCTCCTCGAAGCTTTTCCATATACCACAAGAGGCCATGTCTCTCTAAAACTGATTCTAAAGGAGACTCACGGATCCAATAGAGCAAACCCACTTGAAGGAACCACTTAGTCATGGAACTAGTTCAAGGAGAATCATAATCCCCGTGAATGCCACATAACGAAGGGGTCTCGCAGCCCTAGAGAAGGTTTGAGGGCACTTCCTTACGCCTAAATAAATCACTACTTAAGGGCCTCGCCGCCCTGAAACACAACAAAAGGGGTACCTCGAATACCAGAACTACCTCTAAGAGGGACTCATGACTCCCTTAAAGGCAGCAAAAAAGAGTAGCGCTCTACAAATTGAAGAGACACGCACACCCTATTTCTTAAAAACATTCACACACCCTATGGGTTCACTTATGCCGCTTTTAAGAAAATGAGTCAGGGTAAAGTTAAGCATGCTTCAATCGGTCCCTTGTCGAGCTGGAAACCAATGGCCACTTGTTCTGCTAAGGATAACCAGTGATCGATCGCCAGTAAAGAGTTGCTCGGTATTAACATTTTGCCTAAGCCTCACACCAAGGAATCCCAATAAGCAAGGAGATCAACAAGAAGGAGTTCGAAAAGGCTCTTAACATTAGTCTCCCCCCTCGTGAAGAGTGAAGAACCTTGTTGGACACTAAATAAAAGAGGCCTCCTTCTCTAAGACATCCTTGTTAACAAAAAAAAAGTGTAAGGAAGGAAAAAAAGAAGCAAATGTGCAAACATAAGAGCAAAACCAAGTTACTTTATTCGATATATCAGAACACTTCATACACAACCTTCTCGATAAAACCAAAGAAAAAATAAACAACCAAACACGAAAAGGGAAAGCTAAACTAAGGAGATGTCAACTTCTTTTCCTCCTTCGCCTCTCTAAGGCGCCTCTCACCCATCACCAAACCACCAACCGCTTCTTCTTCCTCCTCCTCAGGCACCCTAGCAACAAGAATAACGGTAGACAAGCTGGAGGCACCGCTATGGGACCCTAACAACGGCAAAACTGCGTCTGGCGAATCTGGCATCTTGAGGTCTTTGGGGTGCAACAACGATAAGTCAGCATCGTCCTTATAAAGGCAAAGCTCCTTCACTCTCTCCTGGTAGCTCAATAACCATACACGATGTGCCCCATAAAGTGCTTGTAGAAACATGCAGAGTGGCTGAGGGATCCCTTGTACTTATCCAACGCACCCAAGCTAGCATCCATCACCATCTTTGGTAAATGGATGTCCCGCTGGCGATAAATCTCCTCCTCTCTTCTTGCAAACTCTTGACGCAGTTCCTACCTTTCTAGGGTTACTTGAACCACTGTGTATTCGCATCATGGCCAGCCTTCTAAAGCTCCTCTTGTAGCCTACTCACTTTTGTCGTCCTCTCCTCGACCGCGATGGTCAGCTTGTTATTTTCCCTACAAAACCGTCTCTCCTCGGTCAGGGCCCACTCTCTTTCCTCGTCGACCTTTTTTACCTCCCGCTCTAATCTCGAGCAACTTAGACCCCGCTCTTCAGTGTCCTTCACGACCTTCGATCTTTGCTCCTCTACTAAGGCATAGGCCCGCATGTGCTCGTCCCAGTACTCCAAGATCACCCCCTTGGAGGAATAAAGCACCTCGTTTGCCTTCACATATCTCACTCTCACGTCTAGCTCCCTTGCTCGACCTAGAGCTTGATCATACAAACTCCACACCTCCTCTATTGATGCTGGCATTTTGTAAACGAAAAGAAAGTGCTAGAAAGATAAGACGATGATCTTCATGCGAGATTCCAATACGCAACAAGCAAAAAAAAAAAAAAAACACATCCAAGGGACACTTACCTCCACAAGGGCCAATCCTGAACGACGCCGAAGTTCCTCAACCCCCTGCATAGAAGTGGAGGAAAGTGAGGAAGAGACACGACCCCGTGAGGTTGCCACTCTTCCAAGAGAATCACCAATTGCAGGAAAGGCACCCCTGCTAGATGAGTGCCGCTACCAACACCCGACACCATCAAAAGGTCCTCCCACATCTCCCAATTCCCCCTGCTAATAATCACATCCCCCATCTCAGGAACCCTAAGCTAGCTCCAAAGTTTCTGCAATCGCCTCATCACCCTCTATAAAATCAGGAGTGAGTATATGAGACATGTTTGATGGCCCCTTGACAATGCTTGCAAAGACATCCCACATATCTTTGTTAGAAAGGGAACCATACGCGAGAAGAACTACTTGTCTCTTTTCTTTCAACTTCCTACCGATGCTCATATCGACTTTGGCTCCCAACACGGCCTCCCCATTAAAATCCCTACCCTTCTCTCGTTCCTCCTCGTCGTCCCTATCAGAAAGACCCTTTCTACTCGTCCCCTCATTTCCCTTTGAAAGAGGTCCATTCTCTAGCGACACCCTCTTTCTCTTCATGTCCTTATGTTTTCCTTCAACTTCTTCTTTTTCATTTTCGACCGCCACATACCTCCCAGCCTTGGTCGTAGTTGCCTCCTCCGCAGATTTTCTGACCCCCGCAAGATGGTCTTTGACCAAAACTTCCTCCTCGTCTTTCTCAATATAGGCCAATTTTGCAGCTCTCCCTCGCTTTAGTAACTCGACATTTATACAAACACCTAAATACGGCACACCAAAAAAATATGAGGAAGAATCCTAAGTTGTTGCTGCACCAAATGGGGTTCGACAAAAAAATTCTTACCAATAACATTGAGGCCAGCCTGGGGAGGAATCTAGACGATTATATTTGCAAACAACAAGTCGCTCTTCTCATAAAATAAGTTGAGTATTTTTCCTCTAAGAATTTGGCAACGTCCTACAAAATGTCAAAAAAGCGCTAAGTGTTCATCTCCTTAGCTAGGGCATCCAAATGACCCACTTCATGCACTGTGGGTTCTTATCATGCATATGGGACTTCACACGCAACTTGGGTCGGACTAACATGAAGATACAAAGCCTTTCAATTCCCACACAGCTAAGATGTATTGTTCAGAAAGAGGAAATTGGCATTTCGTGAAGTGATGTAGTAGAAGGGAGGACCAGAAGGCGAAAGACTTACCCAATTACCCCATACACTGCTAAGAACCGCTCAACTGAGCACACTGCCCTCCTCATCAAGTAAACAGACATGAAACAAGACAAACATAATTACCCATTTGGTTTTAAGAGAAAGCCCGCAAGCAAGCCTTAAAAACTTTGCAAAATAAAGGTGGAATCAATACTTGTAACCCCGCCCGAACACGAGTCGCGTATTGTAACATGCCCCAATGGCAGAGCATTGTCCTACTCAATCGGACGAGGGAAGAGAACCTCAACTACTGAAGAGTCAACAACAAACTCCTCGAGCTTGTCCCACAAATACTTATCAGAAGTAGTAGAAGGTATTTTGCCTACTGGAACATGCTTAGGCTCCACTTCCACCACCCTCGTTCTTCTTGAAGACAATCCTCGACGGTGTGTGAGAAGTGTCTCATTAGCATAATTTAAGTATCTGTTTACTTATGCTTTTGAATACTTATGATAGCATATTTACTTGTTTTAGTATTGTTTTATGTTTTATTAGATATTTAAGGAGTCAAGACAAAATGAGGCTAAACGAGGCCAAAAATGGATGTTTTGGACAACAACTGGTCATAGAAACTATTTCAGTATATTCAAGCGCAACGGGAGTGCCACGACACTATAAGAAGAGGCAATACCGAATGTAGCGCTATGGAAAAAAAGACATCAGGAGACCGCATGGAGAAAATTGGAAGGTAGTGCAATCACCATCGCGTCGTGCCGGTGTCGCGCGATAAGAGCCACATCGCACGGGGGTCACGCAATCATAGGAAGTTTGGGCCGCAAGCCAGATACCCTAAAAGGCAGCCCAAAGCAGAGAAAAACTATAAATAAGAGGCTACGTTCAGTAGTTAGGGTACAACTTTCACAACAATTTTCATAGCCTTTACAACCACTTTCAAAGAGAAGAAACCCTGAGAGTTGTCACTAGAGAGAAAACATCATCAAAAGTCTTGTTCTAGATTATTCGAGTCATTGTTTGAGAGAAGATAATTAGTGGAGAAAAGATACCAAAAGGGAGTACGAAGAGGGTCAAGCAACAACATTCCACCGGATTCGAGAAGCTTTTCTTTAACTTTTTACTTTATCTATGATATTTAATTCTTTGTTGATTGTTGAACTCATGACTATGAGGAGCTAACCTACTCGTTGTTTAGAGTAGGGGAGTAACTCTGATATTATGAATATATTTATTTTCTTTACTTGATGTGTGTTTGATGACCTTGAATGTCTAGATTAAATAGTTACTTATGTTGTGTGACTAACCTTACTCTCACTGGGATAAAATGGAAGCACCCGAGTGGGGCTGCCCGGAGTGTAGAATGCTAAGGGAGTTATATATATGCGATTTGTGACTTTGGATTTGCGAAAGCAACTATTGCCACACTAGACCAATCTTGGTTATGTGCGTTTTGTTAGCATGATTCGGATGAGTTAATTGGATTGCAGATTTGATATCTCTTCTAAAATAATTGACAAGTAGATTGATTCCGTTAACACGATAGGTTATTAGAGACTCATAGAGATGTGGTTGGGATAGCTCCTGCTATATGTCACAGATGAATTAGGCATGCAAACATCAAATAACTATCAAGTACTGTAAGTAAATATAGGTGATTTGTCTATGAACTACTAAGTTAAGTCATTGCGAAACTCAACTTCTAAACAATCTTTCCAACCATTATTCAAAACCTAAAAAAAATCAATCACTCCTTTTACGTTCTAGTTTAGTTTAGTTTAGCCTAGTTAATCTCCCATCTTCCCAACATTCTTAGTTCAATAGCTTTCATCAGAATAAGTAGCTTAATTGTTTTCTTGCATTTAAAAAAAAAACAAAAAAGATATTTGATCATTCTTGCATTCTTAGATAAGCTTCATTATATTCTAGATTAAGCATTCTTAGCATAACAAGCATTCATAGCATCCTTAGTTTGGAAATCATTCATAATCATTCATCATATTTTGCAAACACAAGAGAAAACACAGTGACAGTAATTAGTGTTTTTGCATTTCAAATAATTCATACATACAACCATCACTCCCTTGGGATACGATACATAGTTCGTAACTATACATACTATTTTATTATTACTTGATTCGTGCGCTTGCGACATAGTGGGATTTAGGTGTAACAATTATGTGCTGAAATATATTCTATTCAATTTACACTTAATGCACACCCCCATCACTGTCCTCCACTAACACGAGCACTCCCGCCACACGCCCCCTCTGTAACACAAGGACAAACCTCTACATGGGCAGGAACAACTGCCAAGCTTATCGGAACAACATCAACTTCTATCCCTGCTATTGTAACAGGGAGAAAACTTGCTTTCAGATGAAAGATAGGAGAAAAGTTGTGAAAAAAATAATCGCCATTGAATTTGCAAAATTAGAGGGAAAAATAATCGCAGAAGATTGTTTTTGAGATATGAAAAATTTAGGTCAAGTCCTTTTTAAAGACGACCAAACAGTGTCATTAGATTCCTACCCAAAACATTCGGTCCAGGAAAAGGCACGTGGAAGGATAGATCGAATCCCAAGAGTCGCACGACCTCGAAGGTATGTACCCGACTAGAATCAATGTGTTACTCTCAACGGCGGAGTCAAAGAGACGCGAAGCTCTAAATTCCCCTCGTACTCTCTGATTACGAGAAGAACTGGGGGACTCCTAATAGTTTATATCCAACTTTTCTCCATTCTCGTACAAATAACGAACATCTCTCTCATTGTACATAAAAATGTGTATAACTGCAAAACAATGATCAAGCGAACCCTCGAAGAGCCTATCCAGTCCTAAGGATAAGAATAGGAAGCTTGACAAAGACCCACCCCTGCGAAAAATCGACACATACCTCTTGACATCTGCCACTTGTCTGCTCTTCCCATAACCACGATGGAAAAACATGCACCAAGAAAGCAAAGGAACCCACCTCGGCGACTTCCTATAACCACGATGGAAAAACATGCACCAAGAAAGCAAAGGAACCCACCTCGGCGACTACTTGACACACTCACTTTCGATAAAAGCTTGCAAGGACAAGCAGCTCCCTCTGCCTATAACATCAACCATCCAATGCCCATACCAGATGGAGGGAGGCCCTCGAAAAAGTACCATCATGACATTTCCTCGTAAATACACGATTCACGACCATAACCACTGTAAGCTAAATTTCCCTCTGGGTTTTTTAGGCTTAAGAGAGGTGTTGCGACTCCTGTAATATGTTTCTCTTCAATATCAAACCAAGCATGCGGCTAAATCATAACAGAGACTAAAACTCGTAGATAATTTACTTTTAGTTTTAGGATATTATTTTTTTTGATTTGTTTTTGTCTTTTTAAATGAAATAGGCTTAATGCACGTTTCTGATTAATTTTAATTTATTTTCATTTCTTGTGCAAAATAAATGAGAAGCATAATTTATATTCAACAAAATTTAATAATTTTTATACGAGAAATCGGCCATAATGGTGATTTGTGTAATATCCCAAACATGTGAGAGGTGGTTTGTGTAACTACTCTATATAGTTCATGGGTAGTTTGTATAATTCTCCCTAAGAAAAAAGGTAAAAACCCGGTAGGAAAAATAAAAGAACATTTGAAGGTTCTTTGATAAGTAGGAATTGAACCACATAAGAATTATTAGTTAATACAAATGGTATTAGTATTACTTGTCTTGTTTTGCTTCTACACGTATTACATGATTATGTATGTTACATTTTGGTTGAAATTATTAAATAATGTTGACAAGGGGTCGGAAAAGTGTATCTCTATTCCTAAATGAATACAACCATGTAAAGTGGTCTTAACTCTTAATTACAATCGAGATTACACTAAAATGAAATTACGCTAGCACCAATCTTTACTCTATTTTCTCTAAAAAGTTTTTTTTTTTTTTTTTTGAAGCATTCTCTAAAGAGTTCGAAGGTATGAAAAGTTACCAAAAAGGTAAACGCAATGGCACTCAATGGAGCTGGTCTTAAATTGTTTTCGAACCCCAACACGACCCACTCGGTCAATCGCTACGGATTGGGAAACAAGTCAAGTTTGATCATTTAATTTGGCTCGATTCTTTATGTTAGAGGAGGGATTTTTAACGTTTTGGTCCCGTAAGTTGGCGTTTCCGCGATTTTGGTCCCATAACTTGGAGGGCCGCGATTTTGGTCCCGTATGTTGGCTTTCGAACTCAATTTTGGTCCCTCGGTCAACGTTTTTGAAAATATAGCCGTTATGTACCGACGTGGACTGCGACGTGGCAATTTCGGTGACATCTGGCCCCAAAAATTTAATTAAAAAATAAAAAAAAGGAGAAACGAATCGAATTCAAATACCAACCGTTTGTCGCGTCGGTTCATAACACACAAAGGCAACTGAACGATTTTCTCCTTTTCCTCAAACCAAACGTCCGATTCTCTTCCGCGTTTCATTTGCCGAAACATTTTCAGAGCAAAACCCCAATTCCTAGCTGCAAGCCGAAGGTAAACCCCCAATTTTGGGCTTTTGTGTTCATAGCAAAACACAAACCGTGTTAAAATTGCTATTAAATTTTAGGGCTTTTGTGTTTATGGTACTACTGTTTTAGAGTTAGGGTTTAGATTTTTCTAATTTTGTGTTAAGATTTCACAATTACCTGTTAAAATCGTTAATCGCATGCGAAATTAGGGTTTGTTGTGTTGCTCAAATGTCCTCGTCGTTTGTGGTATCTGTAGATGGCTCACCCTCGCCAAATCCAGTGCGTTTGTGGTCGAGGAATAATGATGTATTGTAAGGCTAGTAGCAACGCATCTCGCCCCGGTTGTTTTTACTACATATGCCCTATGCGTGTACGTCACACGAATTATTTTTTGTGGGCTGATGACATGACTGATGGATCGAATCTGAGGAGGAGAATGTATCGTAGTGAGGAGGGTTCTGGCGTTAATGAAAGCGAACCCCAGATTAGTCGATTCTCACAAGCTTCCAATGTTGACAGGAGTGGAATTGAGCAGTCTAGTCCTCTTAAGGACTGTGTATCCAATATGAATGCCATTAGGGCTGCTATGATTTGTTGTGTAATAGGGTGGTTTCTGTTTTTTTTGGTATTTGTTCTGTTGCTTGCTCTGTTAGTTATTCTATATTCAAGGAAGTAATATGTCTAATTGCATTTGTTATTCAAGACTAAGTTCTAGCTTTTGATCTTATGTAAGACTATGTAACATTGCTACTGTAATGCACTCTCCTTTAATGTTATTGGTTACTCTTTATTTAAATTATAATGTGTTGTTTTATTTATGTATGTTATAGTATATAATCATGAATCAACATCCATTGATGGTTAACCTCAATCTTGCCTGGAGGGATAACTTGCTTAATGATGAGGGAGAGAAGTTTTTGCTTGAATATATGGTGAAATATGGTAAGGCCCATAGAATCCAGAATGAGAAGCCACTGTTGAGAGGATTGAAGCTTGCCATCCCAAGGCTTGAGAGGATCACTGGCAATTTCCATATCATTGCTCACATGAAGAATATTGTTGAGAAGATGAGGCTTAAGCTGCATAGGTTCAAACACTTCATATCCCTACCTGGAGTTGGAGTTGTAGAGCCTGATATGGATGTTTATCTTACAATGGATTATATTGAGGATGCAGGTGATCAGGTAACTTCAATTAAATGATACTACTGTAACATGACCTCTTCATATGTAGTCTAAATCATAGTAGCCTTAACTAACTTTTTCTTGTTATAGGAGCCTGATGAATACTATTACTTCAGACACTTTGGCCTTGCATATGCTCCATTGTACTACCAGCTGTTTGAGGAGATTGGAGTTTTCACATTTCCTCCAGAACTCAACAACAGTCCAAATGAGCCTGTGCTGCTCTCTGACAGTGATGAAGAACCAATTGCTGCTGATCAGCCTGCTCCAGAAGCCATGGAGATTGATGGTGACCAACAAAGTTCTGTTGCTGGAGTTGCTGCTACTCCACCAGGTGTTCAAGGAACTGGGGTGAATTTTGAAGTTGGTGAAGGATCTGGTGCTGCACCAGGAGAAGTTGAAGGGTCTGGTGCTGTTCTGAGCTGGCTGAATGATGTTGATTAAGTTTGAGTGGTTTTTGAACATTGGTTTTGAGTGTTTTGTTTGTTTGGGAAGTTTTAATGGGTTGTGAACTTTATGAAATATGTGTTTTAGTAGTTTGTGTTATATGTTTTTAAGTGGCTTGTGAACAATGGTGCTCAATGATGACTTCTGTTTCATGGTTAATCAACAAGTTTCTTGTTTAATGAGTTAGTTTTTTTTTTTGTTGAATACTGGTTTTTTGTTGAATAATGGTTTTAAATGGGAGTCAATATAGAATCAGATCTTTTATATTTCATCATAGCCACAACTGGCACACCCAAAATTATACAAAATGCTGAATACCAGCAGCTTTCCTGATAATGTTGAATCATACAAAATGCCAATACCAATATTCAAGCACATGTCATCAAAATAACTTGCCAAACTTCTTTTACAAAATGCCAATAACAACTACACTTCCTAAAAGACTTGTTATTGCTTCTTTGATGAAGAACTTCCTGTTCCATTTGCCCATTGCAGCAACATTGTCCCACCCCTAGTATTGAGTTTCACCACTCTGTTAACATTGATCATGCCAGCAGCTTCGAATTGGTCATTCAAAGAAGGCCCCATTGTTGGTGGCAGTGGAGGTGTTGGAGTGTATGTGAAAAGCTGGCTTGCTTGGTTCTTTTGCTTCCTGTCATCAGAAGTTTTTCCCTAATATTGAAAAAACACCAGTTAAAGAATCTTCTAATCTCAACTGATATATGTAACACAATAGAACATGAACCATAAGAACTTACTTTGGCAATCTCTGTGTTGCTATTGTTACTCATGCTTGTATCAGTTGGTTGATAAACTTGACTAACTCTTTCTTCCTGAGTCAAGTCAACTGTAGGTTGAGAACCATTAATCTGAAGTTCATCTTGGACAGTATTGTTCAATACCACATCACCATCAATAGGCTCATCTATTGGAATATCCCTTGGGTTACTCTCTTGAATTTCACCAGTGTTCTGTTCCTGTACCACATGGTCAAGTTCAGGATCCATGTTGTTGCCAAAAAGTATATCATCTAAATCATCTGCATACTGGTCTTCAGGTTGATTTTCCTCCACTTCTTCTTGTACAACCACATTAGGAGCTGCTTCTTCTGCTGGTGCACCAGCAGCATTGTTACCTCCTCCCTGTTCAGTTGTTTGGTTTCCAGTGACTCCCTGTTCAGAAGCGTTCAATGCTTCCTCTTTCCTCACATCACACCCCTTCTTGTTGTGACCTAATACTTTGCAATGCCCACACCTAACAGTTCTTTGGTCCTTTGTAAGCCTAGTTGGATCAGAAGTAGATACTACAACAGGTTTACCCCTGCACCTCCTCTTCTTTTTCAAAGGCATCTCACCTGGTTCTCCTCTTCTGACACCTTCTGGTCTACCCACTGATCTGCCATCATTAGGTGGGTTAATTGGGAGATAGTTCATTTTCTTCCACTCCTTTCTTCCATTCATAGGATATATTGGTCTTTGATATGCTTCCATATAACAATTAGTGCTGTAAGAATAATGAATAAAATCTTCAGGATCAAGACCTTGGGCAACTATAGCACTCACAGCATGTACACATGGTATCCCACTTATATCCCATTTCCTACAACCACATGTCCATTCATCCAAGTTCACTGCATATGTGTCTCCAGTATAACTTTGGATAGAGTAGTGAGAATCATCAGATTTCACTGGCCTACATACCTTAACATGAATTTGTGCTAAGTGCCATACTATTTTCCTTATCTTAGGACAACAAGTATCTTTCCACTTTGCCCTTGCTCTATCCCTGTTCTTCTGGTGCCTTGTCATCAGATACTGTGTAATCCATTCAAGCATTGACAATATTGGCATCTTCCTTGCATCCAATATACAAGAGTTGAAAGCTTCACAACCATTGTTCAGCAGCATATCACATTTCAGTTCTGGATCAAAGTGTGACCTGCTCCAATGTTCTGGAGGTTTATCTTCTAACCAGGTGTGTGCTTGAGGACTTACTGCCTTCAGGGCATCCATTTTGGCAGTCCATTCATTAACTGTAGTAGCTCTTGCTGCCTTCCATAGAGCATCCTTCAATGCATCTCCAGTGAAACTTGCTCTTTTGAAATTGCCATGCAGATGCCTCACACAGAATCTATGGATTGAACCTGGAAAAACAGTCTTGAAAGCTTGCAATAACCCCTTCTGTTTGTCTGACATGAATGTCCATCTGTCATTCTTGGTGATATGAAGATCAAGCTTGATCACATACAAGAACCACTCCCAGTTCCTCCCATCTTCCTTGTCCACCACAGCCCATGCAAATGGATAAATGTTGTTGTTAGCATCAATGCCAACAGTAGTTAACAAAATACCCTTATGTGGACCCTTAAGATGAGCTCCATCAACCCCAATAATTCTTCTACAACCATGAAGAAAACCCTTCTTTAGAGATGCCAAACACATGTATATCCTATCAAACTTGTTTTCTCCATTTTGATTGTTTGTTGACAGTAGAACAGTTGACCCAGGGTTTGATCTTAGGACTTCTCCCCTGAAGTCCCACAATGCACCATATTGCTCAGTTGATGTCCCATTTAGCATTGCTAAGGAAAGGATCTTAGCTCTGTAAGCCTGGTGAATGGAAACTTGCACACCAGTATCTGCTTCAGCATCAATACTAAACCCCTTAACACTTCTGTTTGGATCAGACTTCCAAAGATGAATGTACTTCTTTGCAAGGTAACTTGATTTCATATTCCTTGACTTTTTGATTGCAGGACAACCATGTTTCCCAACATAAAGCCTGATTCTGAATGTTGATTCTTGTCCCTTGATTTTCCTTCCATTCAATCTCCACTTGCACCTAGGGTTATCACACTTTGCATAAATCCTGCTTCTGTCATGCTTAAATATGTGAACTGACCTTTGTTGGTTGATGGCATCTGCATGAATGGCATCCTTCAATATTGACTTGTTAGTGAACCTCATTTGAAGTTCAAACTGAGGGTTGAATATGTCCTTGATATCAAATAACTTCCCTGGTTTTGCTAACTTTTCTTGGTCACTACCACCCTCACTTTCCAGCTCATTAGATGATAGTAGCAAATTATCTGAACCTTCATCAGACAATGTCTCATATGGAGCATCCACTTCTTGTGGTACAACCACAATTGTATTGATATTTTGTACACCACCAGCTGTTGAACTCCCAACATTATCAGCACCTTTGCCAGAATATCTCTTCCTTCTCCTTGCATTCTTTTCCCCTGCTCTACACTGGGCTTCAAACAACATTGACTCAAGAACACTCTCATTTACACCATGCATCATTTCCAGGTCTTCTTCCATACCATATTCATCATCACTGAAGTACTCCAGCTCATCTTCAACCTCTACTTCTCCTGCTTCATCATCAAGTTCAATATCATCTGCTTCTTCAGTTACTGTACCCTCAAACATTGCTTGCTGTTGTATATTGATCCTCACTTCACAATCCACAAAGAGCACCATTACTCTACTCAATTGACAAGATAGGAAGTATGTGGTGATTTCTTGGTCATTCTGGATCAGGACATAACCTTCATGTTGCTTAATATATATTCCCTTCACAACCAAGAAGCCAAGTCCTGAACATAAAGATTCAATAGCACTGCAGCTTATAGTTGAAGGCCCCACAAAGTCTACAACAACCTTTGCATTTTCATAGTGCTCCAATTGGCCCTCACCAGTAACAATCCCACCATACTGCAATTCTAAAGTAACCTCCAAGGAGCCACAATCTGTTGATTTCATAATGAGAAAATTAGAAAATTGGAAAATTAGGGTTCGACAATTTGGGGTTTTCCAAAATTAGGGTTCGACAATTTGGGGTTTTTCAAAATTAGGGTTGATTTGACGCATGCAATCGGGAAAAACGTTTTACTAAGGTGAAAACATTAATTTAACATAGGATTAAACAACAAACTTACCATAATTCGGAATGGGATCATCGATTTTGTCAGATTTTCGCACTTTCAACTTCCTCACTGTACGAGCCATGGCTTTAAGTGTTAAGTAGGGCGGGATGACGACGTCGCCGGAGATCTTTGACGACGGTGACGATAGCGAAGTGGCGCGAGTTGGTATGTGAGAGAGATAGGGCTGCAATTTTGGCGCGTCTTTGTAGAGAAAGAGAGAGAAATGGCGCCTTTTGTTTGCAGATTTTCGTTTCTCCTTTTTTTTTTATTTTTTAATTAAATTTTTGGGGCCAGATGTCACCGAAATTGCCACGTCGCAGTCCACGTCGGTACATAACGGCTATATTTTCAAAAACGTTGACCGAGGGACCAAAATTGAGTTCGAAAGCCAACATACGGGACCAAAATCGCGGCCCTCCAAGTTATGGGACCAAAATCGCGGAAACGCCAACTTACGGGACCAAAACGTTAAAAATCCCGTTAGAGGACCTCGATTTTAGTATCCTATGCCATCCCTTGAGATTGATACCTCGTCACCAGAAAATTTCCAAAATGTCGGAAATATTTTATGTGCAATTGGTTGACCTAAAACTTAGGATTTTGACTATTTCGAAACTTCTCCAACCGTGTCATTCACCAACATTCAAATAAGCAGTTTATTTTTCAATAATTGTAAAATTTTACAATTTCTGCCAATTATATCATTTATAAATTTCATAATAATCTTTAATTTTGAAAACCAAATAAATCAAAACTAAATACAGCATCATCTATTTAGTTTTACTGACCTGAAAAAAATGTAGGAGAAATGTAGATGATAGGAAAGAAACCCACATAAAATATTTGGGCTAAATACATAAATTTAATTAATTAGTCTAACGGAGCCCTACTAAGGAAATTACTGAACTACGACGGCAGAGGCGGTGGCAAAGGGGAGGAAGTGGTCAAGGTGTGACAGTCATGGCAATTTGTTGAGCTGACAATTAATATGACTACACAGATGAAAGAATGTTATGAATCCATTCTTATCAAGGACGGAATCGAGATATGAGAGGTGGGGGAGATTTGGCGGTGGCGGCGACAAATGCAATTCTAGTAGTATAGGAGAAGATGGTGCCATTCTTTTTCCCATTCTAAATTCCAAATTAATATTAAGAATTCTTTTGATTTTATCTTGCTAATCTATTATTTTTTAAGTTATGTAATAAATAATTCTATGAAATTAGCATAATAATAATTTTATGAAATTAGTAAAATAATATAATTGCTTAAATATTCTACTAATAAGGTGCTGATACAAAATCGACCGCCTCAGGGTATTTGAGGATGAAGATCAAGTGAGTTATATTATGGAACGCTTATCCCGACCCGAGAGAAAGAGAGAGAGAATCGTTATTTTATTATTTAAAGAGAGACGAAATTACTAGTGCGGGAACTTTGCTGGTTATAAGGCGTAGGAAGATTGTATGACTGAATACTATAGTTAGGTAATGAAGCGTGCTAGATTGATTTTATGTCCCTTGTGAAATCCATAATGCTTGTCCCTCATGCTACCATCTTCCTCCTTCTATAGGAGATCCTAGAGGACCTTCAACCAATCACGTGGCATCCCCTTTCTGCCAACGACCTTATTTCTTGCATGGGAACACGTGTGGTAACTTTCTTGATTCACTTATTATTCCAGGGTGGTTGGCAATTGATTACTAATTATCGTAAAACGCTCCTCCCTTCTAGTAGCTTATTCTCTTAAATGCCCCTCCCCCTCTATGTCCCTTAGGTAGAACCCTGAGACGTTTGTTGGAGTGTTTGCCTCTATGTGGTGTTCGTAGCCGAGAGATGGCCACTCGTGAGATGGTGCTCTAGAGGGATTCACATAAGATCGCCATGGCATATGACTTCTCGCACGGGATATGTTTTTTAGCTTCTTAGAGGGAGTATGATAACTCCTCAGAGGGAGGGATAAACAGTAGCTCCTTAGAGGGAGGATAGGATATTAGCTCCTCGGATGGAGTAATCCGTCGTTGTTGCTCGTACGGATCCCCCGTGGGTGTTAGCCTGAGGTAGCTTGACCGGGTATAGCCTCGGAAGGAGTAATCAGACGTAGTCCCTCGCAGGCATTACCTTGGGGGAGCTTGGTTGAGTGTAGCCTCGAAAGATAAAACCCGACGTTGTCCCTCGTAGGCGTAGCCTGTTGGCGTTACCTTAGGGGAGCTTGGCCTGGTGTAGCCTCGAAAGGCGTAATCCAGTGCACTCCTCGTAGGCATAGCATGTTGGTACCGATGATGTTCATGTCAAGAAAGTAGTCCGAGGACCAATATCCATCATCATCGAAAGCTGGTAGTTAAGTTCCCGGCCTCGACTCATTCCCTTCCATTTTAAGTGAAAGCGCGCTTATGAGTTTACTTTTGTATCAGCGTCGACAATTGGATTGTGTGGTGTGTGCACTGAGTCATAGGGGAAGAGATTATAACCGCTTATGCTAGTTCAATCAGCATTGGCGCAGTGTGAACCTCCTAATGGTTCTGAAGTAGTAGCAGACTTCTGCATTTTAGTGAAAGAAAGGAATTGTTCAAGAGTAATAGAATTTTACAGCCAAGAAAGCACCAGATTATTTACTCTTGCCCAACAAACTCGATCAACATGATCATTCTCATCAAGCATAGGTAAATAACATTCTATAAATCAGATCTTATTCTTAATATTTAGGGCCATTTTAATGCCCTTACACCAAGCAACATAATTCATGACATTTAACTTCGATCCAACTATGGATGTTATGTGAAATCGTGTGTACCAAGCTAGTACAATGAACTAAAATCCTTAGATGGATTCTTAACGGCAACCAGAGCTACAGTAGAGTCACATTACCGTTCATTTTGATAGAAAATAAAATTAATTCTCATAGAGAGTAGAAACAATTCAAGGATCGAATGAAGATCCAAAAATTGACATATTGTGAACGTATGAGTGATCGCCAGAAAGTTAGGGCGAAATTAGGGAGCATATCAAAATTAAGATCAAATCAGTGAATGATACCATATAAAGTAGCTGCGATCAAATTGAAAACAACAAAGAACGCAGTTGATCAACATAAATTGAACGATTGTTCATGAATTAATCATCATCGAGAGTTTGATGATAAACTCAGCATTCAACTCTCTCTCTCTCTCTCTCTCTCTCTCTCACACACACACACACACACACACACACAATAGAAGCAGATCAAAAGTGGGATCAATGTGTGTCTTGTGAGCTATTTGTATTAGTTACACGAATGGACCCGTTGGGAATTAACGGCCAGGATCTAAATTGGAAAAGTGATCATCTACGACCATAACTTAAATTCCAAGTAGTTTTCCTTTGTGCATGGAAACTGTTTTGTTTCTTCTCTCAGTAAGACTGGTTAGCGAATAATTGACACTTAGATAATGTGGATAGGCAAGAAGGAATGAGTCGGCATAAGTTAGAGTGTAAAGTGCCAAAATACAAAAATTTTAAGAGACCAACTGCTAATTTCTAGTTTTAGTATTGAGCTTGGAACTAAATGTGGTCAAATGTTCAAAGAACAGAGTTTTAAGGGGTGTTTGCAAACTCTTCCCCCAAAGCACAAGTATTTTAATCTAAGTCAAAGTTGTGAAAAAAAATTATAATCAAAAGTTAACTAATGCATTATTTATATTTAATTTTGTAATCAACAACAATATATATACATATATATATATATTTGAAGTTAACATATCATAAATCAAAGGCCAACAAGCCAAAAAACGTATTGCATGTATAAAACATGCAAGAAACAAAACATCAGATCACAAAAAACTGGAAACTCAAGCAACAATGATTGTAAAATCAGTCTCGGGCTAATTCAACTTCACTCGTCCAGATAGAATCGCCGGTGGTCGTGCGCGCAAGATTATGAGCTTCGCCATTTTCCTCTCAATTGATCCACCAGAAAGAAACACAGCGTTATCACGTCACAACTTGCGGATGTCTGTAATCAGATTACCACTCTCAGCTCCCAACTCATTTTTAAACAAAATGAAATTGATAACCTCTAAGTTATCTCTCTCAAAGATAACCATCTTCCACCTCTGAGAAACTGAAAACTTAACCGCGACCAAAATAGCCATAATTTCTGAGTTAAGAGGGCCTAAATTACCCGAGAATTTTCTCTAAATTCTTGCAACACAACGACTTTCATAGTCCCAAAAAAGGATGCCAATTCCCGACTAATCATCCACCTCAAACACTACCGCATCCACATTGCATTTAATCCATGGTTTGCTAGCCGGGGACCACCCACCTCTATCTTCCAAGCGACCAGTAGTAAAAGAGGACAAAGTTGAACACCACAAGGTCTGATAATCGCAGCTGAAAGCCGTGATATCCAGCGGTGTAGAGACCTTCTCACCTGCCCAAAATCTGTTCTGATTGGTCCAAAGTGCCCAACAAAAAATCTCTGCACTCACAACGAGCTCCTTCTCATAGCTCGCTGAAATTCGAAGAAACCACGTCATTATCCCTTCCTCACCTCTAAGCAATAAATCACGCGGAAAATGTGAAAGTGCCCATGTTTGTCTCGCCACATGATAAGAGAAGAGGAAGTGACGCGCATCTTCAAACTTGCCACCACAACGACCACAATCAGTTTTCGTGCCAACATGGCAATGAGCTAAAAGACTTCGAGGAGGAGTATGTTCGAACAAGCCTACCACAAAAAGTGTTTAATTTTGTTTGGGCATTTTAAGCTCCAAATTTTGTGCCAATCAAGCTCCATGCTACTGGAGGTAGCGTTAAAACCCAAATAGAGTCCTTGGTCCAAAATCAAATGGTACGCACTCTTTACTGAAAAATACCCCGACTTTGCATAGTGCCAAATCTATTCATCCGGAGCATTCAACGAGCCCAACGGGATAGAGAGAATTAATGAGGCATCCACCTCCCAAAATAATTCACGCACTCGAACCTAATCCCACCAACCCGTATCCTCGTTCAAGAGATCACGCACTCAAAGATCCGAGCAACCCTCGACAATAGGCATAATCGGCTTGAAGGAGTTTGGCCACGATAACCACACATCCTACCAAATCCCAATCAAATTTCCATCTTCCACCCACCAACACAACCCACGTTTCAAAACTTGAATTGAGTCTCTAATAGTGCGTCAAGAAAAGGAAGGCTCGCACCCAAGTTTGGCTTCAAAGATAGAGCAGTTGGAAAAATAATTTGCCTTGAATATTTGAGCAACAAGACTATCATGGTACTTCTAAATTCTCCACGTCTTCTTGGCAAGTAATGCCATGTTAAAAGCATGCAAATCCCGAAATCCCATCCCACCCTTTCTTTTACTATGGCACATTTTGTTCCAAGCAAACCAATGAATTTTCTTTTGTGCTCCACTACCCCACCAATAGTTATTCTACATAGCCTCTAACTCTCTAATTAAAGTATCTAGCAATCGAAAACAACTCATAACAAAAGAAGGCATTGTTTGAGCAACAAATTTGATTAAAACCTCTTTTCTCGCACCCGCGAGCGTCAACTCCTTCCAACCATGAAACCTCTGCCCTGCTTTATCCCTCAAATGATTGAAAAGCTCCCTTTTTGAGTGTCCCACCACCGCCGGCATTCCCAGGTAGATATCATGCTTCTCTGCCACACGAACCACCAAAACCTAATTAACCGCATTTTTACAGTCTTCAAAAGTATTTTTACTGAAGACAACCACATACTTATCTCTATTAATCTCTTGCCCCGATGCCCTCACATATCTATCAAGGATAAAAGAAATCTCACCAGCAACAGATTCCCCCGCCTCACAAAACAGCAAAGTATCATCGGTAAAAAGTAGATGTGACACTCGTGGTGCATGTCGGCTCACAACAATACCTTTTAATAAATGTCTATGCTCCGCATCTCGTATCAAACATGAGAACACTTCAGTAAAAAATAAAAAAAGTATGGCGACAGGGGGTCGCTCTGTCGTAACCCTCACTCTGGAATAATATGACCAACCTCACAACCATTAATCAAGAGAGAATCAGAAGCTTTTACGCATATCATTATAAGGGCAACAAAATGACACTCAAAAGCTAATCTAATAAGTACCTTTTCAAGAAAGGACCACTCGACCCGATCGTATGCTTTGCTCATATCCAGTTTAAGTGACATATGTCACACCTTACCTGTTCTCCTATTCTTCGAAAAATGGTTAGTTTGAAAGGCTACAAGAATATTATTAGTGATAGGTAGCCCCAAAATATAACAACCCGATCGTATTAAAACAGGTTATGTAAGTTAGAATTTTTGTTTATCTTTTAGATTTGTTAGATTACGTATTTTTATCTTTGCCATTAACTCACGACAAAATGTGTAATGTTATTTTTTTGAATTTGTCTTTTATTGGTAAGTGAACTATTAATATAGTTTTCTTATCTTCCGAGGCGGTTAACTATGAAGAAAAGAATCAAATTAACTTGGATCCTTCGATAAGATTAGTTTACTAAGAGAAGATCTTGTAATAAAAACAAGAATGTAAAGACAAGACTGAGAAATAATGAATTCGAAACAAACTAAAGGATTAGGTTTTTCTTTTTAAGGAAAACGCCATACTATACCCAACTTATTCGCGTTTTTGCGAAGATATACCCTACATTTTTCTTTTTTTGCAATACTATACCGGGCCTTTGACTTTTGGAAAAATACTATATTCACACCTATTTTCAGGCCAAAAAACGCCATTATTAGACGTTATGACGCCAGCACTCAGAATACATTGAGGGCAAAATGAACATTTCATCTCGAAGCTGATTTAGGAGGGAATTGGTGAACACTTATGATCATTCCCGCTACAATTTGGGGCCAAATTTAGAACCCTAATTTCTCTTTAACCAAAATCACTCCAAATTTGCTCAAATCTCTCCTCAATTCCACACGATTTCGGCTAAACAACTCAACCAAGAGGACCCTACGACAATGGTTTGGAAAATCCGAGACGAAAATACCATAATTCCAGACCGATCGTTGACACCTGACTATGGTGAGTGGATTTTTTTCGATCGCCATTTTTTCCATTTCTTTCTACGATATTGTTGTTTATTCAGCACTGGAGTTTGGTTTTTGTCACCTATATTTAAAATGCAACTGAGTTTGAGTGGGTTGTTCTATTTTAGTATTTTTGGTTAATTTTAATATTTTTTTTGCTTGGTAGGTGGTCCAATGTGTTCCCCCCTCACGAAAATCCTATGTACTTTAGCAATTATATATTGCATGGCTTAGTGTTTTGGTCAACAATGTATATTATATTAATACTAGGTTTTTTAAAAGATTGTTGTTGTTTGTTTATTACTTGTGATAGGGTTTAGGGTTTTGATGTTGTTGTTGTTTTGTATATACATGTAGTGACAAGGATTTGTTTACTATTATGATACATCACTCTGGTAAAATGATGAATGTGGGAAAACCTTGCTACTTAGAGTGAAAAATAATCTTTGTTGACTATTGCACTGCAGATGAGATGTCCAGACTTGAGTTGATTAGTATGGCTATTGATCTAGGCTCGGGTGATGATTGGATGTTGTTTTATAAAGATGATCCTAATGAACTTTCACTACAACTGGCATGCATAAATGATGACAATGATGCATGTGAAATGGCAAGTATTGCTCTAAAAAAATATTGGTTGAGGTTAGGATGTTCGCGGGCAGGCTTTGGCGGATTGTCATAAGAAAAGACACCATACCTAACACTTGCGGGTTACCACTTTTTTCAACCGTGCGGGTGGATTTATTTTTTTAAACCATGCGGGTTGCGGGTTAGGCCGGTGGGCGGGTTAGCAGGTTATGCTATACATTAAATCACAAAAAAATAAATTATTGTTGTGTTTTAAGACACACAAATTATATAATGCGAGAGTCCTTATATTATTCTCTTAATAAAGAAACTCATCACATTTTTTTTCTTGTTTTCCCTTTCGTATGCTTATTCTATTTTCAAGTAATTTATGCATTATAAATATTGAGTTCCAACAATATGTATGTAAAGGTTTTCCTCAATAGGCAACAAAATTATTAACTTCTTACGTTATAGATGAGTTCTATTGTTATGTAGCTATCTCTATTATTTCGCTAGTACATAATTACTTTTTTTTTCGTTGTAGTGTTAGTGAAAATATCTAATATTTTTATTTTATATGCGTGTAGGCGGATGGCGGGTGGGTGTACGGCTCAACCCGCAACCTACCCGCTTAAGGGTGGGTTACCATTTTCTCCCACCGTGACACAAGTTAAAAAAATTAAAACATGCGGGTGGCAGGTTGAGCGGGTCGGGCGGGTTTATGAACACCCCTGGTTGAGGTTTACCTAGTGAAACTAGATATACCCACTGCTGCCACTCAGATAGATGATGATGAAGTTGAGGTTGTTGTTGATGAGGTTGAGGTTCCTGATGATGAGGTTGTTGAAGAAGTAGATCATCTCCCTCCTATTAGTGAGCCACTTGATTATGTTGGTGATGGTGAAGGGTGTGCTGAGTTTGGGGGTGAAGAAGATCCAGCTGGATTTGAAGAAGAACTGGAAAGAGTGGCAAGTCAAGTTGAATATGGTGAGAGTTAAGGTCTTAATGGTTATTTGGTGTTGAAAATTGTAATGCTGGTGAGCCACGTGGTAAGAGAAAAAAATGAAGCATAGAAGAAGGACAAGAGCTTCTATTAAAGCTTTTGGTGAGAGAACAGACAACACATCATATGATACAACTGATGCTAGTAATGCATCTGGTGCTAATGAAAGAAATGAGAAAACTGAGGTAAATGGGGCTAGTGATAATGGTGGGCATGAGAGGGTAAGAGATTTTCCAAGCTTCAGTAGGGATAATTGTGGACCATTGGTGGCATCAATAATTGACTTGGAGAACAATGATGACAGTGAAGGAGAGGTGTCCTTGGGATCAAATTCTGAGTATTCTGATAGATTGGTAGATGTCGACAATGAAGTAAAGGAAAATGATATTCTAGACCTTGATAATGTGTAGGTTGAAAGTGTTAATACAAGTACAGCTGGACCAAGTACAAATGCCAATCCAAGTAAAAATGCCAATGCAAGTTCTACTGGTAATGCAACAAATTCAACTGATGCAAACAAAAATGTTGTTGCAAGTACCAATTCTGATGGGCCAATTGCTTCTACACTAACTAGAGACAGAAGGGTGAAAAAGAAAAAACCAGTAGTAACATTAGAGGCTGCTAGGGAGATGTACAAAAACTGTCTTCAACCCTAAAGTTGATATGACCAATATAATATTCAAGTTGGGAATGTGCTTCCAGCATCCAGATCCTCTAAGGGCCGCAATTAACAAATTTGCAATTGATGAGAAAAGACCAATAAGGATGGTAAAAAGTAGTACTGAAAAAATAAGTGCAAGATGTGCTGATCTAGAGTGTCCATGGTATATCTATGCCTCAAAGATCAAAGGGGATAACACAATGTTGGTGAAGAGCCTTGAAGAACCTGATGATTGTGAAAGACATGATAGTATTAAGTAGGCTACTTCAACAAGGCTAGCAAAAAAATACTATGAGAAACTCATGTCTGATCCAAACTGGCATGTTCAGTCTATGATGACAGTATTTAGAAGGGACTGCAATATTGTGTTCTCCAAGCATCAAATGTACATGTGCAAGATGAAGGTTTTTGAGATGGGACATGGAAATGATGCATAACAGTACTCTTACCTTTGGAGGTATACTGAGGAGATGATGAAGTCAAACCCTGGAACTACTGTGAAGATCAAGGGGATGTACATCTGCTGGGGGGCTTTAAGAAGAAGGTTTTTGGATGGATGCATGCCAATCATATGCTTAGATGGCACTCATTTGAAGACAAAAAATGGGGGAATACTACTCACAATTGTTGTGGTGGATCCAAACAACTGCACTTATCCATTTGCATATGCCATTGTATAGAAGAAGAAGACCAAGACATGGAGATGGGACATGGAGATGGTTTCTACAGCTTCTGATTGAAGATTTCAACATTCATAATAACTCCCATTGGACCATCATGAGTGACAAACAGAAGGGGCTTGTAGATGTTGTGGAGCAATTGATGCCTAATTGTGAGCACATATTCTGTATGCTACATCTTTGGGCAAATATTAGGAACGATCACAAGGGCTTGACAATGAAGCATATACTTTGGAATGCTGCCAGGGCAACAAGGGTGGCAGATTATGCTAGATATATGCAAGAGCTTAGAGATCAAGTCCAGCAACATGTGCTTGCTTAGAGGATATACCTCCTTCACAATGGTGTAGAGCATACTTCTCCCACCACTGTAAGAGTGATTTTCTTCTCAATAACATGTCTGAGAGCTTCAATACTCTGATTGTGAAGGCCAGGGGCATGCCAGTTATTGAGATGTTTGCAGACATTAAGATGTTATTGATGAAGAGAACTGGGGTAAGGAGGAGGGCCATGGAGAATGAATGGAGTTTCTTATGTCCCAAGATAGATGCAATGTTTGACAAACAATGTGATGATGCTGCTCAGTGGATAGCTCATTGGAATGGAAGTCTGCAATTTGAATGCCATGGGCCATTTTCACGAGTATAGTCAACCTTGAAGCCAAAACATGCAGTTGCAATAGATGGCATCTCACTAGAATTCCATGTGTTCATGCCATTAGTGGAATGAAATATATGAAGTATAAGGGACTTGAGAGATGGGTGCATCCATGCTACCACAGAACCACTTATCTCAGTATATATAGTCATTTAATGTTGCCTATGGAAGGAAGAGAAGCATGGCCAATACCAACCAATACTGCATCAAAGTTAGTGCCCCCAGAGCCCACTAACATGCCAGGGAGGCCAAAAAAGGGAGAGACAAAAGGAAAGGATGATGAAGTTAGGTAGAAAAGGATGGAGCATGCTATAGAGACTGGTAAACTAGGAAGGCATGGGTTGGAGATGACATCCAACTATTGTGGCAAAAGAGGTCACAATATCAGAACATGTGAGGCTAGGAAGGCATACCCTTTGGCTGGGCCGATTAGGAAGAAATCCAAGAAAAAAACAGTTACAGAATCTGCAAGTCAGAGTGTGCATGTTAGTTTAAATCTAATACACACACACACACACACACACACACATATATATATATATATATATATATATATTGTTTTAAGTGCTAAAATATGTATAATGTTACATGACATCTACTTGTTGTATGTATCTTAGACTTAGCAGGTTGTGGGAACTGAGACATCTTCTGTACACCCTGCTCCTGGACCAAGAGAAAGAACAGGACCAGCATCACAAACTTCAACAGTTATATCTGATTCTCAAACTGCATCAAATGCAGGGACAAGTTCAACAACTATAAACCAAACACCCAATACTGCTGATGCACCTCAGAAAAAGAAAAGAATTCAAAAGAGATATTACAAGAAGCCCAATGTAAATGAGTCATCTTGTTAATGTACTAACTATCAGTCATTGGTAATGTACTAAAATTGTTATAAATGATAGGAACCATCTGCTCTTTCTGGGGTGCCTCCCCCAGAATATAATGAGCCCAGTGATGATGTTCCTCCCGCAAATACTGAGACATGGAGTAAAGTTTGAACAATGAAAAACAACATTTGATGCAGGTCCTTCAGTTGTATCAAAATCCACTAAAAGAAAACCACATATTAGAGATGTTAACACATGATTTTAACAATTGACATAGATTTTTGAATTCCCTATGCTAAGTATTTTGGTAACTGATTGTAGGTGGATCTAATTGTGAGTAAAGATGCTATTGGTGGGTCAACAATAGGTTATAATAAACCTATTACTAGAGCCAGATGACATCCACTAAGAACAAATATGATGCAGTGGTTCCTAATGTTCCAATCCCCTCTAGACCTCACACAAGGAGTCAAACTCCTAAAAAAAATGCACCTTGCTAATGCTGCCAAATCTGGAGACTCCAGTAATAGGAGTTTGTTTCCTGAGCCACCACAACATCCATCTAATTTGTAGCCATTCAGTAGTGCACCAGCCAGGGAAATCTGCAACTCACACCTCCTAGCAGGAAGAGATTCAAAGCTCTTGCAAATAGGCCAAAGGTGGGAGTTCCTAAAAGGCCTGTGCAGAGGCAATTTTTAGGCTCTCGTGAAGACATGATTGTGTAGAGTATATTGTAGGTGGTTTTGGATGGGAATTCTCTGTTGAACAGGGTTATTCTGTTTTGTGTGCATCTAGTGATCCTATTACTTTGGTTTTGATGAACTTCGAGTATTGTTTGTAGGGGAAAGCTGTTGCTTAAGTTGGTACATTGAAGTCATATTTTGATGATGTATTAGGATGTATTCAAATATGCCATTACTTTGTTGTGGTCATGTAAATGCTAGTGAATGTGTTTTATTCATGCCAATGTTGTGTATGCTTCGAATTAATTATGAGTATTTCAACTAATAACCATGCCAAAACAGAGCATTAAATTACCAATACAATCAGAACAAAACAATCTAAAACAAGCCAAAATAGAAACACTTCATTACTAACCCATAGAATCCAACTCAACACACTTCCAACAAACAATGAAAAAGCAGACACTCATAACTCAAAACTAAAAATCCAACACATACCAAAAATAAGCACACCAAACACTCAAACTCCTATTGTTCAATTACAATTTAAAAACACAATAACACAAATCATCATCAATACTCATCATCAGCCACTCATCATCCTCATTCAGTCATCATCGACACAACCGCACTCAGGCAACTAAGCAATCCAATGCCGCACATACAACTCCTGGAGATAGTTGGCATGTTCACAACCATAAATGCAGAAATACTTCTCCAAACAAGTCTCCTACAAAGCAAGATAAAGATAAAATAAATTAGCATGAAGATTAAACACTAAAAATCAAATATATTAGACAATTGTGTACTTACTTGGCGGGGGATTGCATGACAAGGGGCTGATATCGTAATCGACCAATTCAGATTAGCACGCACTCCAGGAAAAGCGAGGAAGGCGGTGAGGGCATAAAACTTTGCCTCAACTCATTGAGTTTGGCATAAATGATAGACATCTTATGCCCCCCCCAACGGAGCGCATCCAACTCTAGTTTGATCAAGCGTAACTCCCGTTCAAGTGCTGGTTGATGGGACAACCTATGCCTCCGACCATACTCGCACAAATGCTTCAGCAACTCCCTCTCGAAGAATAGTTAAATTCACCATCGTGAAATAGCAGCATCACATCCCTGTCGTTCGAAATCTCTATTTTTCTCCATAACACAAAAGTGCAAGAGAAAGAAAGCGAATGCGTTTAAGATGAAGAAGAGTGTATGATTAGGGTTGGTATTTCTAACAATAACTTGTGACTCTTCATATGGACATGACTTTTGAGTCCAAATAACAAATTCCAACCTCCAAAAACTGTCCAATTGTCAACTAACGGTTACCAATAAGCAAAAAGACACAACCCTAGTGTTGGAAACTGATCCATTATCAGTGAAACAAACACAAGGTTTCGATTGCTGCAATTCGGTTACATAGCATGCATTGGTCAATTTTATTAAGACAAAACAAACACAACATTAAAAAACAAACACACATATCCCTACCCAAAATCAGTCCAACCTAAACTATTAATCAACTAAAAAAGTGTCCATAGCACATACATGCACACAACAAACAGTGCAACACATAACACCTTCTCCCTTATCTTGACAGAAACCAATTCATCTTCAAGCCCTCTCAACCTACGAAGCAACCCGGGGATAATTAGTTTATATCTCTCACACATTGGTGGATCAATCAAAACCCAGTAGTTGCAACGTTCACTTCTCTGTCAAACAAATAATTAAACACGAAGAAATCAACAACAAAACTTAAAATTTGAAAAAACGAGCAAAATTTAAAAAATCGCGACCTACGCGAGATTTGGTGCATTGTGAGAACCTACGACCTGGATTGAGGTTAGTCTATGATGTTTCCGTCGACGCCTTGAGCCCACAACGACACACTTGAGAATTTTCCATGCTAAATTGAACGAATTTTGAAAAAAATGAGGGATGAAATTAGGTTTTGGAATTGGGGCTGAAATTGGGGATTTAAAAGCTGGTAGAGGCGTTAAATATCCGTTGGAAACAGTGAAGTACCAAATTTACCCCTGCAAATTTTTGAAATTGGCCAGCAAATAGGTGTGGGTATAGTATTTTCCAAAAGTCAAAGGCCGGGTATAGTACTGCAAAAAAAAAAAGTTGGGTATATCTTTGCAAAAACGCGAATAGGTTGGGTATAGTATGCCGTTTTCCCTTCTTTTTATCTTGACTTTTAGATTGTGATTTACTTGGTATGAAATATTATTAGGGATAATAATAATTTGGTAAAAGGTTTAAAGTATGTAGTGTAGAAAATAAAAATTGTTCATTTTCACATTATATAAGTATAGTCGCATCCCTTTTTTATTGTTAATGTGTTAGTAATAGATGTAAAATGTTTCACAACTTTCCTTAAGGATAAGAGTTAGTTAATAAGAAAAAAAAAGTACTACACCTTCATCTATTCACTTGATTTCATATATTACATAAATCGCCCCTTTCCCTTTCAGATGAATAATGAAAATGAATAGTTACAAGCATTCATGACTTACCGCTCAAGGTTTATTTTTTTTCTGGCAACTTAACACTCAAATTAATAATATGAATTCAAGCATCCTATATTCAATCTTTACAATTGAACAACAATTACACTGATTCATACTTGAGCATTTTATTTTAATTTATCTTTTGTAAAAGAGATGTATTGCAATACTGATGATAAGTTTGCTACAAACTATACTCTCTATTAATTTTTGTTAATATTTTAGGTTCTTAAATAAATTATAGTCACATTATTGAATACTATTTCATTTGTTGTCACATAGATTACGATAAAAAAAAAGCGTAAAAACCTAAATGCATTTCACATTAAAGAAAAAATTGCAGGAGGTCCCGTTTGCGCTTTTTTGGTATATAGCATTTGGAAATATTATTGTTAGCATTCTGCGGCAGCTTATCACTATACTATTCTTGTAACCTTTAAAATTAACCATTTTTTTAAGAATATGAGAACATGCAATGTGGGACATATGTCACTTAAACTGGATATGAGCAAAGCATATGATCGGGTCGAGTGGTCCTTTCTTGAAAATGTACTTATTAGATTAGGCTACAAGAATATTACTAGTGATAAGCCGCCCAAAAATATTTTTGAAAAACACTCATGTTCTCCTTTTTTGCTAGCATTTGTAAACAACAATATTACAACCCATTAAAACTAAACAAACAAATTATGAACAATTCTTTCCAACCATAACTTTTAACTAGGAATCAGTACTTTATTTACTTCCTATAAGATTTAATTCTGGTAAATTAGTATTTTAATTATTTTGTGACAATTTCATGGATTTATAAAGTAACTCGCCTATTGGATATGCTACAAGGGGATTACTTGCATTATCCCAAAATTCTATCTATTATTTATAGCAACAAGACGTATCAGTTAGAGATATACATATTTTTTTGGAAAACATATAGATATACATTTTTTTATACACCGGATAAATTATGGAATTGTTGGGGTAAGATAATGCCGTTTTTTTAGGATTTGCTGAGGATATATAATTAGTAAAAAGTTATTTTAATTTATTTTAAAAAGTCCAGCACAAGCTAAAAATAGGTATAAGACAAGTTCTGGATTGTGGCGATTTTTAACTTAAAAAAGATATTTTTAAGATATTAACTTGGGAATCGAACACTTTAAAAAAATTTAAATGAGATTAAAAGTCGATTCTAACTTATTTTAAGAGTTTTACAAACACCGCTATGCCTGAGAGACCAGATCAAAAGACGAGACTCATTTTGATTTTACTATTTTTGACCAAATTTAGTGAGAAGTTAAACAAAATGTGATGAAGGGACAAACAATAGGGAGTGTATTACCTACACTTCACATGTTTGAGATCCGCACATGTGAAGGATAAGAGTAGTAGAGTTAATAATACTTTCAGGACATGGGATCAAAAGAGAATTCTAAACATGAATTCCAGGCTAAGAAAACTGTGGCCTTGACCAAATCTTGGCTGGAATGATGCTAGCGACTTTTTCTCTTTCGTCAAAATTCTGGCGCTGTTTTTTTCTCCACGAAATGGGTTGGTGGGGTCCACTTGACTCTTTTTTCTTTCACACGCACCTTCCTTTCCTTTCTCTTCCACCTCCAACTTTTTTTTATCATAAAAAAGACTTTTCTGTAATGTAACTCACTATATTTTTCTTCTCTTACAAGGGTGTGGAGTTTTCTTTTCCATTACTTTATATTTGATTAAGTTTTAATTCTTGTGGGTGTTATTTATTTCTTTTATTTATTGAGCTAAAGTTGAGCTAAAGCCATCGTGCTATTCTTTCCTGCCATTTTTAGTCTTCGTCAACTGCCATTTATGATCAAAGATTGGATTTTTTTTTGTTGGGCGATTCTCAAAATTATCAGCCAGATTAAGTAAAGGTAAAATCTTTATCTATTTGTAATCTATTTAGTTCAATTTAATTTATGGGTTTGTTACCTAAAGTTCGTACACAATTGTATTTCCCTTGTGATACGATGAAAAAGCGTCAATTTTGGCTTTATATTTGGAAGTATTAAGCTGGGGTTCCACTTTTTATATTTAAAGCTTGATTCTTTCATTTTACTTTATTATGATCAATTTAATCTGTGAAGATGGGGAGTTTCGATTGGGGTTTACATTTTTTGTAGGTTAATCTCAAGTATATGATTGGTGATTTTGCCTTATCTTTTGGACTGATCAAATGTGAAATCCACTTCCTTTTCTTGCTCCACGCATACAGAGCTGTAAAAGCACATATGTGTTATGCCAAATTTGCAAGCTTTCTTACTTTGATTTGTGTTATGACTATCAACATTTTAGGTAAATGAAGCATGAAAGGTATCTGATTTACTACTCATTAGATATCTAACAGATATATAAAACAATTTATACCTTATTAAGCACTCACTATGTAGGTAGATTACATTCTAGTCAAGGTAGATTACACTCTAGTATGGGGTGAACGGCTTTTATGTTTTGGCAGTTCCAAGTTCTTCAGTGTTTCTTTATACCAATTACTTGTTCAATCATGTTGACTTAATGCAGTTGTGGACAATTTCCTTAATTATTCAGCTTATATTGATTTGATTCCCCACAGCTGGATTTTTGCGGTAAGTGGTATCTCAGACCACTTAAGGCCATGGGGTGCTTCTCATTCTCCAATGGAGATAAAAAGGAAGAACCAAAAACCCCCATACCGAACTCTGGCCAGTCCTCGTTTGCTGACCGTGAAATGAGGCAATCCGGATCTGAATTTAACTCTCAGAACGCATCAGATAATAGTGCTGAGCTTAAAAGAAGTCAATTCCCTAATCTGACTGATAGGACCAGTAATCTCAAGGATTTTAGCTTTACAGAGTTGAAACAGGCTACGAAAAACTTCAGTCGCACTGCAAAACTAGGAGAGGGTGGATTTGGATGTGTTTTCCAGGGCGTGATCAAGAGCTCTGATGATCCCGATAAGAAAATTGACGTGGCTATAAAACAACTTGGTAAAAGAGGGCTGCAGGTGATTTCTCTTCCGTGTTTTCCATGTTCCATTTAACAGTTATTCAGTTTTATGCTAAAGGAGTTTATGTTTAAATAGCAATTATTTTATGTAGGAAACATTAGTTTATCTGTCTCATGTACAAGTTTTGTCTTTAAAAGTATTAAGGGTAATCCAGATACTCGTACCAAATGGTGACACTTATTTTGCCTGTTGGGGCTTAACGATTCTTGTAAATTAGTAAGCTAGGCACAAATTTGTGGAGGTAATGTGCACTTGTCATGTCATATGTTAATGCTTTCTGCAAATCATATACGGTAAGAGATTAAGTTATGGAGGTAGTGGGTTATTAATAGGACTTAAACCGTGGATTGAACAAATCCTAACTTCAAATTTCAAACGCCTGGGTGCTAACTGCTAAGCTAACAGTTGTTCGGGAAAGATGTACACAAGTATGGTACAAAACATTTAGGATGGTTCTTTTAGGTGAACAATCTCTGACAATTTGAATAGCATTATCTCCCTGTGTTCACCTTTACCGCCAATTTGTGAATTTAGATGCTTAGAATTGCATTTGGAATGTTGGCGTGATTTTATTGTAATTTGTTCAAGTAATCATCATAAAATTGAAGCCACTGCCTCTATCGGTTAGAAAATCAATGTTAGTTTAGTTCATTAAGATATATTTATGTATGTGTACGCTTGTGAGTATGTGGATGTACTTTTTCACTCACCCGTTCCTTTTCTCCAAAGATATTGGGCCAAGAAAAGCTCCCGTTCCTTTTGCGTTGTCATGATTTTGAAAATTTTCTTGCACGAATTCCTTATAATTTGTCATGAGTTAGGATTCTTCATATAGAATATCGCAATTGGAAGTTCTTCTCCAAGGGCATTGGGCCATGAAAAGCTCCGGGTTCTCTTATGTAGACGTAATTTCGACTACTTTTCTTGCATAAGTTCCTTATTAATTTTCATTGGTTAGGATCATATAAAATCTCCCAGTTAAGTTGTTGGATTTTTAGATGACTATTCTCTACTAGGAAAGACAAATGCTTGGATAGTGCATTGATACTTTGTTTTCGTTCGTAATAGTGATCTATTGTTCCTAATCTAATTGACAGGGTCACAAAGAATGGGTGACAGAAGTTAATGTCCTTGGTGTTGTTGAACACCCTAATCTCGTGAAGCTCATTGGCTACTGTGCGGAGGACGATGAAAGAGGGATCCAACGGCTTCTAATATATGAATATATGCCCAACGGGAGCGTGGAAGACCATTTATCAATGAGGTCATTGACACCCCTCTCCTGGTCTATGAGGTTGAAGATTGCACTCGATGCTGCTCGCGGCCTTACATACCTGCACGAGGAAATGGACTTTCAGGTCATTTATTCTCTTTAAATACTGGTTAATTTCTCTGAGTACATCTGCTTGTTTTCCCTGTTACGTCGGACAACTCTATCTATCTAGGCATTAGAACCCACATCTCCCTCTCTGTCTGTGTAAGGGGTGGGGGGGGTTATTGTCAACTTGCAGCTGATTTTTATAATCTTCTGGATCCAGATTATCTTCAGGGACTTCAAATCATCCAATATTCTCCTAGATGAACAATGGAATGCTAAGTTATCAGACTTTGGTCTGGCTCGACTGGGCCCACCAGACGGTTTAACACATGTGTCGACTGCGGTATGTTCAATGACCCCTGGTTCCAATCACCATAATGTGTTCAACTTGCGATTATGTATATATGACACAAAATCTGTCACATTCAATAAAAATCGTTGTTGAAACTTCCTGTTACATTTAGCTGTAGAACATTTTGAAGTTTATAGGCTATAGCCGTCAGTTTTAACTAGTGCAATGTATGAGGAACATTCTTCACAAGATTATTGAAAAATGATAAACGTTTTTGCTATGAGGTCCTTCAAATTATGGAACTTCTGTCTATGTATTTATGTAATTTCTATTCGACCACTAAGTTTTGCGTAGCTAGCTTGTGATAAATACTATATATATATACAGCTACATTCTTGTAGTTTACTCCTAGTATAGAAACTTTCCGTACTATTTGGCTAATTAAATGAACACCCTTTAAAGAAAAGAACATCATAGATAGGCTCCCCTAACATATGTATTATTTTCAGACCACCATACGATTTTGAATTTTATAATAGATATCCCCCTATTTTATCAGTGCATTTGGAACTTTAGGTGTGTCTGTAATTATTGAAACCTTAAGGAGTTTCATGCTTTCAACAACATACATGTACCAGGTTGTTGGAACTATGGGATATGCTGCTCCGGAATACATTCAAACGGGTCGCCTCACATCAAAGAGCGACATTTGGAGCTATGGTGTCTTCCTTTACGAACTCATAACTGGTAGACGCCCACTGGACAGAAACCGGCCCAGAAGTGAGCAAAAGCTCTTAGAATGGGTAAAACCATACCTATCAGATGCCAGGAAATTTCAGCATATATTGGATCCAAGGCTAGAAAGAAAGCATGTCCTTAAGTCAGCCCACAAACTCTCTCTCGTTGCTAACCGTTGCTTGTCCCGTCTCCCAAAAACACGGCCAAAAATGAGTGAGGTTCTTGAAATGATTAATCAAGTTGTGGGACCGCCAAATTTGATGGGTGATCCCGAGCCGCCCTTGAAGAGTAGAGAACCAAAGAGAACTTTTGAGGACTCTGAAGCTAAAGGTAAGCGGCGAATCATTGATATGAAAATTGTGGAGGGTGGCTGGTTAGGCCGCGTTTGGGCATCAAAAGTAACGAAAACTTGCTAATCCAAATTGTTTGATATTATATGGAAGATGACAAATTGTTCTTTTTGGTGCATGAAGGATGAGTTTAAGTAGTATATACATAGTTAAATACTGAGAATTTAGTGACCATTTATTTTTTGCTGCTGCTGACAAAGTGGACCATTTACTTCCTTTTCTCTTTCACGCTCGATGTGGCTCGTTTAAATATCTGGCGCAACTTTGTAAGGTGCAAGAGATGATTGGAGGTGCGCGTTGAGATTCGGAGAAAGGAAAATTGGAAAGAAGTGATTTCAGAAGAAGCTATTTAAGCTGCCTAAGGGGGATGAAGGCTTCTTCAAGTTTATCAGGCTGTTGGTTCAGTCCCTATAAAGTATAAACACCATAAATCTGATATGTAACATCTATTAGTGTGTTAACAGATTGTAATTTGTTTGCATTTGGCTGTTTGCTTTTGTATATGTACGAAATATGACCAGAAAAAAAAGTGTATATTAGAGCGTAGTTCTGTTATGGGAAACTTTGCTGTGTGAGTAATAATACTTTGTATAGTTGCTGTGATTAGTGATTGCAGAAGAAGGTTGTAGGTCCAAATAAAATGCCACCTATTTTACCAAATAGTTGTTTATTTTTTGTTTCATAATGTTCTTTTGACAATTGAGATTTTAAGGCATTTGCAAATGCTTCTAAACAGCTTCGTTTATTTATTATTATTTTTCTTTTTTATAAATTGAATAAAAACTTAATATAAGTAACAGAAAAATAGATGCTTCCGGTGAGTACTATACTTGTTGCTGAAAAGATATCAGAGAGTGGGGAAAATTACAATGCAAGTGGTCGACCTTAATGAGCATCTAATATATGTATGATATTGAGATTGGAATTATCTCGCCGGACGAGTACATCATGGATATTGGAATTATCTCCTCTATTGTTGTTGTCTTTAAGTAGAATGTCACATGTTCTGAGTTCTGACACAGATTTGCTTCGACAACGTAATTAAGCAGCCCACCATTTGAAGCCTTATCATAACAAAATTCCTAGAGATCAATATCCTCTGATGAGATTTGGAAAAAATAGAAATTAAACTTCATGTTGTACTATATATATCATGTATACCTGCCATTATTAGAATTTTTGACATTTGATATAATTGCTACTAAAAGTAGTAAATTTAACATTACTGCTTCCAAGCCCTCACCTAAAGGAATTGAACCATTTACCTTGGCCCTTATACATCTTTTAGGATCCAGGAAATAAGGAAATTTGTAGAATTCAACATTGTTATGAATACTATGGAGCACAATTTACTCTGTGTAAATGTTTGTCACATGTATTTATACTTTTTAGTTTGTACTAGGTTGATGATAAAATCCCCTATGGAAATCTAGATTGTTATTTATTTGTATCACAATAGCCCTGACTTTGAGTTTTTTCATATATAGTAAGTATATTGAAAGAGAGTTGATATTTTCAATGTTTAATTTTTGGTTTTCATAATTATTACTTAATATTATAATATGTGAAATATATTGAGGTCTATCACAGTATTTCTAGCTATATATGTGCAAAGTGAAATGTGAGAATATTTTTATATAATCATATCAGCATATATATTTTATTTCAAGAAAATTAATTTAGTTCTTAGACTTCTGCCCGCCACCAAGTCTAGAACCATAAATTCAACTGAGCGAAGATAACAAAATGTGGAAACATAGTCGATAAGTAAAAAACTATAAATCAAAACTTTACTGATGATCACCGTGGAGCCTCAATAATGTGAAATCTTAGGACAGTCAGAAAAGGTTCCTGTACTTGCAAGTTGCAACCCTGCAAAACGAAAGAACTACAATGCAATGATATCAGTGTGTATGAACCTTTTATATATAACACTACCACATAAAACAGGACAAGAGAGATTTAAATCACCATGGCCGATTGCACGTGACACGTAAAGATCATTGAGCCCGTTATACCATGAGAGTCGGTTTTCGCTAATGCAGCATCATCAAGATTCTCATTGCAAATAGACGACGAAACTAGCTAGCTCTATGTGAATCTTGATGATACTGCATTTGCAAAACACGACTTTATCAATCCGATCCACAAACGGGAAGGAATTATAATCTATATATGAATTCGTGTTATCTTTTTTGAACTGATCGATGATCGTGCGATCAATTCATCAAATACTTTAATTAGCTAGGAGAAATAGAATTTTAATATAAAAGTAAGTAAAAGAAGAAAAGAAGTGACTTCTGCGCGCAGTTGATGAAATTAATGAATAGGAAAGGAACTTATGAAACACAAACTGATCAAGTTTGCGTGTTTGGATGTGTATGAACTTGTGGCGATGGAGATCGTAAAAAGGAAGTAGGGGGTGAAAACAAATAGTGATGGAGTTTAGGTCCAGGCTGACTTTTCATGTACTATATTTGGCTTTTCGACTCATTTAATTTTGTCTACCTCTAAATTCTAATCTATATCTATAAGCTATAATAATATATATCTTTTCCAATATATAAGTTTCTCTCCTATATAAGAGACTTCCGTTTGGTGCCAAAAAAATAATTAATCTCTGCTACCAATTGAACGTAAATTAATATTTTGTTGTGGCATTAAACTACACTTTTCTAATGTCTTTCAATTTGGGTAGTGCTTGTAGAATATCATGCATTCATGCCATCATAATAATTCAGAATACAGTTTTGTTCTTATCCCTAATCACTAATAAATATAAAAAAATTAAGAAATGATTCTCGATACAACCCCCTAGTTACAATAACAAACAGACTTTGGACGTATCAGAATACACTAGAAGCTAGTCGGTGAGTAGTTTTCATTATTATTTTAAAAAAAAGGGCTATCCATCTATACTTAAGTACTAAAGTTGTTCTATTTAACATGGGATGCTTCAAATTATAACAAACGAAAAAAAAAAACATGGGATGCTTCCTTCCTTATCAGAGGAATGAAAAGATAAATTGCAAAAACTACCGCTGAATTATGTCTAATTAGAAAATAACTCTTGTGTTATTTCAATTAGTAAAAACCCACTTGTCAAAGAAAAAAAGGAACAACAATAAACCCCTTCTACACTTAATTAATTTGCACGAACTTAAACTGATCACACAATTTGATCTTTGTTGTATTTGCATATTTGATGCATAAATATGCAATGTTGTTCAATTGGATTAGATGCATATTTTTATATATAGGTGTTTTGTTACGAAAACATTAGTCACTAAATCTTGTAAAAATAAGTACGTTGCTGATTAATTCTGTTAAGCTTGTATACAATTCAATCAAATCAGAAAATCAGAAAGATATTTGTAACATATAATCAAACAACATTTAGTTTAAGAGTTATATGTTTGATAAGAAATTATAATACACAATCCCTTGGTTATTAAGTACAATCTCATAAAATTTATCATCCGTGGCGTTTTTTTGCTAATTTTAGAAACTTAGAAGAAGGTACTTACTAATAAAAATAACACATGAGTTGCCAATTCAAAATTGAAATTGTGGATAGGTTGATACGTCACAGTTGTTAACTTCTCAATGTTACTTTAACAACGTCAAGAATAACAATGCAGCGGAAAATAAACAACACAAAATTTAAGAAGTGAATATATTAATATTAACTTCCGAGCCGTAGACAAAATACCACAAGGGTTTATGAAAATATGTTTCTTACAACTCTCAAGCTCCTCACTCTCGAATTGCTCGAACTCAACAAAGTAGACAAGAATTATTCTCTCAATTCTAAATCTAGAACTAATTGAACAACTCACAAACTTTGCAAAAGCAAGACAACACTTAACAACTCGTGAATAAATCTCTTGGATTATTAGCTCTTGTCTCGTGTTTGTCTTGATGTACTTCACACCTATATACAGGTTCTTGACTTGGACTCCAAAGTGTGTTGTACACGGTTTGGTAACTCTTCCAATTCCCTTGTCGGACTCATCTTCCTTGTTCTCGGTGTTCTTCTTGAATAATAGTTCCTTTTTTAGTGAACTAACTTAGGAAAGACTCATTCTTCAAATTAGAACTCAACTTGGAAGTTTCCTAGTTGCACTCGAACTCTTCCTTCCTTATTTGTTAAGCGGCTAGCTTTAATTAAGGAAACTTTTCTTTATGGAAACTTTGAGTGATCAAGCTATGACAAGTTTGTTTCCTGAATAATAATCAAAGACAATCACAACTATGGAACTAGACTAGTCGAGTGAATAAGGCAAAACAATAAATAAAGATATTCATAACAAGATTGTAAAATAGATTCTGTCAGTTAATGTTACTCTAACATTGACCTTCTAACATTGCCAGAATACTTGCACTTTCAATCTCCCCTTTTTGCCTTACTTCACAAAACCTTAGAACCTGTGGTTAGATCAAATATTCAGAACAAACTTGTTCAACCTTGTGATACATCTACATCAAGTAACGCCCCCTTAAAATCAGGAGAGTCCAACCCAATGTTGTTCCAACATTGATTTTCCAATGTTGTCATAACATGCTTCTGTATCAATGTTAACTTAACATTGACTTCAGTCGATTGTTCTAACATTGAAATTTCCAATGTTATCTTAACATCAGTTATCAGCTACCACCTGCAGACAGAGTCAGTACTTGACTGAAGTTCAAGATATCATAAGCAAAAACACCAGTACCAATAAGCAGAATACTTAATTACATGCCATAACTGTAACAAGGAACACACTCATTGATCAAAATGAAGAAAGATAAAGAAAATAGAAATAGTTCATGCAAAAACAGAATAAGATCAGAACAGGCAAAAAAGACAGAAAACTTAAGACTCAGAAATTTAAATTTGATCCACTCTCCCCCTTTTTGTGAGGAAGGCAAATCCTTGAGGTTCTTTCTGAGGCTGTCAATCTCATGTAGCCTAACTTGCTTTCCAGCTATCTCCCTTTGGGTGTCCTTGTACTCTCTGTCCAGCCACTTGAGGGTCTCTTCCACAAAAGCATATGCAATCACTGAGCAGCTGTCACCACTGCTATTGGAACTGAATAGGCAGCAAACTTGTGAGCCCTCTTCTTCTTCTTCTTCTTCTTCTTCTTCTTCTTCTTCTTCTTCTTCTTCTTCTTCTTCTTCTTCTTCTTCTTCTTCTTCTTCTTCTTCTTCTTCTTCTTCTTCTTCTTCTTCCTACTTGGTCCAGCTGCATCCTCAGGATTCCATGGAAGATCTTGGATCCTCAACTGTGTGAAGTAGCTCCTGGTGATAGGCATTATGGCCTTGTTCTTGACCCACCCTACTGTCTTTGAATCTTCAACCCTTGTTTCACCAGTATGCTAGATATCAGAGAGGGATATGGAATGATTCCCTTGGACTTTGTTGTGACCTCCTTCATTGACCTCATCACCTTTTCCCCTATGTTGACATTCAGACCATTCTTCAACTTAAACACCAGCCTTGCTTACTCTTTAGTCATCACTGTTGTGTTGGAAGATTGTAGCCAGTTGTAGGTAGAGATCTTGTGCAGTACAACACTCAGAGAAGTCGCCTTGTTGTGGGAAAGCTGTCATTCCATGTCCTGGTCAGCCCGCCAGTGAGATCTGTGATGATCTCATCCATGCTTGGATCCTCAGACTCTTCTGGATCAAGAAGTCCCCATGCTTCATTGATGGTGGAGGGGCTAATGTCGAAGACACCCTTCCTAACCCAAGCCTTCCCATACTTGGGAGAATCCTGGTGGCACACCCATTGATAGAGGTTCATGTAGAACTCTCTGATGATATCTGGGACATAAGATGAATGGTTCATCACTGACCCAAGCACTCCTCTAGCTTTCAGCAGTTCAAAAATCCTGTTTTTTTGAAACTTTCCTCCTATATTTCCCTTTCCTTGTGGATTACCCTTGCTTGATAAGCCTCCCATTGCTCTTATGCTTCCATAGACACATAGAAGTCAAAATAAGGCTTCTCTGGATATTCTCCCTCCATAACATCACAGTACTCCTCATCATCAAATGTTGGAGTAACATCAGCCTCAACAGGGTTTTCAGCCACAAGTTCTTCTTCTTCATCCCCAGTTTCCTCCTGGTCCTCTTCTTCTTCTTCTTCTTCTTCTTCTTCTTCTTCTTCTTCTTCTTCTTCTTCTTCTTCTTCTTCTTCTTCTTCTTCTTCTTCTTCTTCTTCTTCAGACTCAGACTCAGAAGCACCCACCACTTGTTTGACCTTTCTCATTCTAACAAAAGTAGCTAGAGCAGTCAGAGTAGGGCTCTCTTCTTTTTCCTTCTCACTCACATTGTTTTCTTCAACATTATCAGCAGGGATACCCTCAGTAGTATCCAACCCAGCCCCATCCTCCTCAAAAACAACTTCAACATCCTCAGACTCACCCACATCAACAACAGAAACCACATTCTCCCCCTCAATCTCAACTTCAACAGGTAAATTTTGAGTAGGGTTAGCCATAGTTACCTCGTCTTCTATGTTGGTGGGAGTGGAGGTGTTCTCGGCAACTTTCGATGTTGAACCAACATTGCCCTTTGCTGATTTCTTTCCTTTGCGCCGTTTATAGGTAGTTTTCCCTTTTGCAGCAACGGCGATGAGTGATTCAGTAGATGCATGGCTGGTATTGTACCTCCTTGGTTGCTCAATCTGCTCAGCAGCATCTGCAAGGGTAATTGTTAGAGTAATTTTTAAGAGAAAAAGAGCTTAAGCACAGAAAATTTTAATTGCACAATTATGATTCTGAACGCGTGAAGAATTAGAAGAGATTAGGGCAAATCATATAAGGTAATTGATTGTGAAGAGTGGTGTTAGTGGATTTGTAACATGTTACCAAAATAATCTGACCACTTACACACGTTCCCGCTTACAGTCCTTGCCCACGTGTCATTGTTAGATTAACACGTGACCAGCGCAGTTTTCTTAATAGAAAACTTATAAGTCATAGCGTTGCAATGTTAGCTTAACATTGGCAAGTTAACAGCAGGCCAGGAAGTTGGAAGTGCAGGGCTTTCATCCAAAACAGCTTGATGTGAGAGCGTGAGATATTACTAAACACAGATCTGAAAACTTCATCAAAGCACATGAGTACACAAGACACAGTTTAAGATCATAAGTATAAGAAAGTAACACTTATGACAAAAGAAACACACATATAGTAGATGTAAGTATCCAGAAGACACTCATTCCCTTAGCATAACAGATCACAATCCAGTGTGTTTACCTGCAGTATAGTCACCCAAAGTGCGTGCCTCTACACATGAAGTTGGATTACATGGATTACTACTCCGCCTAAGCCCAAGCCGACACAACAATAAAATGCAGAAAAGAAAGAATGAATACAACAATGGTAAATCAACACAGAGAGATGGTAACCAAGTACTAAGAACTGTACTGACTGAGTCCAGGACATAACACTTTTAAATCTTTTCCAATTATCATGAAACTCTTTTCGTACTAAAGTTGAGAATTAGTAAACAAGGATAAGTTCATCACTGAATGTGGGCGGCACATGACTCCACACACCCCAGCAACTTAATTATCAGCTACAGATTAGGCAAGTACAAAGGAATTGAATGAGGACAATACACTTATCATATACTTCATCACCCCAAATCCTTATGCATACTTGTTGACCAACCTGTTTACAAGTGAAACACCAAGTAATCAGTGCTACTGAATGTGAGGCAGTCGAAACTCCAAACATCCTAGTAGAAAAGATCACCGTCATGCATTTCCTTGGCCAAAAAACAAAAAAAAAACATGAAAATAAGCACAACTAAATCACACTGAAGCTCTCAACATCATGTACCCCAGCTTCTCTTCATGTTCTGTTTAACCTAAACATGGATAAGTCACAACTAAATGACACCAAAGTAGTGAACTCTGGGCACCCCAGCTTCTCCTGATGTTAGATTAACATTCTCAGACCAACAACAGAGTTTCTTACTTTACAAAACTTAAGATATGAACCTGTTCTCCAGTCAATTCAGTCAGTAGCATAGGTTAACCACACAACTCAAGTGATGACAAACCAAGATGAAATATGCAAGAAAGACTAAATACAAAAAGGAAATAAAAGAATTACAGACACACCACAACCAATAACCAGTGCTAGACAATGGTGTTATGTCAACACTAGTGGACTAACACAATGCACATGCCAAGAGAATTCCTCAAACTGAAGAACCTCTCAGAATCTAAAGGCTTAGTGAACATATCAGCAAGCTGATTGTTTGTCTCAATGTGCTCAATGTCTATTAACTTGTCCTCTACCATATTTTTCAAATAGTGATGCCTTATGTCTATATGCTTAGTTCTAGAATGTTGGACAAGATTCTTAGATATACTGATAGCACTAAGATTATCACATAACATAAGTAAAGTATCACTATCCAACCCATAATCCAACAACATGTGTTTGAGCCATACAAGCTGGGTAACACAACTACCTGCTGCTATATACTCGGATTCAGCAGTGGATAAAGGCACACAATTTTGCTTTCTGCTATACCATAAGACCAAATTGTTCCCCAGATAAAAACATCCTCCACTTGTGGACTTCCTATCATCAGCATCACCTGCCCAGTATGAGTCAGTGAAACCCACAAGATTTGTGTTAGTGTCAAATGAATACCAGATGCCAAGAGACAAATAACCAGATATGTATTCACAGCAATCAAGTGAGACTGCTTTGGACATGCCTGGTACCTCGCACATACACAAACATAGAATATTATGTCAGGCCTACAAGCAGATAAGTAAAGTAAACTTCCTATCATTGATCTGTACAATGTTGGATCAACATTGGTTCTAGTCCCATCTCTGGTGATCTTCACTGAAGCAGACATAGGGTTCTTACAAGGCTTTGAATCTGCAAGTTCAAACCTTTTCACCAAATTCTTGGCACACTTCTCCTGGTTCAAGAATATGCCTGTACCTGTTTGTCTTATTTGGAGACCAAGAAAAAAATTTAATTCTCCTATCATACTCATCTCAAATGTTCCTGTCATGGATTCAACAAACTTTTCCAAAATAGAATTGTTAGTGGAACCAAACACTATATCATCAACATAGATTTGAGCAATATAGATATCAGAATTTTTGTTTAAAAAAAATAGTGTTCTGTCTCCATCACCTCTAACAAAACCAAGACTTAAAAGAAATCCAGTAAGTCTTTTATACAATGCTCTAGGAGCCTGTTTAAGACCATACAGAGCTTTCTTCAACTTGTACACATGATTGGGGAACTTAGGATCAGTGAATCCCTTAGGATGTTCTACATACACTTCCTTATCAATCAGCCCATTCAGGAAAGCACCCTTTACATCCATCTGGTATAGTTTTATCTTAAGACTGCAAGCAATGGCTAGAAGGAACCTAATAGATTATATCCTAGCAACTGGAGCAAAAGTCTCATCAAAATCTACACTTTCAACTTGAGTATACCCCTGAGCAACAAGTCTGGCTTTGTTCCTAACAATTACCCCTTCCTCATTACTTTTGTTTTTAAAGATCCATTAGTCCCTATTACATTTACATCAGGTGGCCTAGGTACCAAGGTCCAGACATTATTTTTAGTAAACTGTAATAGTTCATCCTGCATGGCATTGATCCAAAAGTTATCTAGTAAAGCTCCAGATACATTTTTAGGTTCTATGGCAGAGACAAAACATGAGGCATAATCAACAGTATAAGTGAAGTTCATACAAACACACAGCTTAACCATATCTCTATAGTTCAGTCTCTCTTTGTTGCGTGTCCTTACCCGTTCAGTCATCTCACCTATTACCTGAGAGGCTGGATGATCTTTTTGTATCCTAGCAGGGGGATCTCTTCTCGATTCAGTGCCAACTTCAGTTTCTGAGTCAGACTCTTCTGTTGTTAGTCTAACATCCGATCTGGCTGGTGTTAGTCTAACATCAATTTATGTCTCCTGCTCAGTAGTTCCAGCTTCAAGCTCCAATGTTGGTATGGTCTTCTCGGTTTTCAATATTGGTTCAACATTAGAAACTGAAATGTCACCAGTACCTATTTCAAAAGTGAAATCATCAAATACAACATTCACAGACTCTTGATCAGTCTTTGATCTAGGATTATAGACTCTAAAAGAAGTATTGTTAGCAGAGTAGCCTACAAAGATGCATTTCTCACTTTTTAGATCAAATTTACTCAGATAGTCCCTGTCATTTAGCAAATAACAGTCACATCCAAACTCATGAAAATATGCAATGTTTGGCTTTACACCCTTCAAGATTTCATAAGGAGTCATATTAGTTCTGGGTATGAGATACACTCTGTTACTAATGTGACATGCAGTATTTAAAGCTTTGGCTCAAAGTCTTTTTAGATAGATCTTTAGCATTCAACATCACCTTGTCTATCTCTTGAAGAGTTCTATTTTTCCTTTTAGCAATGCCATTTTGCTGAGGTGTTTTAAGACCTGAATATTCATGAAAGATGCCTTTGACCTCTCTCAACTCAACTTCTGTTCTGTCAAGATCTCTTTCATAGAGTTTCATCAAGTTCTTCAAACACTCAATCTCAAATTTCAAGGCTTTATTTCTTTTGATGAGCATAATGTTCTCTTCCTCAAGTTTGATGAATGTGGAATGAAGCTCTTCTTTGATTTCCTCATGAGACTGTTCTTCTTCCAAACAGTATCCCTCCTCCAGATCAACTGAACCATGAAAACAATCAAAGTTAGTGTCACCAGAATCAGAGTAAAAATTAGAATTAACCTTTAAGTCATTGTTGTCCCAATTTTCAAAGAAGATCTCATGTACTGTTGTTAGTTCATCAATGTTAAAGTAACATTGTGCCTCGTTGCAGTTCCTGGAGTCTTCTCCTGACTAGTTAATCTGAGTGTAAAGGGCATCAATATTGATTTCTTCTCATTGTTCATAAACACGTGATCCAGAGTTGAAATTAGCTTCATCAAAATCATCTACACAAACCCAATGAGAGTTCCTCTTGCTCGGAGGACGTTTGCACATTCATGTTTATAATGACCAAACCCTTTACATTCATAGCACTGGACATCTTTTAGTTTTTCAACATCTTGAGGAGTACTCTTTGATGCCATGTACTTCATGAATTTAGGGGGTAGCTTTTTATAACCAGGATTAACATTACAAGATTGTTTCTCTTTACCTTTATCTTTGAAGCCTAATTTGCTAAACTTCTTGGTAATGTTTCCATAGTTAGAAGAGATCAATTAATACTCATCATCATCACTTCCTACATTATCTGAACCAGTTCCAATTAGGGCTAAAGCAGGTTGCTTACTGAACTTACATAGGAATTCTAGCTCAAATTCTTTTAAAGTGTTCATTAAGGTTTGAAAATCCATGTTTGCCAGATCTCTAGACTCATTCATAGCTATTCTTTTGACAGTGAATTTAGTAGACAAGGATCTGAAAGTTTTGTAAACCATGGTTTTATTAGAGATAACAAATCCTAGGTTTTGACATTGGTTAGCAATATCAAGCAGTTTCTCAAAATAGCTATCAATGCTCTCATCTTCACCCATCACCATTTTTTCAAAGTCTTGAAGCAACTTCCTATGTTTAAAGTCCCTTACAGCCACATCTCCCTCACAATGAAGTTCAAGAATATCCCATGCAGATTTAGCTGTAGTGGAGTTTTGAATAAGTTTAAACATATGATTACCTACCCAGCTGAAAATTGTATTGAGAGCTATCTCATTGGCTGTCCATTGTCCTTCGGGTTTAGGCACCAGATCAACATCTCCATCTCTTGGTAAGTAGGGGATGGTGTAGCCTTTCAAAACTGATTCCCATGCTTTTAGGTCAATGGATTTGATGTGGACCCTGAGTCTGATATTCCAATATGCATAGTTGTTTGGTCCTTCCAACACTGGCAGTCTGCTGGTATTGGGGTTGGAGTTGTCCATCTTGACGTATCAACACTAAACACCGGTAAGGTTGGTGTTTGGTTCTTGATACCAATTGAAATTGTGGATAGGTTGATACGTGACAGCTGTTAACTTCTCAATGTTACTTTAACAACGTCAAGAATAACAATGCATCAGAAAATAAACAACACCAAATTTAAGAAGTGAATATATTAATATTAACTTCCGAGCCGTAGGCAAAATATCACAAGGGTTTATGAAAATATATTTCTTACAACTCTCAACCTCCTCACTCTCGAATTGCTCGAACTCAACAAAGCATACAAGAATTATTCTCTCAATTCAAAATCTAGAACTAATTGAAAAACTCACAAACTTTGCAAAAGCAAGACAACACTCAACAACTTGTGAATAAATCTCTTGGATTATTAGCTCTTGTCTCGTGTTTGTCTTGATGTACTTTACACCTACATATAGGTTCTTGACTTGAACTCCAAGGTGTGTTGTACACGGTTTGGTAACTCTTCCAATTTCCTTGTCGGACTCCTCTTCCTTGTTCTCGGCGTTCTTCTTGAATAATAGTTCATTTGTTAGTAAACTAACTTAGGAAAGACTCCTTCTTCAAATTAGAACTCAACTTGGAAGTTTTCTAGTTGCACTCGAACTCTTCCTTCCTTATTTGTTAAGCGGCTAGCTTTAATTAATGAAATTTTTCTTTATGGAAACTTTGAGTAATTAAGCTATGACAAGTTTGTTTCCTGAATAATAATCAAAGACAATCACAATTGTGGAACTAGATTAGTCGAGTGAATAAGGCAAAATAATAAATAAAGATATTCATAACAAGATTGTAAAACAGATTATGTCAGTCAATGTTACTCTAACATTGACCTTTTAATATTGGCAGAATACTTGCACTTTCAAAAATAACATATAGATAGTTTTTATTCTTAATTCAATAAAAAAGGCTAACGCTGCATGTAGAAGGATTTTTTTTTTCAACAACTACATTGATGACATGGTGTAACGAAATGTTAAAATCACAAGATTTTTTGTTTTAAAAGAATTACAGTTTTGTAACTTTCTAACGACACGTCATCACACCCTAAGATTTGCCCCAGTAACTTGGTTACCTACATCAGCTCACCGTGTAGCAACATCCTATGATATCTTGATATTCTAATTTAGTACTTACTTTATTTCTTTAATTTGCAACTAACATTGGGTTTTCAAGAATTTTGAACTATGTTACAATTTGTCGGCAACGAAAAATGCAGAGCGCCAAATCAAGACCACGAGCTGAGCTAAGCTAGTACTTCGAATTAGCTAGGGAGCAAGATGAAAAGTTATTTGTTTATTACTTAAAAGGGTAAATAACTTTTATAAGTAATTATTCTATCACAGTAAAAACTATTGATTCCTCGTAATCTACATGCTCAAACTCTATAGATCAAAAAAATACACATTTATGGTAACACAATGACAATTAAACCTGCAAACGGTTTCCAATTTAACTATTAGTTTAACAATAGATTGTATATATATAACAAGGTCGATTTCAGGTGTAATACAATGATTGTATTACAAACTAAACCTACTAAAATTAATGCTAGTGCTGAGTAGGTTTGGTCCGAAACACCTCGAACTGACGTTAGATGCATTTCTGAATGTCGGAGATATATCGAGTGTGATGTCGAAGGTGATATCAGGGTTGATATCATAAACATTCCACGTCGAGGATGATGTCCTAGTCGACGTCGGGGGTCACGTCAGATATGATGTCGAATAGTGTATCGATGATATATATCGGAGATATATATCGGGTGCTATGTCGAATGCTATATCGGATATACTCAATATAGGTGTACAGTAATTGCGGATAATTAAAGCTTACCATGATTACCGGAATGCGGGTATGTATAGGCCTCTGTAAGCGGAGACCGCACACGTGATTAACACGTGAGCTGTACCATATCGAATGTCATATTCGATATGCATTTCGGGGATGACTCCCGACATTGGTAAAATCGGGGCATGGCCCATGGGCCAGACCAATACAGGAAATACCCATATCATGTAGTCCCCTAATTTGGGAGTTATTATTGTAAATAATAATTCGTAAATTAATTATGGGTTTGAATCACGAGTACCTCTTGTCCCGGCAGTTCAAATGATGGAGCTCGGATACGGAAATTCATTTTGAAAAATGTTGGTGGACCCCGAATGTAATTGGCGTAGCCGAGAGGTCCTCATTTGAATTATTGTGCATAGACATGTCATGTGAATTTCTAAATGTTAATGATATGAAAATATTTTCGATATGGATATTAAATTTTCCCTTCGATATGGATCGCCATAAATGCTCATCGGAGGATCCGATGTCGATAAATAGCGGTCTGCTGGTGTGATGAATATCATTTGTCTTGTAGCGAAATTTGTCTTCTTTTTTGCAGAGGTATGTCAGGGATTTTTGACATATATCCAATATGTCTTTTCGTTATGCGTGCTTATGATCAGCTTCCGATTTACATATTCAATATCCATTTTCGACGTCGATTTTCAACATTATATTCGATATACGGACTCGGTATGTTCTTCGATGTGATTTTCGATATAGGTTTTTGAATTAATCATCTTCCAATCTTTGTGATTCTCAGGTTGCGTCTGTTCTAGTTATAGCCTCTCGAAGATTTTTTTTGCGCCCTGTATTTGTGCTTCTTGTTCGCAGTCACCATGTCTGGGACGAGGAGCGTTGACACGACCGATTTGGAAAATGAGAATGCGGGGTTCGCGGGCCTGGATTTGCTTTTGATAATTATGTATATTTTGGGACTGCGGATCTGTTCGGTAATGACGTAGGGGATGGATTAGAGGAGGAGGGTAATGCGTTACACATGGATGAGGATGTGGAGTATAATGAATGGGGTCTCCGCGTGTCTCCTGGCGTGAAGAAATACAAGACGATTATTAGCTATGAGGACATGGTGTCCCACGTTCCCCATCATCCTGGTCATTATGATGCGACATATCACGTGGATGTTGGGTACAAAAATTAAGTTTCCTGGATAAGAGGAGAGAATGCATAAGCCCTATCGAGGTTCCATCAGTGTTCACACGAAGCATTTCGCCAATGGTTTGTGCTTTCCTATCGACCTGACCATTATCGCTATTCTAAAGAGTATTGGGGTTTGCTTGGGACAGCTCTCTCCCAATTAGTTTGGTGTCATCGTGTCCTTCATTTTGGTCATGAAGGCCCTTGGTTCCCCCACGAGGTTAATGAATTATGGAACTTATTTTCCATCATCACCAATAACAAGGGTGGGGATAAGGGATTCTTCTTCATCAGAGCTCATTGTGGACAAAAATTCTTAAACGGTAGCCAGAGCAGTTACGGTTTTGGTAAAAAACTTGAATACTTCTACGTCGAGGAGAAAACTTTTGGGGAGTTCGATGATCTTCCTCAACAGTGTAGTGGTCGACCTTGGATAAGTACCAGAGGCCGGCTAATGTTGGGGCACCTCAATGGGTGGCCGGGTTTCTGGGTAGTTTGTTGGCCCACCCGTATGACCTTACAGTGCTCTCTGATGAGGATGTGCTCTGGGCGTGTAGTCTTTCTCCGATCCCTTATCGAGGCTCGTTCGACCTTGGTATGTCTTTTCTTTATCTTAATTGGATAATTTTAAGTAGGGCTATGTTTTGATGATGTCGCACCTGTTGTATGCAGCGGAACTCGTGAAGTATCGAAGATTGGATATGATCGCTCAACATGTCGCTGTAGCAAGGGCGGAGGCCGGTGCCGATGCGCCCGTCGTTCATAAAACACGCGGGAAAGAGGGGCACCATCTCAAAGAAAAGATGGGTGTGTCATCTCAAGGTGAGGAATATGCAGAATGTGTTGTTCCTGGGAGCAGTGCTCCTATCCCAGGTGGAATCGGTGCGAGCTCCAGTAGAAACTAAGCTCCGGGGACTTCGGGTGTGAACCTTTCCCCACATAAGAGGAAGCGGACCGAGGGTGGTAGTACGGCTACCGGAAGGAGCGTTATATTTCAGTCGGTAAGTTTGTTGTAACCCATTTTTCTATCTAGTTGTAGTTATGATATATTTAATGAATCTTGTGTCCCAGGTTGGGAAGTTCCTTGCCACTTTCTTGAAGGTGGAAAGTGACAACAATGCTGATCGGGTCGAGTCCATCTCACAGACTGTCGCTGAGCTTGAAATGATGGCGAATTACGATCCTACGGTAATTGCCAAACTAGCAGCCGAGCAGGATGAGGGGATGAGTATACTTAGTTCTAGTGTGACGAATGTGCAGCTTCTCTTAAAGCAGAATCAGGAGTGGGAGACAGCCCTTGACCAGGCTAACATTTCTCTCGCAGATGGAAAGGAGAAACGTAAGGCCGTAGAATTAGAGCTCGGGTAGGTACGGACAATATTGGCCCTTGCTGAGAGGACCAGTTGATGCGGGGAGCCCACCTGAGAACAGAAGGTGAGCGTTGATAAGGGTTTTCTGCTGAGCGAGATGTTTAAGGAGATATGCGTTGAGCGTGGGGTGCAAGAAAGGGAGGAGGCAAAGGCCTCTATCATCAGTCAAGTTTGATTGCTTGACGGTTTCAAGAGCGGATTCAACCCCAGTTTGTTGAACCTTTTACTTGGTCTAGATGGGAAATATAATGAGGACTCAGATGCCTAGGATGATAAGGACCAGGTGCAAGATGTTAATACATAAAGTTTGCAGCAAAAGAGCTTTGTGCTAATCCACACCAAGGGTGTTCCGAAGTACCCTGGATGAAGGCTGTGGTTATTGCATTTCCTTAGGGATTGTATATGTTTTCCTTTTATGTTCTTTGTATATTCGAACTTTATGAATAAGATTGTAATATGCTCCTCTTATTTTGAGGGAATGACAATTTATTTGTGCGTATCGCTGACTTCATGCCCATCTCTTAGTTATGATTATGTCTTATCTAAATTCATGGCCTTCTTACCCCGGTGGACATTGTGGTCATGATCCCGTAGAATTTGTAGATAGCTTTCTGTCGAGTTCTCTCCTCCTTATCATGATGGATATGGGAGTTATCCCATGGGCATTCATAGATATACCTCCCTGTCGGGTTCTCTCCTCCCTATTGCGGTGGATAGGGGAGTTATCTCATGGACATTCATAGATATAGCTCCTTGTTGGGTTCTCTCCTCCCTATCACGGTTTATAGAGGAGTTATCCCGTGGGAATTTTGTAGGTCTTCACCCTTCCTGGTTAGTCAATATTCCTTAGAATTTGTCGATCTCCATTTCATGTCATTTAAACAAGATAACACAATATGTATTGTTGAATACAAAACATGGTTGGAAAGTGAATTCCAATCTTCTCACTTTCATCCCAATAGGTGGGAAACATATTATTCCTTGCCTATTAGCAGGGAATGCCTTAGTACCTGCCCTAGACAGGTAAAGTAAGAATATCTTCAAAAAAGACGTATTAATATCATACTGTGACAATAAGATATTCAATGATAAATATCTCGAAATGGGTGTGTGCTTTTGGGGCACATTTCACCTAGAACCCATATTGAGGTACGTTATCATTATATCGCAAAGGATATGTATCTGCAACAAGTTATGAATATCGTAATGCAGTTAAATGTATCGATTTAAATGATAAGAGTTAACGACGAATAATGGTAGAGGGCTAGGTAAATCCCAACCCACCTACGTATCTCATGATATGGTAATCAGACTGGCGTAGTTCCCCATGTCTTAGTTACAGTCCAGCCCAACGATGGGGCAGTTTGGGGAAAGCATATATTGTTCAACATTACTGAAAATAAAAAAAGTTCAAGTAATCCTCAAGACGTCAGCCATTCCGCCGCTAGATGGTTGGATTCTCCCTTATCCCACAGCATCTCTGATTCTTGGGAGTGTGAGAGAAGTTATGTAACAAAGCCATCCCTCCTCATGGTTGGCGATGACCTCTCCTACACCTTCTGCTGTCGGGAACTTCATTTTCTAGTGGTATGTGGATACCACTGCACGGATGGCATTAAGAGCAGGCCTTCCTATTATGATTGATGGTCCTTCTGTGTGGCTCTTCTCCAAATGATGTTGGCAGGTTCACTTGTCCCAACGGTATCACCTCCGCTCCCCCAAAGCCGATCAAAGGGGTGTGAATCTGCTCCACTACGTGGTGGCCCAACGCCATCTTTTCCAAAGCATGTACGAATATGACATTCATGGAACTCCCATTATCTATCAACACCTTGCGAACACCATAATTGGCAACATCAAGTTTAACGACTAGAGGGAAATCAAGTTTACCTGCATGATGGCCTGGGGGGATAGATCTGTCAAGTCCCTGTTCGAGAAAGTGTTGTTCTCGTCCGGTAGCTCGTCCAACAGTGATGTGAATCCAATATAGAGGTCCTCTTAGATTCCTCTAGTGATCTTATTCCTCTCGTTGGTGGAGTCTGCCCTTGTTGGTTCCCCACTGATCGTGTTGATCACTCCCCTAAAGGTGCATTGACAATCGCGTTTCCATGTCCTCTTGAGCCTTCAATGGCCTTCATCTTGTCCCCCCTAGGGAAATTATACATGTCCTCCTGATCTTCAGAGTCTCTAGAATTTCGCACATACTCAACCGATTTCCCCCCGCGAATGAGTCATTCGATTTCGTCCTTCAGATCTATACAGTCCTCTGTCTCATGTCCCTTATGACGGTGGTACTAGCAATATTTCCTCGAACGCTTAATTCCTTCATTCTCTCTCAGTTTTCTCGGCTGGTTCAACCATTTATTTCTCTGAGCTACCCCGGATACAGTTAAGATATTCTGGTTCAGCGGAGTGTACCTCTTCGGTGACATGTCCCTGTCGTTTTTATCTATGTTCCAACCTTCCTTGACTTTGGACTGATTGTTGGTCTCTTGGGGAGTGTGCTTCATTGCCATCATATTATCTTGGTAGACGGTATCATAGGCCAGAGCGTTAATCTAGTCAATAGTCGGTGACATGAGCTTGATCAACTCTCTTGCAAACCTCTTGTGCGCTGTTGCGTTGAATAAAATGAGCACCACTTGATCCACTTTCATTAACTCGTCGTTAAACCTCTTATAAAATCCTTCAAGCTTTCCTTCTCCTTCTGATTCATCACATTCAAATGGTTCATGATAATCCTCATCCTCTTCTGGCTAGAGAATTGGCTTTCCAATTTTTACCTAATCTGTTCATAACTTGTTATATAACTAGTCTCTATCCTTTCAAACCAGTCAAGGGTTGCCCCAGTCAGAGTGTTGGCCAATTGTTTTGCCATAATGTTGCACAAAAATCTATGCAGGTTCAAGATATTGTTGACACAACGGAGGTGGTCCCTCGGATCACTTTTTCCCTCGTAAGCTTTGATGGTAGGAATCTTATAGCCCTTCTCCAGCACTTCTGCCTCAATCTCTACACAAAATAGGGTCAAACTCTTGTGAACTTCTACCAACGCTAGTTTTCGACTGACTTTTATCTTTTCACGGTCCAGCTGCTCCATCCTCCTTTCAATGTTTCTCCTATCCATCATTGGGTCAGGACCCTCTTCCCCAGGAACTCTCGATCATAGGCAATCCTTTCTGGAATCTCATGTGTCCTCGCGCTCATTAGCTCTAATCCCAGATCTAGGGCCTTTAGTTTTGGACTCCTAGGGCAATGGCGGCGTGTCGCCTGCTCCTCTGTTGTTCAGGCATGATAATAAGGTCTCCAGGGCCGCATTTTGTGTTGTCTGGACAGTAGTGTTAATATGTGCCATGATCTCTGGTGTCAAAACAGTAGGTGTCGCTGACGCGGGCATTGGCTCTCTCGGCATTTGAGGCTACACGGGTTCATTCTGGTCGACTATCGGTTCTGGAACTCGAACACGTGGAGGGGTTGCACTTTTAGCTGTCGAGTGGCCAATCACTGGCCTATTGGACTGCGAGCGAGTCATCCTGCGTTGCATCTTGACGCATTTGTTCGGGAACTCAGTGTTCCCACAAATGGCACCGCTAGTTTAACAATAGATCGTATATATATAACAAGGTTGATTACACGTGTGGTACAACGATTCTATTACAAACTAGACCTACTAAGACTAATGCTACTGCTGAGTAGGCTTGGTCCGAAACACCTCGAACTGACGTTAGATGCACTTCTGGATGTCGGAGGATTATTGGGTGTGATGTCGAAGGTGATATCGGGGATGATATCGGAAACCTTCCACGTCGAGGATGATGTTCTAGTCGACATCGGGGGTCACGTCGGATATGATGTCAAATAGTGTATCGATGATATACATCGAAGATATATATCGGGTGCTATGTCGAGTGCTTTTGGATATACTCGATATAGGTGTACAGTAATTGCGGATAATTAAAACTTACCTTGATTAGCGGAATGCGGATATTTGTAGGCCTTGAAAAGTAGGGACCACACACGTGATAAACACGTGAGCCATACCATATCAAATGCCATATTCGATATGCATGTCGGGAATGACCCCCAACATTGGTAAAATCTGGGCTTGGCCCATGGGCTAGCCCAATACGGAAAATACCCATATCAACTATATAAATGAATACGATTAATATTTCTAAATAACAATAGTGCGACATAATTGCATAAATGCTCCAACGAATTTTCTACTAATTATGTTTACATGAAAATCTTTAATATGTCAAAACAAAAAATACGGGAATTAGTGACGATCGTTAGCTGATTGTTAGTGATAGACTGAGCGTCGCTAATGCCTCCAGCCATTTGCAAAGGATTAGTCGTCTGTTCATCCTATGTGGCCTAAAACCCTATTGGCGGGCAACAAATTTTCCATCGCCATAGGTATTTTTTGATATAACTTATATAACTTATTGTTTTTAAAAAGAAAATTGCAGGTAATTTTGCTGTCAAATTGGAGGTTACGTATTGGCTAGGTGATTTGATTGTTACCGATAGGTATTTTAAATATACATAAGTTTTATGTAAAAGAAAATTAGTTTTTGTCACCAAATTAACACGAAATTGGAAGGGACTCAAGAAAATGTACTATTGAGTTTTGTCTCACATGTAAAGATCTGGAGGAAAGTCGTAAGGAGTTAGAAACAGCGACCAACATGAGTAGGAAGTCGAAGAGTTTGCAAAATGAGTGAATTTGTTAGTGCAAAGACCAACACAAAAATTTAATGGCTCAGTAGCAAACTGAGTGTAAGTCCTGTCAAAATGTTTAAAAAAATAACAAAGCACATATAGGGTTTAAAAACGTATGACAGTGGCAAATCATTCATCACCATTAACGGACCTTCAACCGGCGGCTACCGAGTTCGTCCCCCTAGATGAATTCGTTTTCACTGCGACGAATCAAAAGAGAATGAGAGTGGTGGCTGGAGAAACAACAATGGATGTCAATATGCATGATCCGAAGGGTGCGCAACAAAACCCTAACCTTAATTGGTTGGCCCCAACCTATGCGGCCATCACTAATGCAAGGGAGAAAGCGAGAGACATGAAATTTGACAAGATGCACTTTCTGGAGATCAAGCAACTTCTTATCTTTCAAGAAACAGCGAATCCAATACCGATCCCAAAAGTCACATTCACGGAGGAATTGAAAGAACGCATTAGAACCGAGTGGAAAGACAATCTCATCATCCGAATTCTAGGGCGGCCATGGTACTATGAAGCACTAAAAACAAAGCTCGACATAATGTGGTCACTCCACAATGAATTCGAATTAATTGACCTAGGGTACGGCTGCTACTGCCTTAAAGGTATCCACAAATCAAAGCGCGAGATGATACTAACGGAAGGGCCGTGGCATTCGACGAGAAGTTTCCTATCAATCCGTAAATGGTTTCTGGACTTTGATGCAACCATGGATGAAATTGATAGCGCCATTACATGGGTTCGCATCATGAACCACCGATGGAGCTCTTGTACAAAGTAATAGTGCACGTCCTAGCAAGCATGATTGGCGACCCCATCAAAATTGATGGAAATACAATGAATGCAACACGGGGTAAATTTGCAAGAGCTACGTGCAAGTTAGGATGAACACACCATTGAACATGACCGTGGGCATGCGGAAAAACTTCTACCAAGTTGGCTACGAGAACCTACCGACACTTTGTTTCAAGTGCGGGAAGGCGGGACATCTCGAAACACGTTGCAAGCCGAATACAACACGTGAGCCTATTGAAGCCGAGAAGAAAGTAAACACGTCGGCTTTAATCCCAAAAGATGCCAGTGTGTGTGCCAATGGCTTGTAGTGAAAACGCAAAAAGGGGGAGTTCGGTGAATGGATGAAGGTGCGTAGAGGAAATCGGAACAGCCCAATGTCGAAAGGAAAAGTCAAAAAGAAAGCTGGAAGGAGCCTTGAAAATCCGATTATATTGCAAGGGGGCACCCCGTATCCGACGGAAAAAAATAAGGATGATATAGGGAAGGAAAATCGGGCACATGCCTTTCTAAGTCAGAATGTGCATGGGCACGCTACTAGTTCTAACACTTCCTCTAGGATCCAGGAGTCAGGGTTGAATAGGGGTGAGAAGGCAACATCCCTTAAGAAGCCGAATAGGACAAGGAAACCGATAAAAGAAGGTAACAAAAAACAAAACATGACTCTTAACCAATTTGACGCCTTATCAAATATTAAGGACCAAGAGCTCGCTGCCAAAACTTCTGAAAATCAGCAGGCGAGTAAAGAAAAACCTGAAGAGGTGAATTGGAAAAAGAATGGAGGAAGAACTATGGGACAACATGTTGCTGGGACATATGGAACTTCTGGAGATTGAGACTGATCAACAGAACTTCTGAGGACCTTCTTGTACATTACAAACTTCCATAGAGGAGAGAGTGATAGATGTGTTGATGATCCCTAATCTCTTCTGGGAGATGGAGACTTCAGTATATCGCACCCAGAGAGAGGACGATATCTCGGCTTGGTGGCAAATCACGAAAACGAGCACTTGGTAACGTCGCAGGCAGATTTTGCTAGCGGTAGAGATGGGGAATCGGATGATTGCGTCATAGAGGGGATCCGAGTTTGATTACCCCATTGAACTGCAAACACCTAACCTTTTTAATATGAAGATTATATTCTGGAATTGCCAAGGAGCTGGTCACATCGACTTTAGGAGAAAATTCTGTGAATTGGTACGTTCGCATTGCCCTACTGTGGTCTTTATCTGTGAGACGAGGGTTAGCGAGGATAGAGCGTATGAAATCGCTCATCATTTGGGATACGCTAATTATATTTTAGCCCCGGCTTCAGGAATGATTGGAGGAGTGTGGATGTTGTGGAATGAAGATGAGGTTAATGTTGAAGTCCTCGCAGTGGAGGATCAGGCCATTCAAGCGATTATTAATCCAAACCTTAGGGAGAGGTTGTCGGGGTTTTATGCTCAACCACGAAGATCATCGAAGGTTAGGATTTTTAACAACATGGAGAATATAGGAAGAGGCTTGAATTTGTTGTGGCTCACAGTGGGGGACTTTAATGAGGTCATGTATAATCACGAGAATTCGGGGGGAAATACGAGGCCTATGAGTAGGCTCAATTTTTTCAGAAACTTCATTGAGCGGTGTGGGTTCGTGGACTCGGGTTTTTGTGGCCCTCCCTTTACTTGGACGAATAAAAGAGAAGACGGCGCAATAATACAAGCACGGCACCATAGAGCGCTAGCCAACAAGATATAGATGAACCAATTTTCGAAGTACGATTTATTGCACCTTCCTAAGGTACACTCAAACCATCATCCCCTTATCATGACTTGCCAAGGCTCTAGCATGGTGGTGAGTAAATGCCCGTTTCAGTTTGAAGCTGCGTGGTTCCAACATAACGAATGTTTACCACTAGTTAAAAACATTTGGGAGGCGCAACCGAACTGACTTTCAGCCATCAAGAAGGTGCCAAGGGTACTCGAACCGTGGAATAATGAAAAGTTTGGGAATATCTGTAAGAAAAAAGAAGACACTCATGGCGCGGATCAATGGGATTAAAAAATCTCTAGCTAGACCTTCGAGTAATTTTCTTATAGCACTTGAACGTGACCTTATAGAAGAATATAACGGGGTGTTAAGGCAATAAGAGATTATGTGGTTTCAAAAGTCGAGGATTAAGTGGATAAGTGATGGGGATCGTAACACGAAGTTCTTTCATCATTCTACTATTAAACGACAGAAACGCAACAAAATTAAATATCTTAAAATTGATGGGATATGCACGGATGAAGACTCGATACTGATCCCACATGTGCAGCAATATTATGCCAAGCTTTTTTCTGGAAATCCAAGTAGTAACGAGAATGCGAGCTCGATTCGGCTCGCAATATCGCGCTTTCAAGCCGTGTTGAATCCTGATTTTCGTGACCTGCTCTCAAGCCGCATGGATCAGAAGGAAGTTAGGAATGTTATATTCTCGATGAATGCATTTATGGCGCCGGGACCAGACGTCTTACATGCTGGATTTTATCAGCAAAGTTGGAACGTAGTCCAGCAATCCGTGAGTGATTTTGTCGAACGGGACTTTTGGGAAAAGAGTTTCGACCCGAAAATCTGCGAGGCTTTCTTATGGGATGCAAAGCCCCAAAAATATCACTCAATTCAGGCCGATATCGCTCTGTAACGTTCTATACAAGTTCATCACAAAGAGCCTTACGTCGAGGCTACGAAGGATAATGCCCGAGATCATCTCCCCAACCCAATCGAGCTTCATTAAAGGTCGTAGCACGCAAGATGGTATTTTCTTGCTACAAGAGCTTCTCCACTCGGTGCGAAGCAGAAAGAAAAACAATGTTGGATGTATGGTCATGAAACTAGATTTGGAGAAAGCATACAAAAAAATAAATTGGGACTTTCTCGTGGAAACTCTCCATGCTTTTAATATTATGAAAAAGACTATTGAGCTGATTATATTTTGCGTGAGAAATGCAATAACAAGGGTCTTATGGTTTGGTTCACCTCTCGAACCGTTTGAACATGGTGGTGGTCTTCGGCAGGGGGATTCGCTTTCCCCATACCTCTTCGTGCTTTACGTGGAAAGATTGGCATACATGATTCAAGAAGGGTTTGAGAGGGGTACGTGGAAGCCCCTAGCCCCGTGCCAATGAGGCCCACGACTTTTTCATTTGTTATTCGCAGATGACCTGGTTTTGATGGGCAGGTCAACGAAGAGCACGACGAAAGCAATTAGAGAGATTTGGGATAAGTTTTGTAGGGCCTCGGGCTTGAAATTGAGCCATGAAAAATCTAAGGTCTTCTTTTCTAAGAGGGGAGGCGCGTGATTTAAGAGATGTTTAAGCGATATCCTTGGTTTCGGGAAACGAGCAACTTGGGGAGGGCTGATTTTGCAAACATCTTAGACCGTATAATGAAGAGGTTCATAGGATGGAAAATTAAACTCCTCACTTTGGCGGGATGGACCACTCTTATCCAATCTGGTTCATCTGCGCTCTCAGTGTATCACATGCAAGCCGCTTGGATCCCCAAAAATGTGTGTGACCAAATAGACCGTATTAAAAGAGCGTTTCTTTGGTCTTCAGATGTGACCAAAAGGAAACTCCACCTTGTAGGGTGGCCCCGAGTCACGCAAAATAAAAAAAAAGGGGGGCTAGGGATTCGAATTGCAAGAACATGCAACGAAGTGTTGCTCTCCAAGTTGGTGTGGCAGATTTTGAGGGATGAGAAAACCGTGTGACACGAGTTGATCATGCTAAATATATTAAGAAGGGCCAAATAACTGAGTACAAGGTGAAACCGATCGATACCGCGAGTTGGAAAGGCTTGATACGGTGTCTCAATCTTATGCTCCCTTTTCTACGTTTGGAAAATCGTCGATGATCGTAAAATCCAATTTTGGTACTACAATTGGCTTAGGGGTAAGCGGCTTTGCGTTGAGAATTGTAGGATTGAGCCTGAAGAAGAGCAACTCAAATTGCGGGATGTTATTGATGATGCAGGGTCTTGGTTACTGGATGATTTATCGTCATCAATCCCGGAGTCGTTGAAAAGTAAAATTTTGGGCTTTTGGGTGAACTTCAAAGAAGCGGACGACAAGATTTTATGTAGTGAAAACTCAAATGAAGAGTTCTCATTCCAATCATCGTATAAGACGTATGTCGCTTATTATTCGAAAAGTACTCAGTCGTATAGCAACACGGCGCAGATTTGGTGAATATACTTGAGCAACAAAATCCATCACTTCCTTTGGCATGCTGCGCAAGATAGGCTTGCAACGAATATGATGCGGAAGAAGAATGGAATCCCAACGGATGAACAATGCCCGATTTTCATGGTGCACGCGGATACCACGATCCATATGTTGCGACATTGTACCATGGCGATGGAAATATGGAAGAAAATAGTGGCTCTGAATAGTTGGGAGAGTTTCGACAAAATTTAGCATGCACTTTGGTTAAGAGAGGGTATTTTTAGCAAGAAATTATCGAGTCGTTTGTCACGGATGGAGGACTGGAAATTTGAGTTCGCGGCGGGGCTGTGGGTGGTTTGGAAGAATCGAAACAAGAAGGTTTTTAAATAGCAAGTGGATAGCACGAATGCTTCTGCGTTTCAAACCAAAATCCTTAGCTACGATCTAAGAATGGGGTGCAGGAAAGGGGCGAAGGAGGAGATTCATGATAAAGGGGCACAAGCTAAGTGGAATAAACCCGGGAAAGGTTGGGTGAAACTAATACAGACGGAGGAGTAATTACTGAAGAAAATCGAGGCTACGGAACTGTAGTGTTGCACACAGCCGAAGGTAAATGGGATTGGGGCTTTAAAATAAACTTGTCGTCACCTACTGTGGATGAGGTGGAATTGGAAGCAATCAGGAAAGGGTTTGTGCTGGCTTAGGAGAGGAGATATCCACGGGTAACTGTTGAGATGGACTCTCTTGCGGCACATTAAGAGCTTACAGAAGAAACATATGTAAATCGACCATGAACGAGATTGGATAAAGAGTATCGTGACCTCATGAGACTTTCGTGGGAGGTTCAAGTCAAATGTATACCGAGAGGGGCAAATAAGTTGGCAAACAAGCTTGGAAAGTTAGTTTAGATGTTAGAAGAGTAGAGCACTTTTGGGAGTCTCCACCTCCTCTTATTTTTAGTTTGTATCAAGCGGACATGGCCTAACGGCCTCTTTTAACTTCTTTGTTTACCAAAAAAAACTCTATAGACCAAACAAATGCACATTTATAGTAACACAATGACATTTAAACTTGTAAACGTTTTCAAATTTAACTATATAAATAAATACGATTAATTTTCAAAATAAAAACAAAGTGACATAATTGCATAAATGCTCCAATGAATTTTCTACTAATTATGTTTACTTGAAAATCTTTAATATGTCAAAACAAAAAATACAGGCATTAGTGACGATCGTTAGATGATTGTTAGTGATAGACAGACCGTCGTTAATGCCTCCAACCATTTGCAAAGGAATAGTCGTCTACTCATCCCATGTGGCCTAAAACCCTATTGGCGGGTGACAAATTTTCCATCGCCATAGGTATTTTTTGAAATAACTTATATAACTTATTATTTAAAAAAAACGTTTGGCGGTAATTTTTGCCGTCAAATTGGAGGGTACGTATTTGCCAGGTGATTTGATTATTGCCGATAGGCATTTTAAATATACATAATTTTTATATAAAAGAAAATTAGTTTTTGTCACCAAATTAACACGAAATTGGAAGCGACTCAAGAAAATGTATTTTTGAGTTTTGTCTCACGTGTAAAGATCTGGAGGAAAGTCTTAAGGAGTTAGAAACAGTGAAGTCGTAAGGAGTTAGAAACAACGACCAACATGAGTAGGAAGCCGAAGAGTTTGCAAAATGAGTGAATTTGTTAGTGCAAAGACCAAGACAAGAATTTCATGGCTTTGTAGCAAACTGAGTGTAAGTCCTGTCAAATTGTTTAAACGCTTTTCCTGATGCTTGGTGAATCATTCTATTGTTGGAACCCCACCAACTTAAGTGCCACGTAATATGCTCTGCACAAGGTTGTTTCATGAAGAGTTAAGGCGGAAGTCACGAAAAAGTACCATAATTCCTTTTTTTCTTAAATCCAATTTCATTATACCGACGTTGTATCTAGTTGTTCCACAATCAGGACATTTAGTGCATTCAACAATTTCAAAGTCATTGTAGAATAGAAACAATTGTTTGTATATACGACAACTGTTTTGTAACTAAACTCTAAACTCTTCATCTTCTTATACATATTGTACATCAAAGCAGACCATAAATGTTTCTCTTTAGGACCACAGCGTCATGAAATAACTACAAAAATTATTGCAACGGTGTTACTAATGTTATACTCATTTTTGTACATGAGAAATCGAGACTCCAACTACCACACTGACTTATCCTTATTTCGATGCAACTTAACTTCCGACAAATTTAACAATACATAATAATGTCTTGCATTGGGATTGGGCTCTCACTATAATGGTCCTCAAGAAATTTCCCTCCAAAAGCTTCCTCAACTACTTCCCTAAACAGAAGTATATTCTCACCATCAATGTCGTTATTAGTGACTTCATAACTAGACGACTCTTCTACGTGGCACGAGTCTAATCTAGCTTTCACCATGAGCTACACATGATCTATTATCCACCACTCTTCGTCGATCATTTCCATAACCTAGTGTCTAAGACCAAAAGCCTATGTTACATAACAACACTCTCACCAGTGATAACTTTACAATCTAGACAACGCTCTCTATCTACCATACTGGATAAGAAGAAACCTATCTGACTCCTATTCAGCCTACTCCTCTAGGTAACCAGATGATAATCTCTTTTCTTATCCTATGATACGACCAAATTTTGGATAGTATTACCTGCCTCATTCCTATTCCCAAAGCTATACCCGCTAAAGGTATCCTCAAAACTATTTCGATTAGATCCCACATGGCCACTAAAATTACCTTCAATAAAGAGCTTCTCACTACTAGAGATTCTCTGCACAACCTTAATGCTCGTCGTGTGTGTGTGGTAGTGTGGTGAACATAATGCAAGTATATTGATGGGTGTTTTGAAGTGTTATAAAATAGAATGTAAGTCAACACATGAATGTTACACCTAAATCTCACTTTGTCGCAAGTGCACGAATCAAGTAATAATAAAATGGTAAGTATAATTACGAACCAAATATCGTATCCTACGGGAGAGGTGGATTAATGTATGAATCACTTAAATGCAAAACACTAACTATTGTCACGTTCTTTTCTCATGTGTTTGCAGAATGTAATGAGAGCTTGTGAATGATGTGAATGCAGTCTATACTAAAGATGCTTTGAATGCTTTTTATGCTAAGAACGCTTAATCTAAAATGCAATGGAAATTTATCAAAGAATGCATAAACAATAATTATATATCTTTTTGGTTTGAGTGCAAGAAAATAATTAACCATTAAAATAATTAAAGTAATAAAAGCAAGTAAGCAATTATACTAAGAATGCTGGAAGAAAGGTTGATTAACTAAATTAGAAATAGAATGAAATGATTGATTGATTGAATTTGGTTGTGAACAATAATTGGAAAGATTGTTTAGAGGTCAGGTTTCACAATGAGCATAATAGTTCATAGACAAACTACCTATATCTACTTACAATACTTGGAAGTTATTTGATGTTTCCATGTCTAATAGATCTGTGACATATGACAGGAGTTATCGCAACCATACACATATGAGTCTCTTATAACCTACCTTTTTAACGGATCAGCCCAGTTGTCAGTTGTTTTAGAAGAGATGTCAAATCTGCAATCCAATTAACTCATCCGAATCATGTTAACAAAATGTAGGTAGTCAAGATTGATCAAGTGTGATCTAAAGATTGTGCATTAGTTGCTTTCACAAATCCGAAGTCACAAATCGCATATATACATACATACATATATACACACACACACACACACACACACACACACACACACACATATATATATATATATATATATATATATATTCTTAGCGTTCTACACTCTGGGCGGCCCCACAAGGGTGCTTCTGCTCTATCCCAGCGAGAGTAAGGTTTGTCACACAATATAAGTAACTATTCAATCTAGACATTCAAGATCATCAAACACACATCAAGTAAAGCAAATAAACATATTCATAGATCAGAGTTACTCCTCTATTCTAAACAACGAGTAGGATAGCTCCTCATAGTTATGAGTTCAACAATCAATAAGGAACTAAATATCATAGGCTAAGTAAAGAGATAAAGAAAAACTTCTTGGATCCGGTGGAGCATTGTTGCTTGACTCTCTTCTTGACTCCCTTTTGTTATCTTCTTCCTCACAAACTACTTTATCTCAAAACAATGACTCAACTAAACTAGAACAAGACATTGATGGTATTTTCTCTCGTGACAAACTCTCAGGATTTCTCTGTGGCAAAGTGGTTGTAGATGATTGTGTGTGTGTGTAAGCATGTACCCTAGCTGCTGAACATGGCCTCATATTTACAGTTTTTCTTCGCTTTGGGCTTCTTTTTAGGGTTTCTGACAATCGCCCATAATGGGAACGTGCGTAGGTGTAAAATATATTAGAATATATTTTAGCACATAATTATTACACCTAAATTCCACTATATCGCAAGTGCACGAAGCAAGTAATAATAAAATGATAAATATAGTTACGAACCAAGTATCGTATCTCAAGGGAGTGATGGTTGTATGTATGAATCACTTAAATACAGAAATACTAATTACTGTCACTTTTTTTTCTCTTGTGTTAGCCAAATATGAGGAATTATATGAATGCTTTTTATGCTAAGAATGCTTAATCTAGAACGCAATGGACTAATCTAAGAATACAAGAATGATCAATTATCTTTTTAAGCTTTTCGATTTTGAATGCAAGAAACAATTAAACTACCTAATACTTATGCAGGCTATTAAACTAATGATGTTGGGAAGATGAGAGACTAACTAAGCTAAACTATACTAATTAGAACTAATATGATTGATTGATTGCTTTTAGGTTGTGAACAATGGTTGGAAAGATTGTTTAGAGGTCGGGTTTCACAATGACTTAACTTAGTAGTTCATAGGCAAACCACCTATATCTACTTAAAGTACTTGATAGTTATTTGATGTTTGCATGTCCAATGGATCAATGACATGAGGCAGAAGCTATCCCAACCGCATCTCTATGAGTCTCTAATAACCTACTGTGTTAACTGAATCGACCCAATGCTCAATTGTTGTAGAAGATATATCAAATCTACAATCCAATTAACTCATATGAATCATGCTATCAAAATGAACATAGTCAAGATTGATCTAGTGTGATCTAAAGGTTGTGCAATAGTTGCTTTTGCAAATCCAAGGTCACAAATCGCATATATATATATATATATATATATATATATATATATATATAACTCCTTTAGCATTCTACACTTGGGCAGCCCTACTCGGCTGCTTTCATTTTATCCCAACGAAAGTAAGGTTAGTCACACAACATAAATAACTTTTCAATCTAGACAAGGTCATCAACACACATTAAGTAAAGCAAATAAATATACTCATACTATCAGAGTTACTCCCCTACTCTAAACAAAAAGTAGGTTAGATCCTCATAGTCATGAGTTCAACAATCAACAAGGAGTTAAATTTCATAGACAAAGTAAAAAGGTAAAGAAAAGCTTCGAATCCGTTGGAACGTTGTTGTTTGGCCCTCTTCGTACTCCCTATTTGCTATCTTCTTCTTCACTAATTATCTCCTCTCAAATAATGACTCGACTAATCTAGAACAAGACTTTGATGGTGTTTTTCTCTCTTGTGACAACTCTTAGGGTTTTTTTTCTCTTTGAAAGTGGTGGAAAAGTGGTTTTGAGACTTGTGAGCGTGGTGCCCTGCTACTGAACGTAGCCCCCTATTTATAATTTTTCTTTCCGCTCTGGGCTGCATTTAAGGATTTCTGACTCACGGCCCAAGTTTCGTCCAATCGCGCGACCCCTACGCGATGGGGCCTTGATCGTGCGCCACCTGCGTGACACGGTGGTGATCGCACTACTCTTTGTTTTCCTGCCTGCAGTCTCCTAGTGTCTTCTCTTCAATCGTGTTATATTCGATATTTCATCTTTTGTATTGCTATAGTGCTCCCGTAGCGCTTGAACGTACCAAAATAGTGTCTATGACCAACTGTTTTCCAAAACATCCATTTTTGGCCTCGTTTTGCCTTGACTCCTTGAATATCTAAGAAAACATGAAATAATACTAAAAAAATTAAATATGCTATCATAAGCATTCAAAAGCATAAGTAAACAGATACTAAAATCAATCTAATGAGACGCTTATCAGGCCCAAATTCCATCTTGATCACGCGCCACCCGCGCAATACGCTCATGCTCAACGACCTTATGATTTCCTCCCTGCGATATCCTGGTGTCTTCCTCTTCAATCGTGCTGTCTTTGATATTTCGCCTTTTTGTAGTGTCGTAGAGCTCTCTTTGCGCCTGAACATCCCAAAATAGTGTCTTCACTCATTGTCACCCAAAACATCAACTTTTGGCCTCTTTTAGCCTCGTTTCGTCTTGACTCTATAAAATTCTAAGAAAACGTGGAATAATAATAACATAGTAAATATGCCATCATAAGTATTCAAAAGCATAAGCAAACAAATACTTAAATCACGCCAAATAAACGCTTATCATATATACTACGCCTACGCTTGCAAAAGCACGGTCAAGTAATAATTAAATATGAAGTAAAGATTATGTCCCGTGTATTGAATCTCACATAGAGTGTGTTATGATTAATGTCCAAAACCGTAACTATGATGCAAAAACGTTAATAAAAGAGTTTGATTTTGAATGTAGAAATTGTAAAGGACAAAATTTAATAAGATTGATTGAGGTTGCAGTTTAGATGGATGAAAATTGTGTTCAGAGTGCAGTACATATTTAATTAGTAGTTCATACACAAACTACATGTGCTTCTTCCTTGTATAAAGTATTAATGAGTGACGTGTTCAATGAATCCATGATCTAGCGCTGATGTTATCTGCACCTTAAATCCTTAACCTCTCTTACTACCTAGGTAGCTATGTCGAACAATTCCTTTTGTCAATCGTTTTTACAAGAAAAACTAAGTTAAAATTTAATTTACCATCTGATGGTATTAACCAAACATACCTGGAGAGATATGTTCGTGTGATAAAATCTTATACACAATTCGCATTATCAAGTCACAATGTATTAAGCTATTATAATATGCACTGTCTAATATCTGCACTCTCGAAGTACCGAATTGGTATCGTGAGTTTAACAAGATTGAATTCTATTCATGCGTCATTCATAATTAATGTTATCTAAACATGTCAAAACTCAAATAATACTCAATAAACTAAGCAATCATATTCATAAATCTGAGCTACTCCCTACTCCTTGTTGTAGATGAACTACTCATAATCTCAAGTGCAATTACATTGAATGGAAGAACGACATAATTAAAGAACAAAATGTTTAAAAAACTCTTGGATCTAGTGGAACTTTGATGCTTTTGTTTTTCATGTCTCATTTGCTTCGCGTCTTCTTCACATGTCTTGACTTTATGACTCTAAGACTAAATATGTGATAGTGAATGATGAGTGATTATGGACTTGTGTTTTCTCGAACTTTTTCTATTCTCCAACTCATTTAATGCATGTTTGACGAGTAACACCACCTAATTTTATAATTAAACATGTTATCTTAGAGTTTTAAAGTTTGTCATTTCTTGTGTTACGTGTGGCAAATCGCGCAAATGAAGTCACATGTGTACGCGCTACTAGCTCGGTAGTAGTGTCTGAACATGTGTTGGCGCGCATCGTCTTTTGGGGACTGGTGATGAAAAATAGGGCAACGGTTCAAGCGTCGTTACCGCGTGACATGGCGCAGGTAGCGGACAAACAATAGTCACCCATTTCGTTCGTAAAATTAATAAAATAAATAAAAACTATTCTGAGAAGGAAATACATTAATATAGAGACTACAAATAAAGAAGAATTAGTTTTCCTCAACAATTCATCTCACAGCGACCACCGCCATACCCTCTGCTCATCCTATGTGGCCTAAAACCCTATTAGCGGGTGACGGGTTTTTCGTCGCCAATAAGTACTTTTTGAAATAACTTATATAACTTATTGTTTAAAAAAAGTTTGGCAGTAATTTTTGCCGCCAAATTGGAGGCTACGTATTGGCCACGTGATTTGGTTGTTACCAATAGGCATTTTAAATATACATAATTTCTATATAAAAGAAAATTAGTTTTTGTCACCAAATTGGAAGGAACTCAATAAAATGTACTTATGAGTCTTGTCTCACATGTAAAGATTTGGAGGAAAGTCGTAAGGGATTACAAACACCGGCCAGCATGAGTAGGGAGCCGAAGAGGTCGCAAAATGAGTGAATTTGTTAGTGCAAAGACCTAGACAAAAAATTTGTGGCTCGGTAGCAAACTGAGTGTAAGTCCTGACAATATATTTTCACGATTTTTCTAAGGCTTGGTTAATCATTCTATTATTGGAACCCCCTACAACTTAAGTGCCACGTAATGTGCTTTGCACAAGGTTGTGTCATGAAGAGTTAGGGCGGAAGTCAACAGAAAAATACCATAATTCCTTCTTCTTTTTTCTAAACCAACTTCATCATACCAGTGTTGTATCTAGTTGCTCTACAATTAGGACATGTAGTGCATTCAACACTTTCAAATTCATCGTAGAGTAAGAAATAATTGTTTGTATACACACCAATTATTTCATAACTAAACCCTAAACTCTTCATCTTCTTATTTGTATTGTACATCAAATGGGACAATAAATGTACTCCTCCAAAACCAGATCATCATGAAATAACTACATAAATTATTGCAACGGTGTTACTAATGTTATGCTCATTTTTGTACATGAGAAACTGAGACTCTAACTACCATACTGACTTATCCTTATTTCAATGCAACTTAACCTTCGACAAATGTAACAATTCATTATATCATCTTGCATTGAGATTGGGCTCTCACCATAATCGTCCTCAAGAAATCTCTCTCTAAAAGCTTCCTCATTTACATCCTTAAACATAAGTATATTCTCTCTACTAACGCCATCATTTTTGACTTCATAACTAGACAACTGTTCTACGTGGCACGAGTCTAATGTAGCTTTCACTATGAATTACCAATGATCTACTCTCCACTACTCTTCCTCTATCCTTGCCACATCCTAATGTATAAGATCGAAAGCCTATGTTGCATAACAACACCCTCACTAGGCATAACTTAACAATCTAGCCAACGCTATCTAACTACCATTCTGGATAACAAGAAATTTATCTAACTCCTATTCGGCCCACTCCTCTAGGTGTTTCCTAAAAGCAACTCCTAGGATATGAAAATATCTAGGATGGTATTGCCTGCCTCACTTCTATCTCCAATGCTATACCCGCCAAAGATATCCTCGAAATTGTTTTGACCACATCCCACATGGCCATTAAAATTACCTCCAACAATGAGCTATTCACTACTAGAGATTCTCTGCACGGCCTTGATGCTCGTCGTGTGTGCGTGGTAGTGTGGTAAACATAATGCAAGTATATACAATGCCTACGCTTGCAAGTGCACGGTCAAATAATAATTAAATAAAAAGTAAAGATATGTCCCATTTATCGAATCTCACATAGAGTGTGTTATGATTAATGTCTAAAATACTAACTATGATGCAAAGACGTGAATAAAAGAGATTGGCTTTGAATGTAGAAACTGTAAAAGACAAAATTTAACAAGATTGATTGAGGTTGGAGTTTAGATGGATGAAAATTGTGTTCAGATTTCAATACATATTTAATTAATAGTTCATAGACAAACTACACGTGCTTCTTCCTTTTATTAAGTATTATTGAGTGACGTGTTCAATGAATCCATGATCTAGTGCCGATGTTAGTTGCACCTTAAATCCTTAACCTCTCTTATTACCTAGGTCGCTAGGTCGAACAGTTTCGGTTGTCAATCGTTTTTAGAAGAGAAACAAAGTTAAAGTCTAATTTACCATCTGATGGTATTAACCAAACGTAGATATATTCGTGTGATCTAATCTAATACACGATTCACGTTAGCAAGTCAATGTATTAAGCTATTCTAACATGCATTGTCTAATATTTGGACTCTTGAAGAACCGCATTAGCGTCGTGAATCCAACAATATCGAATTCTACTCATACGTCATTCAGAATGAATGCTATCTAAACACGTCAAAACGAGAATACTCAATAAACTAAGAAATCATATTCAAAAATCTGAGCTACTTCCTCTTGAAACAAGGAGAAGATTAGCTACTCATAATCTCAAGTGCAATTAGATTGAATGGAAGAACGACATAATTACATGACAAAATGTTTAAAGAACTCTTGGATCCAGTAGAACTTTGATGCCTTTGATCTTCATATCTCATTTGCTTCGTGTCTTATTCACATGTCTTGACTTTACGACTCTTAAGACTTAAACTCTAATAGTGAACGATGAGTGATTTTGGACTTGTGTTTTCTAGAACTTTATCTATGCTCCAACTCATTCAACGCACGCTTGACGAGTAACACCACCACATTTTATAATTACACGTTGATGGGGATAATTTAAGGTATGCCTAAATCCAAGATAGGGTCGGCCCAGAAGCAAAGGCCCATTAATAGGAGAGCATCGAACAGATGAGGTTCGATGCGAGTTCGATATTACTTAGTGTTCGACACAACCGCATAGAACCAGAACGGTTCGACACTTCACCGATTTGACCGACAACACTCTCGAACCAATTAAATTCGATTTACAACAGCATCGAACTAGCCACGTTCGATGAGCACTTTGATCGTCCTTTGTTCGATCTACGCGATTATTTGTCTTATTAGGATATGTAGAGCAATTCAATACTTGTAATAGATAATAGTTGTTCTGGACCAAGTTAGTTCGTTTATTATATTGGATTAGCATTATTTTGGCATTGTCAGAACTATTTGTAATTATCTCTGGTGTATTGTAACCCGGACGAAATAAGACCAAAATATTGGCGACGTCTGTGGGAACACCGTTTGCATTCTATTTATATATAAGTAGCTAGGATGATAAAGAAACATCATATTCTTTCAGATGAAAAAAAGAATGCAAAGAAAGAAGACCAAAGTGGTAACATACGAAAATGGAATGCGACCCGTGTCTAAGGAGCATGCACAGGAGATAGCAGAAAGTCAATTATTGAAACATTGGCAAGAATGTAAAATGGAACCCTTAGGGAAATTCAAAATTGTGTAGCTATTTACGGAGAGCGCCAAAACTGTAATAAAGATTGGGGCAGGAATGGACCTAATAATAGAGGCGGCTTTGGTGGACTGTCTTATGCGTAATCCAGATATATTTGCATGGTCTGATTCCGACTTGCACGGAATAGACTCCAGGATCCTAGCACATCGGTTGAATGTAGACAAGAGCGCAAAGCCGATACGACAAAAGAATTGGAATTTTAGCAAGGAGAAGAATGAAGCCGCGAAAAAGAAGTACAAGAACTCTTAGCGACACGACACATTTATGCAATAAGGTTTTCAGAATGGTTAAGCAATATCATTTTAGTTATGAAAAAATAAGCGACATGGAGAATGTGCGTGGATTATACGGACTTGAACAAGCACTGTCCTAGGGATCCTTTTACATTGCCTAGGATAGATCTACTGGTTGTTTCGACTGCAGGATGTGCACTGCTGAGTATGATGGATGCGAAAAGTGGATTTCACCAGATATTCATGGCAGTGCAAGATCAGAGCAAAATAGCTTTTGCCACGGATACAATAGTGTACTATTACAGGGTAATGCCGTTCGGATTGAAGAACGCAGGAGCGACATTTCAAAGACTAGTGGACAAAATGTTTTACGATCAAATTGGAAGGTCAATGGAAGGGTATATCGACGACATGCTCGTGAAAAGTTTCAAGGCTGAGGAGCATGTGCGTCATTTAGATGAGGCTTTCGCCATCATGAGAACCTACGGAATGAAATTGAACCCCAAGAAATGCACTTTTGGGGTAACGGTGGGGAAGTTCCTAGGCTATGTGGTGAACGAAAGAGGAATCGAATCCAATCCAGATAAAATAAGGGCGATATTGGATCTACCATCACCAGAACAGTGAGGGATGTACAGTGTCTGGTAGGCCGGTTGACGGCCTTGGGAAGATTCATATCGACATCTGCAGAAAAGAACCTTCATTTCTTTAAAGTCATGGGACGAAGCAAGGATTTCGTTTGGACGCCGGAATGTGAGGAGGCTTTCAGGCAAATGAAAAATTATTTGGTGAGCCCACCATTGTTAGCTAAACTGGAGGAAAATGAAATGTTGTATCTATACCTAGCGGTATCCTCACACGCCATTAGTACGGTACTAGTCAAGCAAAAGGGAACTCGGCAGTTACCCATTCACTATGTGAGTAGAGTTCTACAGGGGACAGAAAGGAATTACCTAAAAAAATAAAATTGTTCGCATTAGCAATTGTTGCCACCGCACGAAACTGAGACCATACTTTCAATCTCACCCAATCACGGTGGTGACAGACAAACCTTTGAAACAAGTGCTGGCGAGGCCCTAAACGTCAGGCAGATAGGTTAAATGGGCGATTGAGCTCAGTGAATTCGGATTGGAGTTCAAGCCGCGGACTGCAATTAAAGCACAGGCCTTAGCGGATTTCATGGCTGAGACTCTGGGTAACAGTGTAGTCGAGACTGCAAACTGTATCTTTTCTATATTAGACAAAGTCGGAACTAGCAGGGCAACCACAACATGGATATTATACACGGACGGATCTGCAACCACTCACGGATGAGGGATTGGAATTCATTTTTTGTCACCCGAGCGAAGAGAATTTAAATTCGCTATCAGTCTAAACTACATGGTAACAAATAACGAAGCTGAGTACGAAGCAGTTATTGTCGGTGTCAAAATGGCTCTCGAACTCAACATTGAACATTTGGATATATTTACAGACTCGCTCCTAGTGGCAATCATTTTTTTGGGAAATATGAGACGCGAGAGGAGACAATGAAATTGTATGCCGCGAAGGTAAAAGAATTGGCAAAGAATTTTAAATTCTTTGATATTACTCAAATTCCACGGGACGACAATGCGAAAGTAGATGCACTTTCTGAATTCGCGAGTTCTTCAGAAATTCTGATAGAGAAGAGAGTCACACTTATGGCCGTTGACAAGCCCTAGATCGAAATATCAAAATATAATGCTACAGAGTCGCGGGTGGAATTTATATTGGCAATACAAGAAGACCCATCTTGGAAGGACGAGATTATGATTTATCTTCAAGTGGGTATTCTCCCGACAGATTTGAATGCACAATGCAGAATGCGATATAAGGTCTACAGGTTTACCATCAGCAATGGAGAGCTACACAAAAGATCTTTCGAAGGACCACTACTGAGATGCTTGACTCCAACCCAGGCCGAATATGTCATGGAAGAAATTCATGCAGGGTGCTGTGGAAATCATTCCGGGGGAAGAGCTTTGGCTCAGCGAATATTGCGTCGGGGATATTATTGGCCAACTCTATTAAAATATGCAACAGCCTTGTCGAGGCAATGTGATAACTGTCAGTACCACACTTGTCTCATTCATAGACCTACACAGCCGCTACAACCCATTGGCGTGGCATGTCCATTTGACCAATGGGGAATCGATATCGTAGGACCTTTTTCCCCAGCTAAAGGTCAAAAGACATATTTGGTAATGGCAGTTGAGTACTATACCAAGTGGGTCGAAGTAGAGGCTATGTCGTCGATCACAGAGAATAATATGATTGAGTTTATCTGGAAATACATCAGATGTTGTTTCGGAATTTCAAGGTATATGATATGTGACAATGGCACGCAATTCAGCGGAAAGGAGATTAAATCATGGTTCGCGAAATTAAAGATATCTCACAATCTGACCTCAGTCTATCATTCCCAGTCAAATGGTCAAACGGAATCCACCAACAAAACATTGAAGGATTATCTTGAAAGGAGGGTGAGAAGCACAAGAAAAACATGTCCAGAAGAGCTTCAAGGAATATTATGGGCATATAGAACAACTCCAAGAACATGGACAGGGAAGACTCCATTTGTTCTTGTTTATGGAATCGAGGTTGTTCTGCCTGCAGAAATAGGCATGTCGACGCGCAGGATTAACGATTACGACCTGGAACAAACGGCCCACATGAGACAGATGGATCTCGATATGATAGGCTCAACAAGGGACGATGCGTATCAATGCAAAATGGCTTTTAAGGCAGCAATGGCCAAAAGCTACGATAAAAGGGTTCAGTTCCGAAACTTTGAAGTAGGTGATTTGGTCTTAAGAAGCATTGCAGCAAAACAACATATCGGAAATCTCGAACCAAAATGGGAGGGGCCTTTCAGATTCATACGAGCAAGTTCACGAGGATACTATTACTTGGAGACTATACAGGGTGTTCAACAGAAGCGTCCATGAAATGTGCAACATTTTAGACGTTACTATGCATAGAATTTGAAATAATGCCATCTGGCATTCAAATAATTGTATGAACTACGAAGGCTTGAGTCCCATGCAAAATGGAAAACATAGGCACCTCGGTAAAAATCAAGCTCAGTCCTTTTTGAGTAATTAGTTATATTTTCTATTCGCCAAATGACGCGGGTGGAAATGACGGTGGAATAAGAGGCCCAAAGTGGTCCAACCTCTCATGCACGACACGAGCGTCATAACGGTGGAATAAGAGGCCCAAAGTGATCCAATCCCTCATGCACGACACGAGCGTCATGACGGCGGAATAAGAGGCCCAAAGTGGTCCAACCCCTCATGCATGACACGAGCGTCATGACGGTGGAATAAGAGGTCCAAAGTGGTCCAACCCCTCATGCACGGCACGAGCGTCATGACGGCAGTACGAATACCCAAAGTGGTCAAACCTCTCATGCACAACGCAACCATCATGACGAAAATGCAACGCGAAATCGAAAATGATTGTAAGACATAACATAACTATGAAATCGACATCAGACAATTAAACGTGCAGTGAACTGGATTAGAGAGAGTAAATTGTACGAATAAAATATAAATCAAAAATTATGATATCAAGCTGCAGAATCGATCTCGTTCAAGAACCGCTGCGAGAGAGATACAAAGATTGTTTACACAACAAAAAGCCTAATATAATGAGAAAAAATTGCAAGGCAAATGATTACAAATATAATGAAAGTTAGTTAATTTGCAAAGCAAATGATTACAAATGAAACAAAGCATCTCCGCAGCCGGGGGGGTTCTGACTTGACGAAAGATCAAAGTGGGATGATAACAATAAGAGAACTAGCACACAATTTAAGCACAGCAACAATCTAAAACAAGTGCAGCTGTTAAACCCTTAATAAACACGGGCGGATCCTCTCCTGAGCTAACTTAATAATAAGTAGTATACTATAGTAACTTTTCTAATAAAAGTAATTTATATACAGAGCAATTTATAAGACAATAATTATACACAAATGCATCATAATGCTCGTAAAACGAAATATCAAAAGAAACATATATGTCTTTTTTCTTGAGTTTTCATTGTCATGTAATAAGACTTATATACATTTATGTTAAATATCGAACAATCAGATAGTTAATGATAAATGAAGAGTTCCAATGAACTGCACTGAACAATTTATAGCTTAATTAAATCATCTTATTTATTTTCCTGCTTACTTTTATATGTTATAAAGGAACGGGTACGTGATTTTGTCTTTCAATTACTGAAAATTTACTAAAACAAGGGGAATAATTTAGTCTATCAAATTAATACGTGTAAAAATGATTTACTGTGCCAAATAATTATACACAGATATAGGTATTTGCCAACAAAACACAAGCTCCGAGAGGAAGTACTTCAATGCAGATTAAGTTGCAGTAACAAATATTTTCATAACGCCATTATTACACAATCTAGCAAATTAATATAATCTAGTTAACATTATTGATCAATAACATGTACCAAATAAGATCTAAGACATTAAAGTATCAGAAACACATTTCCAAAAATAAAAATTGAACTACAATTTTTTCTCGGATCTTCTCTTAACATCAACCGACACGTCATGAACAAAACGACCAAGATTCTTCTCAGACAATCCATCCTGCGCAACAGCACTTTGCATAGTACTTCTAATTTTCTTGCTTTGCAGCTTTAGTTCATTTGACTTTTCCCCACTAGTCATCAAACTCTTAATCTTTTCTGCAACTTCCTCTCTTCCAACCCTTCCACTACCATCACACAAATTCATCCCTACTCCCTAATCATCAACCACTAGTTTCCTATTGGTCGGTTGGTCGCTAAGCAACGGATAACAAATCATCGGAACGCCACACCACATACTTTCCAGAACCGAATTCCAACCACAATGCGTCAAAAATCCACCAACGGCCGGGTTTAACAGAACTAAATTTTGATTACACCACGGAACGATTAATCCCTTGCCTTTAATCTTCTCCTCAAATCCCTCGGGGAAATTCCCATCACTACTATCCACACTTCCAGGCCGAAAAACCCAAATGAAATTGACTTCACTCAATAAAATCCCATTAACAATTTCAAGAATCACGCTCTTGTCAGTGATGGTAGCGAGACTCCCAAATGAAACGTACAGAACTGATCCCGGATCCTTAGCGTTCAACCATTCCGTGCAGTCAGATTCAGGTAACACGCTCCTCGGAACAGGAATCCTGGAAAAATCCAGGGGGAAAACAGGGCCAATAGCGTAAAATGGTTGCTTTTCTTGTAGTGCTGCTATTGTTTCGATTTCCAATTCTTGCAGCGTGTTGCACAGTATAAAATCCGCATTCTTGACCCTGTCGAAAGCGCTGAAGAACGTCTCATCTACGTGCGTTAATTCACAGTTATGTAAGTGCGACATCAAGTCTTTTGTGTTAATTGATTCAATACCAGGCACGTAATCCACGTTCTCGCAACGACTCTCCACGGGGACATGGCCCTTTTCCCTGAGGAGTTGCAAATGATAGTACAAATTGAACACCAATGCTGGCTCTGTCCAGAACGAAACGTAAACCAAATCGTACTTTTTAGCGATTCGTTCTGCCCACTCTTGTATAGTATCTGCAATCAAGAACACATTTGAGGAAGAACGGGATTGAACTATACCTTTAACGAAAGCGTCGACTTTATCAGGAAAATCATGTGTAAAGGAGTCAATAAACTGTTTGAAATTAGCTCTACGATCGAAATCAACAGGAAAGCCATCGCTGATTGTTGTGTAGGTTATGTCAAGGCCGGAGTTTCGAGCACCAGAGAAATTGTCGATGTCAATTTCGGTATTATTAAGCTGAGATTTGGAGATTAGATGATGAATAAATTCAAGATGGACAAAGGTTATGGAAACACCCTTTGAAGCGAGTTTTAGAGCTAAGTTTACAAAGGGGTTTAAGTGACCTTGTAAAGGGTAGGAGATCATTATGGCGTGTGGTTTTTCACCATCACAACTCATGTTGCTAGCCATCTTTTTTCATGAGAAAATAAGGCTCATATTAGATTAACCTTATATAGACAAAAATAATTTCAAGTGATCTAAATTCTAAAGCTGTGTAGGGACACATGCATGCAGTGGATGTTTGAGCATTTTTATTTATGTTATAATTATCGTATCAAGATATTAAATAGTAAATTTCATTAGTTTAACACATGTGTTTATTTAGATACCTATAAACAGTAAATGTACATGCGCGCGCATGCATTTCTATTGCATTGGCGCACTGTTGCTCAAAAAAAAAGAAATTAGTGACTTTTAACGTCTCTACTCTTGCGTTTTGCTCGGTGTAGAATAAATAAGCACAACACGTCGGTGTGACCATATGTTGACGACCGAATACGCATTATATATTGGATCAAAAGGGTAGAACGAATTTCAATACATTATCTAGACTAATTTTTGAAGTAACAAATAATTGGATTTTCAAACAAAATATGAAAATTTACACTACAAGATTTGGACCTCAACTGCAACCGCATTTGCGGTAGCAGATAAGCTCGATGCCATCTGCAACCGCAACGCGGTCCCTATTGCGCGGTCTTTGATGAGCTCGGTTGCTTCTCATCAGAGACCGCGACGCGGTCCCAAAAGACAGCAATTACGACCCGATTATCTGGGACCGTGGCGCGGTTCCAGATGTAATTAGGGACCGCCCCGCAGCCCCAGGAAGCCGTTGAGTATCTGAGACCGCAGCATTTCCAAATAATTGACAGCATCTGAGACCGCGCCGCGGTTCCAGAAGTTTAAATACTAATTGCAACTGCGACGCGGTCTCAGTTAATATTCAAACTCTGGGACCGCGACGCGGTCTCAGATACTATGAATCTTAACTGAGACCGCGTTGCGGTTGCAAATACTTTGTGAATGAAATAAAAAAAAACCAATAATATTCCGATAAATTACCATAATATTATTGGTTTTTAATAAAAATTACATATGAATAATGCCAACAAAACAATATTTAAGAACAAATAAATTAAATAATGAAAATCAATTAATGAAATGAAGAAAGGTAATAAAGAGGAACAAAAAAAAATGAAAGATAAAAAATTAAATTGGAAAAAGAAGAAGAAAAATAAGTAAGAAAAGTTTTTGACTTTGGATTTGGAAAAGAAAAATAGAAGTGTGTGGTGTTTTTATTTTTTTGATTTGAAATAAAAAAAAAAAAAAAAAAAGAGAAGAATGTTTTTGTTAATTTTTGGTGAGGGAAGATTTGTGTTGGTGAGGGAAGATTTGATAGTTTTGAAACAATGAGGGGATAGTGGTGGGTATATATAGAAAATGGGATGAAAATTTAAATTTTCGCAAAAATTCAAATTTCCCCCCATAGCCCGTCGAAAGTTTTGAATTTTTAGAGGTTATTGCAACCGCAACGTGGTCTCTAAAGTTTTGAAAATTATAAATAAGAGTTATTGAGACCGTGGTGCGGTCTCAAATACTATTAATATTATTAAGGATCGCAGTGCGGTCTCTAATACTATGAATCTTATTAGGGATCGCGTTGTGGCTTCAATAACCCTTATCTCTGACCGCATCGCGGTTGCAATACCAGTTATTTGAGACCACATTGCGGTCTCAAATAATACTCATACTTCAAAATCGCTATTTTATGGACCTATCTCATTGCGTTTGTGATTTTTAGCGACAAACATCAATACAACATGTGAAATAAACTAATAAATGGTTACAAAACAAGTAATTGAGGAATGAAAGGGTAGATTGAATGTGAAATGACTGTTCGAGTCATTAGTGTTGAACTTATTGTAGCCTATATATTATCTACTATACTCATCATCATGCACACCTTGTTGATTTGTTATTATGATTTGCGTCACAAATTAAAGTATAAATATCATTAATCGATTTAGTTAGTATATCATCTTACACATTACGTTTGTATCTAAGCATGATATATATATATATATATATGATCGTCTTCTTTCGAAATCGAGAGAATCTTCATAACGGCTTGTTCCACATATATAATGCTCGGATTTGTAACGTAACATTGAAATAATGGTTGTTTTTACTATTATTAGGGTAGTTATCAACTAAATTATTAACGTGATACCTCACATCATCAAAAACACGTCATTGTGAAGTATGAATATTATTTGTAAGTGCATTTCGGTTACAAATACCTTCAATTGCAATCGTCTTGGGGTCCCAGAAACTAACGGTCTTCTTATTTGGGACCGCAGTGCGGTTGCCAATAGTAACGGCAGGGTTTCTGCAACTGCCTTGCGGTCCTAGAAACTAACGTCTACCAATTTCTGTAACCGTGAGGTGGTTGCCAATAGTAACGATAGGAACTATGAAACCGCCTTGCGGTCCCAGAAACTAACGTCTACCTGCTTTTGCAACCGCAGTGCGGTTGCAGATAGTTTTGGTCGTTGGTTTCTGAGGCTGCTTAGCGGTTGAAGAAAGCTAATTTTTGCCTATATAAAGGCCTCTTTTTCCTCTTCAAACATTCATTTTAATCTTCACTATTTCTTAAGGTATTCACGTTTTTTTCCCTAACTATCTCAAATTATTATTTTCAATAATATAATTTTTTATTCAATTCTAACTTATGTTTATTTGTTTGTTGATAGATAAATGGCGTACACACACCGAGTGTAATCGTGGTAGAAGCAACATTCTTGAAGATCGTTTTTTCACGCTTCAAGAAGAAAGTTGTTAATTCTATCGCTTTTTAACTCGATTGTGCATGATATAAATTGATTATAGTTTAAATTGTAATTATTGGTTTTATATTTTACTACTTAGATCGATAATAATGGATTATGAAGTGGATAGAGCTTAGATGATAAATACTATAGTGACGGTTATTTGCGAAAGAATTTTGTGAGTGGGGTTCAAACTTTCATTGAATATGCTATGCAACAAGTCGAATACCTAGGTCTATAATCACAAATTAGGTGTCCTTGCACAAAATGCAATAATTTACGATTTTAAAGTAAATACGATGTACGTGATCATCTACATAAGTCGGGATTTACGCCTGGAAATTTAGAATGGGTATTTCATGGGGAAAAGTCAAAAGAGACTATGTTGTCGTGTTTGCCCGATTCCTCCACCTCATCAAACACCAATATTCCCGATCGACATGGCAGAATTTGTTGATGTGCCGTTTACAGACATGAATGTAGATGCACGTGGAGGTTGTTATTTTGTGGAAGAGGCCACTGACGAGGATCCCAATCCGGAAGTGAAGGCTTTCTACAAACTGATGCACCTAGGAAAGGTGAAGTTACATCCAAATACAAATATAAGTATCCTTCACTGGATCGCAGATTGGTTGGAGGACAAGGCACACCACAAGGCAAGTAATATTTATTCCGATAAGGCTTTTAATAAGGCGAAGCTAGGTTTCATGCCAGAGACTGTGAAGTTGTTACCAAAGGACACGAAAGGGATGATTACGATGTTGGAAACATAGTTAGGGTATGTTAAGTACGATTGTTGTCCAGAACAATGTTTCTTGTATTATGGTGAGGGTAAGGACTACGACAAGTGCCCGATTTGTTGTACGGATAAATACATGCCTGGTTTGAAATCGAAGGTTGGGAAGAAGAAGTTGTGGTATTTCCCTATTGTTCCTCGTCTTCGTAGGTTGTTTTATACAATAGGAATTGCAACGCATATGGCATGGCATTTGAATTGTGAAGGGTTTACTGATCGAATGATTCACCCAGCGGTAGAGGAGGCATGGCAACACTTCGACCGTACACACTCGGATTTTACCGCGGAGCCCCGTAATGTAAAACTTGGTTTGTGTACGGACAGATTTTCTCTGTATGGAGCATCTGGAAAGAATTACTAATGTTGGCCAGCGTTTGTCACACCGTATAACCTTCCTCCGGATCTTTGCACGAGGAAGGAGTTCATATTTTTAAGCCTAATAATTTTCGGGCTTTATAGTCCTACAAAGAACTTGGATGTTTTTTTGAGGCCACTTATTGACAATCTTAAGGTATTATGGAGCACTGGGTTCGAGACGTACAACATTTCTAGAAGGCAAGACTTTCACTTACGAGCAACCCTCATGTGGACGATTAGCGATTTCCCAGCGTACGAGATGTTGTCGGGGTGGAGTACGCACGGAAAGTTATCGTGTCCTTATTGTATGGGTGACACAAAATCCTTTATGTTGGCGAATGGGGGTAAACCCGACCTTTTTTTATTAACATCGTCGGTTCTTGCCCATAACGCACCTTTGGAGAAACGACGTTACTAATTTCAAAAAAGATAAAAAGTCACTCGAAGCACCAATTCCTAGGAAGACAGGTGACCAAATGCAGGTAATTGTGAATGGGCTACGGCGCGTGGGATTTGGTACACAATTCAGGCCCCTACTGGACTTTGGTAGGAAACATAATTGAGTGTAGAAGAGCATATTCTGGGAACTACCCTAGTCCACAAACTTGGTTCGTCACACTCTAGACGTCATGCACTGCGAGTAGAATTGTTTCGATAACATCATCAACACGGTGTTGGATGACTCTAAGACAAAGGACAACATCAAGTTCAAAAAAGATTTGAGGCTCTACACCAATCGCAATGAGCTCTTTTTACAACCAGGCGCTCGAGGTGGATAGTCAATAAAGCTAAGGTCACTCTATTGTTTGACAAGGGACCGAAATAAAAAAGGTGTTTGAATGGTTGGACTAGCTGAAATTTTCAGACGAATACGCCTCAAACTTAGGACGATATGTATAAATGCAGTAACAAAGGTTGTTTGGTATGAAGAATCACGACTGTCACGTGTGCATGCAGAGATTGATTCCGATTGTTTTTGTGAATTCCTACCATCTGACATTTGGGCTACGGTGGTGGAGATCAGTTTGTTTTTCAAGGCCATTTGCGCTTTAGAGTTTTTGGCATAAGATATGAGGGGACTTGAGGAATCTATTGCTGTCACAATCTGCAAACTTGAAAGGATATCTCCGCCTTCCTTTTTCGACTCTATGGAGAATTTGTCTATACACTTACCGTACGAGGCTAGAGTTTGTGGTTTGGTTCACTACAGGTGGATGTATTCATTCGAGAGGCAATTAAACGTTTAATTAGATTAATATACTTATAAACATCATTGATTTATTGTACTTATCATTACTATTTTTTTGTTCAGACGCATGTTTGATTTTAAGGGCGTTGTGCAGAACAAAGTGAGGCCTGAAGGATGCATAGCCAATTCATACCTACTAGTGGAGCTGTCAAATTTGGGTTCCCAATATCTTGATAAAGGCTCTGGTTCTACTCATAAACGACTAAACAAGAATGAGACTTTAGAGAGTTAAGAGCGGCATGATGAGCTCTTGCTATTTCGGAAGAGGGGGTGATCGATTGGTCCGTTGAACAACAAGAAGCCATTAACGTCGGAAGAAAATGAGCGATTGAACTGTACACGCTTCTTAATTGTGAAGAGTTGGACGGATAGCTCGAGTTAGTGAACTTTTTTTTCATAACATAATGTTACGTGTTGTAGTATGTTAGTGTACTAACTTGTTTGATTTATGACTCGCGGGTTGTTTATTGAAGAGGAGTGCACTGGATTGAATCTAATGGAGGTGCAAATGAAGAGAAACATGGAGTATGTGGCGTGGTTCAAGCAGACGTACTCAAGTGGAAAGTACATGTTGGACGACCATGTAATATCGTTGATCTATGGTCCCCTCAACACGGCGTTGACGTACGAAGGCCACATTGTTAATGGGTTCCGATTCCATGTTGATACGAAATTGGGTCCTAAGAAGAGTGACTACAGTGGGGTCTACGTGAAGGGTGACATGGGAGACACCGATTCCAACAACTTCTATGGGACTTTGAAATAGATATTAGAAGTGGAATACTGGGAAGGAAGAACTGGAAAACCACTGTACATTGTATTTTTCAAGTGTAAGTGGTATGATATCACGTCACATGGTATAGAGGTCCACGAGACGTTCAACCTGGTTGATATTAACCCACATCGATCACTTTCAACCAATGAGCCATTTGTTTATGAGAATCAAGCTCTACAATCTTACTACGCGCCTTAACCGAATCTAACGAATGGAAGGCCTGTGAAGGGGGGATGGTTATCGGTATCTCATATTCCCGTTAGGCACATCATTGACATATCATCCATTAGTGGTCCTAGTCAAACTGAAGCGGCAGAGACGAAGGAACTAATCCTTCAAAAGAACGACTCTTTGGGGCTCAATATATTCGTAGACTTTGCGCCGTTCAATATGGATATTCTAGTGGATGTTGGTGAGTTTGAGGTCGTCAATACGCTCGATGCGAACGAGAATAGGGTGAAGTAGAAGAAAATGAAGACATTTTCATTATGGTGGGTTCAGATGAGGATGATTATGATGATTCAGGTGAAGATTAGATTTGTATTACGATGTATTAATATTTTCGAGTTTATTTTTTTATAGTAAACCTTTGTACGTTAGTAGTGATGAGTTTGCACTTTTTTCTTCAATTACATTTCAGCTCTAGTTTTGTGAAATAATGTCTAGATTTTTTAAATGGCAAGAACAACACACAATTTAATCTAAAATATACAAAAATTACACTATCCAACAACACTAAACAAAATAAAAAAGAAAATTACTTATTTAATATAATTCCAATGTAACAACAATAAACTGTCCAACACGGTCGGAAGTTGTAATATGATTGAGCTCTCTTTTTGAGTCCATGATCGGAAGTTAATTAGTCCTAGCTGAACAGTTGCAAGTATCTCATGGTTGTTGGCATGATATATTTCACCACATAATTAATCATGATCTAAGAGGACGAAGTACTAACTAACACATTGCGATCCCAATTGGTCTAAAACAATCAATTGAGACCGCATCGCGGTCCCAATTAGTCCAGGTGATCAATTGAGACTGCAGTGCAGTCCAAATTGTGTAGCAACCGCACTGCGGTTGCTTTGGAGTCTCAGAAGCCCAGCAACCGCGTTGCCGTTGCTAGCGCGTGGTCTCAGTTGAGGCCCAAATCTTGTAGTGTTATAGTCATAATAAACACACACACACACACACACACACACAAACACACACATACCAAAAGTATAATTCAACAAAAATTGTAGAAATTATTGTTGGAAAATTAAATCAAGAAATCAGGTTTGTACATGTGTCTTTGAATCGAGTTTTAGTGGGTCCCACTCATTGCTTTTGCAAGTTCAATATGAGAACGAGTACTTCTCTGTGAGAGCTTTGAAATGATATGTCACAGGCTTAAAATTTTATACGAGTGAATGACTAATTGATGTTCTAAGTTGGTTACATAAAGCTGAAAATGTTGAATAAATCTGTTGAAAAGCAAGAGATAAACGTGGTTATCTCACGTGTGAAAAAAGTTCAATTTTTTTTGGGTTTATCTATAGGAATGTATTCTTTATCTTGTAAAAAGTATTTCCCAAAGATGCTTTCTTTTGAGCACGCATACATAGGAGGTGCAAATCTTGGACCAAAATTTCACCATAATAGGTTGATCCAATGTAGTAGATTAGAATAGAATATTGTGTATATCTTTTGTATATCTTTCGTATTTATCTTGATAGGTAGTTTTCTTATTGTGATATAGAATTTCCTTAGTAATAGGATTCATCTATTGTATATATTGCACATTATGTTGAATGAGAAGGCAAGGCCAATATTACAATCTTACATGGTATAACGCCTCTTCGCTCTTTCTCAATGACAAATCTTACCGATCCTAACCTAACGGACGACTTGTCCAACAAAACGGTCGCCTCCTCCATGGCAGCCGCCTCTCCCTGTTCCTCTAAAATTCTTCCGGCCCTCACGGTCACAAATATCTGCAACTTCATTCCTATCATGCTTGATGTTGAATCCAAACAGTACAATTCTTGGTCTGAATTGTTTAAAATCCATGCGTGCGCATACGAGGTCATGGATCATCTTTTTCATGATGAAGTCAACCCCCCCTGATGAACCCCTCGATCCGTGCATGGGGGCTCGCATCGACGCCATAGTCCTTCAATTGATTTATGGTACTATCTTAAATGATTTTTTTCACACGATCATCGAGAAAAACGCCACCGCCGTCTCTGCTTGGAACCGTCTGGCAGAATTGTTTCAAGATAACAAAAACTCTTGAGTTGTTCATCTTGAAAGCCAATTCTTATCCACTACTCTCGACGAGTTTCCCAACATCGGCGCCTACTGTTAGAAATTGAAGATGCTCGTTGAGGTTGGTGCCCCTGTTTCCAATCAGCGGTTGGTTCTCCAACTCGTGGCGGGTCAGCGGTATTGCTACGATTATTGAACAAACTGATCCCCTTCCACTTTTCTCCAAGGCTCGTTCCATGCTGACTCTTGAAAAAAATGAGCCTTGCAAAGCGTGTCGCTCGTACCACCACTGAGCCCGCCCTAATCACGAGCCGACCTTCCTTGGATAGCTCCGCTCATCAATCATCTGCTCATGTTTCACATGACTCCAACCGGGCATCCAATAATTGTAATCAGCAAACTAGGGTCGGGGACGCGGTTCCAATTTTTGCGGCCACGGCGGACGGACAACGGGTCGCGGGGGTGCGCCCTATGCCTCTTCTCCCTTTTGGAACTGGCCATACCCTTGTACTGTGTTCTGGAACGCACTGCCTTCTCCGTACCCGACTACTCCTTACGCACCGCGTCCACCTACTTCTCACAGCCCCGGCATCCTTGGCTCGCGGCCCGCCCATGCCTACTATTCAAATCAAACTGTGTAGCCATATCCTTATGCACCCGCGGACATAGACGTTGCCTTGCACACACTCTCTCTCACCCCTCCAGATGAGTCGTGGCATATGGACTCCGATGCATCCTCTCATATGACATCCCAACAAGGTACTCTCTTACCCTATTTTAATTCGAGCACCAAACATGGAATAACTGTTGGTAGTGGTCAAGCAATCCCAATTCGTGGTTACAGTAATACGGCTCTTACCCCTCCTTTCCCACCCATTGCCCTAAATAATGTCTTACATGCACCGAATCTAATCAAGAATCTTATGTCGGTTCGGAAATTTACAGTTGATAACTCTATGACTTTGGAATTTGATCCTTTTGGTTTCACTGTCAAGGATTTATGGACGGGCACCCGACTTATGAGATGCAATAGCACTGGTGATCTCTATCCCATCTCCACTTTAGCCTCACTCCCTTCCGCTACTCTTCTCTCCGCTTTTGTCGCTCTATCTCCTACTTTTTGGCACACACGCCTCGGCCATCCGGAAACCTCAATCCTTGATTACTTATGGCATACAGAGTCTATCCATTGTCATAAAGAGTCCAAGTCAATGTATCCTCTTGGGAAGCACATTAGATTACCATTTACATCTTCTTTATCTATTACTCATTTTTCTTTTGATATTGTTCATAGTGACTTATGGTCGTCACCCGTTTTGAGTTCCTTTGGACATCGTTTTTATGTGTTATTTTTAGATAATTTTTCTGATTTCTTATGGACTTTTCCTCTCTCCCATAAATCTCAAGTTTTCCCACTTTTACATTATATAGTAACTTTGTCAAAACTCAATTTGAACGAAATATCAAATCGTTTCAGTGTGACAATGGTACTGAATTTAATAACAAATTATTTCATAAATTTTGTGCGAATCATGGCATACAATTTTGATTTTCTTGTCCTCACACGTCTTCACAAAATGGAAAATCCGAAAGAAAAATAGAAACATTAAATAACATGATTCGCGCACTACTTGCCCATGCCTCCGTCCCTCCCTCGTTTTGGCACCACGCACTACAAATGGCCACATATTTACTAAATATTCTTCCCTCTAAACGCTTGGGGGAATAAATCTCCTCTACAACTCTTATATCAAAAACATCCATCTTATGCGCACCTTCGAGTTTTTGGGTGTTTGTGGTATCCCTTCATCCCTTCCCCTTTCATAGATAAAGTCCAACCCTGCTCCACTTTTTGTGTCTTTCTAGGTTTTCCATCCAACCATCGGGGGTACAAGTGCTATGACATCTCAAGTCGTAAAATCATTGTGTGCAGCCATGTCCTCTTTAATGAAGGTAAATTTTCGTTATCGACACTCCATAACCCATCCCCTCATAATTATGGATTTCTTGATTCAGATTTATCACCCCTACTAACATCTTAGCTCATTCACCCGCCCGTGCCATAAATCCAGCTACCATACACTCGCCCCTTCTCTCGGCCTCCCCACCCTCACGGCCCGACGCCTCCACTATCACCTCTTTCTTCACATCATATATCTCCCGCCGTCCCAGCAGCCCCACATCCACCTCCCCCAGGTCCTTCTCATCCCATGACCATACGTAGCCAACGTGGTATCTTTAAACCTAAACAGTTACTTAACTTATCAACCACACATTCGCTCTCTCCTCTTCCCCGATACCATGCGGCTGCCTTATCTGACCCGAATTGAAAGTTGGACATGGCTGACGAGTTTGATGCTCTTATTAAAAATAAGACGTGGGAGTTAGTTCCTCGTCCTCGGGATGTTAATGTGATTAAGTCTTTGTGGATTTTTCGTCATAAATTTAATTTTGATGGTTCCTTTGAGATGTATAATGCTCGTCTTGTTGGTGATGGCAGGTCTCAACAGGTTGGAGTGGATTGCGCTGAGACTTTCAGCCCCATTGTGAAACTCGCGACTATCTGGATCGTCCTTAGCATTGCCATTTCCAATTTTTGGTCTATTCATCAGTTGGACGTGAAAAATGCCTTTCTTCATGGTCATCGCAACGAGACCGTGCATATGCACCAGCTCCTCGGGTTTCGGGATTCTTCAAGGCCTAATCATGTATACCTCTTGAAGAAATCTCTTTATGGCTTGAAGCAAGCCCCTCGTGCATGGTACCAGCATTTTACCGATTTTGTTCGCACTCTCGAGTTCTTTCACAGTACATCCGAAAACTCTCTCTTTATTTATAGGCGCGGTGCGGGAACGACATTGCCTATCTTCTTTTGTATGTGGATGACATTCTCTTGATCACCTCGACCGATGCCTTGTGCCATACTATTATGGCCTCTATCAACTCGAAATTCGCAATGAAGGATTTAGGTCCTTTAAGTTTTTACTTATGGATTTCTGTCACTCGCAACTCTAACGGGTTATTTCTCTTTCAAAGGAAGTATTCTATGGATATTCTTGAACGAGCCGGCATGTCTTCTTGAAAACCAAGCCTTACTCCCGTTGACACGAAATCTAAGCTCGGTGTGGCTCTGGACAACGCTCCATGTCCCGATTTGACCCTCTTCCGTTCTCTTGCGGAAGCTCTTCAATATTTAACCTTCACCTGGCCGAATATTTCTTATGCAGTCCAGCAAATTTGTCTCTATATGCACAATCCTTGCGAAGCTCATATGCAAGCATTGAAACGTGTGTTGCGTTATATTCAAGGGACTCTTGCTCTAGGCTTATACATTCGGCCTTCCTCGCTTACAACCCTTAAGACGTTCTCTGACGCCGATTGGGGAGGCTGCCCTGACACACGTCGCTCCACCTCGGGTTATTGCGTATTTCTTGGGGATAATATTCTCTCTTGGTCGGCTAAAAGACAACCTACTTTTTCTCGTTCTAGTGTTGAAGCCGAATACCGTGGTGTTGCCAACGTAGTTTCGGAGTCTTGTTGGCTTTGCAATTTGCTTTTGGAGCTTCACATTCCTATTCCACGGGCCACACTTGTCTGTTTTGATAATGTAAGTGCAATTTATCTTTCTGGCAATCCGGTCCAACATCAACGCACCAAACACATTGAGATGGATATCCACTTTGTCCGTGAAAAAGTGTATCGCGTGGATGTTCGTGTTCTTCATGTGCCTTCTCGCTATCAAATTGCTGATATCTTCACCATAGGTCTCCCTAGACACAAGATTGGCACAAGCTGACAAAGGTTATGAGGTATAATGGTAAAAAAAAAATCTCTAAGGAACAAGTCGCAAAATGGCCAATAAGTTAGGGGGTTTGATGTCTTTATCCCAGAATAAAAATAGCTGAAAATATTTCTTAGGGGTGCCGTTTTGTAACAATAACGCTTTACTGGTACAAGTGTTGTATTCCTACTGTTCCATTACTTGCGACTAAATTATTTTGTACTAAATAGTTTTTTTTTTTAGGATAGTATTTTTTTTTTTTTGGAAAGCTATATAGTAACTACTTTTTGGCACAAAATACTTCTCACAAATTAAACTGTTAGTACGTAGCAGAATTCTTACAAAAAAAAAATTCTTTTATTATCTACGGTTATTTGGGACTCCATATGTTTTAGATTAACATTAGGTACGGACCTTTGTACCAAGTAACATTTTGGTACAAACATCAGTTATAAAATAATCATTTTTATCTCAAGAATTCTGTATTATATATTTATAATTGCATGAATTTATAGAAATGCTCAAACGATCGTTCACGAATGGTAGAAGCACCCAATTACGAAAGAAACAAGAAGCTTGAATGAGAGTTCTGGTCTTATGTTCTATAATGAAAGCCCTATTATATTCAACTAACTACAATGTAACAAGCTATGTATGATCATATCTTGTTTTTTAGAACGGTTGACGCCGAATCACTAAAATTTGTCCGGTGACAAATAATTATCAAAGGACCTTTCAAATTCAATTTGTGAAGGTGGTGGCCTTACACGCGAAAATAACAGTTCCGATAGGAAAGCTTTCAGGTCACGAAGCTATGTTGACCCAATTCTGGGAAAACAACACCACCTTATCAAATTATCATGACCGAACCCTACCACCGCTATATACAATGAACTACTTTGACCGATCCACAAAAGCAACATTCCACCAAGAGTTTGCAAGTCCCGAACCGTCCACATCAAACATACAAACAAAAGCTGAGTTATGAATTTAGGACTTGTTTGTTTCGAATTTGAATCATCAACCTAGATAAAACTAATATTGATTGATATGGGTTTTATTTGGTTGGCTCAAGAAGAATGTGAATTGGCTCAAAAAAGGCCCAACAAGAAATGTCTCGAAACGTTTCGAGAAAAGGTTAAAAATGTCTCAAAATATTCTCACGTGATCCCATTCTTTTGACATATTCCGAAAAATTCAAAAGTGGTCCCGCATCCGAGGACTGTAAATACCCTCAATACCAATGATCACGTACAAAACCACTATCATAGTTTTGCACCTTAGCTCTTGTATCGAAGGACAACTTTTAGTACTGAATTCGAGACTAACTTTTAGACTCATTCAGCTTTTCGATACAAGTAGTGTTTCGATGAGTCCCAATTTCGACTGGTCCCAGTTTCGACACAGTTCTTATTCGAGAGAAGTAGATTTCGACAAAAAGTGGGTTTCGATAGATTTTTAGTTGTTAGGGAAATTAGTTATTAGCATTGCGACTTTTGTGTATTTCACGTGTTCCGGACAAAGTTAGTCTATTGTTGATTAAATTAGCATATTTTGGTGTAGTTCAGACTCATTTGTATTTTTGTGATTTTTCGAGTAACCCAAACGAATTATTTTCAAAACATGGATTTTTTTCGTTGTCCTTTTATTAATAAGGTCAATCATATTGATCGTAACGTGGTGTAATTCAAGAGAAAGGAGAAAACAATACTAAAAGTAAAATCGTGACAAGAGTTTAAAATCACTTTCTTTACGATTATATTGCCCCGCTTGGTGCTTAAAACTTTTTGGCAATAATATTCCCAAAATGCAATGACGAACAATCTTAATAGAGCAACGTCACAAATATTAAGAGCGATTAAAAGAATATTTTGTGAAATTTATGATAAGAATATTAAAAGAATATTAAGAGCGATTAAGAGAGATAAGAAGCAAATTTATGAATAAGTGAAAAGAGCTTGAGGGTGACTTGCAGATGAGAAATCAACTATGTGAGAGAGAAGAGGGGACGCTTCCGAGGATAATTGTGGGGTCTTAGTTCTTTGAAAAACTTTTGCAGATTCAGGCGTACGTTCAGGCTAAAATGGACATAAATCACGTGCACCAAATTTATGTCAGGAAGTGTACTTGAGTGAGTTATATTTTCATTTGTTTAAAGTGATAGATCAAAAATATCGCTTCATACAAATCTGGAGAGTAATTGTTTCTCACTAGAGAAGATTCAATGGTGTGCTCTAGATATTCTATGCAGGTGTAGACAATATAATGGACGAATTATCAAAAATGCCCGCTAACTTTTGCATTTAATTCTAAATGCCCGTTGTTTCCCAACATGCTAAAAATGCCCTGTATCTTTTAAAATTTCTACTAAAAATGCCCGAAATAAAAAATAAGCACAAAAAAACTTATTTTGTCTGAAAACAAATGCTAAAAATGCCCTGTATCTTTTGAAATTCTACCAAAAATGCCCGAATTTTAAAACGCGACTTTTTGATTCAGCAGTACGTCTCTTTGATTCGGATGCCACGTCGGATAAAAAGTTCGAATTTTTAAAATCGGGCATTTTTGTTAGAAAATTTAAAATTTAACGAGCATTTTCAGCAGGTTTGGAAATAACGGACATTTAGGATTAAAGGCAAAAGTTAGCGGGCATTTTTGATAATTCGTCCCAATATAATTCTATCACAAATGATGTTTGCATGATCATGATTGTCCTCAATGCGCGGCTAGCAAGGAAACGGTGTTGCATATTGTGCGACAATGTAAAATGGCAAGGAGCGTATGTGAATAGTTGTTGTTTGGACCGTACTTAACGTAGGTCAATAACTTGTCGGATAAAGATTGGCTCACGAATATAAAAGTTGAAATGTGATCTGGTGCCGAATACGTCTTGGCAATTGGTATTTAGAGCAATGATTTGGAACTTGTGAAAAGCCTGAAACACGAAAGGTTTTACAGGTAAACCAACGGGTCTGAATAGCTGCATATTTTTGATAAAACAGAAGAGCCTCGAAATGCATGAGGCATGGATAAAAGAACCGGTAACGCCTACACGCACAAGATGGAAATTACCAAGACACGGATGGGCCAAACTAAATATGGATGGCAGCTTTAACATGAGAACAAACCGAGCAGCAGGTGGGGAATTCTTAGGTCCAATTTTGGAGCATGGTTGTGGGGATTCACAAAGACTATTGAGGCGATAATCATTAATGAAGCAGAACCCATGGCCCTCAAATGTGGAATTAAATTCGCTTGGGAAACAAGGGTGCCGAAACTTGAAGTGGAGACGGACTCCACAGAGATTTATGATCTAGCACGCAGTGATGCTAGGGGAAATCATACGAGTCAAGAGCTCATACAAGAATGCAAGAACTTGCCTCATCTTCTTTGGGAGATCAATTTGTCATGGATTCCACGTATGACGAATAGAGTGGTGTGTCTAGCTAAATTAGAGATATTAGATAGTGATAAAGAGGTCCTTTGGATTCTCCTCCACCCGATGTAACAAAAGCTTTAAGCTTTGACATGGTCTAAGACCTTACTTTTTCTTTGATTTCCCAAAAAAAATAAAAAATTGATCATTTAATTTCGTTCACGTGGGGATTGTTCGGAAAATAGTGTAAAACTAAGTTCTTACAACCAACTTTGGGTCGAGTTTGGTACTAAAATTGTGAGGACCACACCTCCAAATTTAGTTAATATCAAACTCGTCCCATGTTTAAACAACACAGAAATAAACTCGATATTAATTTAGTTTAAAGGAAATGTCTCACGGCCAGGATCATACCATACACAAAGAAAATCAATTTATTACATATCACAACGGAAGTCTTGATAAAATACAAATAACAACATCATAGTTGAATACAAGTAACAACGCCTAGTTATTTAAAATATTTATGATTATTGAAATGCATACTCAAAATCACACTTAGCAAAATAACTTCTTGATTTGAAAAACAGCTCACACCAGCCACACGTAAGTCGCCTTTTATTCTGAGGAATGGACAGACAAAACAAAAGAGGAATAAGTCTTTAATGACTTAGTGAGATTTATAGGTTTAGGCGGTAAATTGAACAAGAATAAGTAAAATCCAAAAATGAACTGAACCGTAAAGAATGGTAAGAAATAACTATTGAGCGTTAATAACATATTAACATGAAGTAATGAAAATGAACATGTGCACATAACAACTAGATTCAACCTTATATCAAAGAATATACTACCTTATACCTCCCAACGAGGAGTAACCTCGCAACAAAACGAAAAGACATGCTCGAGTACACGTCTTTCTAGCACGCGATATATAATCAACTCCTGATTATACGCGGCGCCTAGATCGATGGTATTATGCAAAAATACTTAAACTGACAGCCCTTGCTGCCCAGCAATAAATTAACACAATCCCGGGCCAACTTCTCAAAGGCGTCTCAATGGGTGAAACATAATATCATATGAGCTAGTAAGCCGAATAATATTCGTTGCTCGTTTGCAGAGTCCAAGAATCAATATATAGTTTATCATATTAGATCAGGTAATACAATTATGAATTCATAGGTCATAGATTTAGCATTTGAACATGAAGTAACAATAGATAAAAGAAACTGAATCGCCAAAGAGAATAAGTAAATTAAATATAAAGGGAATATAAAGGATGAAAGAAGTGGCTCGTGATTCGGGAACAAAAATCACGATTTTTCTGTCCAAGTTCCTCAGGGCCGGGTGCCAAACGGGGCTGTAATAATCAAAATCAAACCTCACATTTTCCACACAATTGCCGCTAGTTGTCATCGTTAACTTCGCCAATCCCTAAATAGGTTTATAAAGTGTTAATAATTATACAATTAGCTAGTACGTTTATGTTTTTTATAAGTTGTTCTAACTAGTAATTAGGTTACCCTTTAATACTAACTAAGTTAAAATGTGAGAGAATCGTGTCCTAATATACATCAAAGATTCATACAAAGGATTAATATGAAAGTTAACTAAAGATCACTTAAAAACATGCATCATTATTAGTAAAAATAAAACATACTCGGCTACTACTATCTTTGCCGTCTAAACTATGATCTAATGAGTGATTTGCTTAAATAACCTTCAATATAGTAGATCTATCATGATTTCACATTTCAACTCTTGATATTAAGCATCATATAAAGAGATTGGTGTAATATTACATAGTATTCTAAAACAAATAACTAAAATAGTGACATGCATAGATTATTATACTAAATTGACCTTTGTAAACAAATGAATATCATAGTTAAATATTTTTTAAAGAATCAACATATATATAGGAATAAAAGAATGGAGTAGGAGTGATAAAGAAAGAGTTTTACTATTTTGTAAAAATCTTTGTGTGATAGAAGCTGTTTTCGGACTTTCTAGACAGTCTGACTGTTGCTTACTTTCGGCATTCAAAAACTTCTCTTTTGGAAATGGTGTCCGAATATGAAATATGCCTACCTTAAAGGGGAATCTGGATCTAAAATTTCAGAATTTTTGGACTTGATTTGGATGAGTTATGGTGTTTTTAGTGCTCGGATTCAAAAGCAATTTTTCTGCCCAATTAAAAAGTTTTGGTCTTTTATGGGTAGAAGGACGATGGAGAAAATTCTAAACAATTTTTTTATGACACTAGACTCAAAATGGTTGAATATAATGAAGACAAACGATGCATTCACGTGAGTAATATGAAAGCTAAAATTGTTCAAAGTCAGATCTAGAGTGATGACAGATGCTGATAGGTTCATGTGCAATTATAGTAACAAGTTGGCAACTTGTATAGTTGTCTTCTTATCACTTTTTTTTTTTTACTTTATACACCTTATAATATCAAATTCAGATCATATATTCATCTTAAATAATTCACAACTTGTAATTGATTAACTATTATGCAATTATAGTTATTATATAAAAGATATATATACATAATTAAGGAGATAACTATGCAATTACCATGTTTTAAGCTAATTTCGAAATAATCATAATTATTTAGGGTTTATGAACCTAGTTTAAGAACACATAAATTGTGTAAAGGCTATCATAAGCTAATCATAAACGTTTAGGACTAAATTTGCAAATTCTAAAACTAATTGGTGTCAAAATCCTAATTTGTGTAAGTTAAAGGACTAAAGTACAAATTAAACTAAAATAAATTGAAAACGTTATTTTTTTCGGTGCGTGATTGAAGCTCGGGTTAGCCAATTAAAGCTAAAAATATTGAACATCAATATTTATCATTTCTATTTTCGTAAAAAGAATTATCTTATTATGTGCTATATTTATACAAGGGGAAAATAATACTATAAAAAAATCAGTTTTAAATGACTAGAATACTCCCCTGATAGGATACTTATCGTGCAAGTAATTATCAATTAGAGTTCTTATTTGCTAGATTCCTCTTTTCTACTCTTGCGTTTATAAAAAGTGTCCCTCTTTTCATAACATAACATATAAAATATCAAAACTCGCGAATAAAAATTCTCGGCACGTTCAAAATTATTTTAGTCGTGTTGGTAGTAAAGGAAAAGTCACACGTCGAATTTGCCAGAACAACTCTCGTTCATGCAAACAGTTTCACTCGTAGTCGTTCTATCTTGAGAGACACGGACTCTCATGTTTTCTCTGTGGTGCAATGCTATTTTATAGAAACTAAAAAGTCGTCGACTTCTCATTACATCTTCGTTCATCCGGTTGAGGTTTATAAATCTACCGCGTTTGTTTATTGTAGTATTCATTGTTTAATTTTCATCAATAAAAATTACGTTGTTTTTGTTAGTTTCTGTATTGTTTCGGTACTAGGTTACTAATAAATGCACATCGGCCGGTCGAGCCGTTCCAATAGCATTGCCGTGTTCGTCGAGCAGCTTTTCTCACCTTCACTTGTTCGATCATAACCAACTCTGTAAACGTTTAATTTGCACTTTTTTCTGGAAATAGTCTCTTGTGCTACAGCTACACTTATAAATCATTTCCAAACAAAGCAGTTATCAGCTCAAACTTATTTATTTTTCTCGAGTTTCATTCATAACCAATAAACATTAAAAATAATTCAAAAAGTGACACAAATTAAGGAGAACTTCACAAAGTAAAATGACATGGGAATCACGAGTTTTTGCGCCAATAATAATTTCAAAGACGCCGGACCATGAGTTTGAAAAATATGACACACCTAACTGTTGGGTATTTGAATCGCCTCAAATACCGCCTCCAGGATTTGCCCATGAGGTAATTACGAAGCAACCACGAATAAAATATTGACGATAGTAACAACACAAGGATTTAACGTGGAAACTCCAAAACCGGAGAAAAACCACGGGGACCCGAGCAAAATTCACTATGTAGAAAATTTGTACAACTACATAATTTTCACTCAACCCGAACGACCCTCACAGAGCCTATTCACTTTCACCGCTCCCTAATCTACACCCTACAAGTATATAACATACTACATTGTATAATTAGAGAATACAGAAAGAAGCTCTGAATGGGATGCTCAAACTGAACAAATGAGCTTGCTATTTATAGCCAAATTCTTGAGACCAAGAACTTAATTCTTCCGCGTTGAGGCCTGGCAATGGACATGCATAATTCACAATTATGCATTTTGCATGTGGGTGTTGGGACCCACAACACAAGAGAACCCATGTGCCACTGCCAACACTAACGTTTATTTTGTTAGATGCTTTTACTTGTAGATGTGTGTTAGTAATCATTCAACAAAGTTGGAAACTCTGTATCATTTAGACCAAACCTTAAAGAACATAATCTAAATCACATTTTCCCACCTTTTTCGTGTATTTTCTTTGACACATCCTGAACAAATCGATCGAAATTTTCCTCAGATGATCCATGCTCCATCAATGCGTTTTGCATTTTATTTCTAAGTTTCTCGATTTCTTGCCTCATTTCACCTGACTTTTCCTCTCCCATCAAACTCCTAATCTTCCCCACAACTTCCTCTCTTCCAACACTTCCACCGTCGCACAGATTCATCCCAACTCGCCAATCATCGACCACTAATTTCCTGTTTGTTGGCTGATCCGTAAACAGAGGATAACAAAGCATCGGAACGCCACACCATATACTTTCCAAAACCGAATTCCACCCACAATGAGTCAAGAATCCTCCCACTGCCGCATTTAACAGAACTATATTTTGATTACACCATGGGACAATTAGTCCTCTGCCTTTAATCTTCTCCGTAAATCCGTCTGGAAAAATCCCTTCCCAATTATCAGTACTACTCACAGTTCCAGGTCGAAAAACCCAAATAAAATTAACTTCACTCAATAAAAGCCCATAAGCAATTTCAAGTATCACATTTTTGTCAGTGATCGTAGCAAGACTACCAAATGAAACATATAAAACAGATCCCGGATCCTTAGCGTTCAACCACTCCGTGCAGTCAGATTCAGGCAACAAGCTCCTTGGAACAGGATTCCTGGAAAAATCCAAGGGCAAAACAGGGCCAATCGCGTAAAACGGCTGCTTTTCTCGTAAAGCTGATATTGTTTCGATTTCCAGTTCTTGCACTGTGTTGCACAACACAAAATCAGCGTTCTTGACCTTATCAAAAGCGGTGAACATCACCTTATGTATCATAGCCAACTCCGAATCTTGGAAATAGGACATGAAGTCTTTCGTATTGATTGTTACAATTCCAGGAACATAATCCACGTTTTCGGAACGACCCTTCACGGGGACATGGCCATTTTCCCTGAGGAGTTGCAAATGGTAGTACAAAGAGAACACCAATGCCGGTTCCGTCCAGAACGAAACGTTGACTAATCCGTATTTCTTCGCAATCTTTTCAGACCAAACGCTGAGAGTATCAGCGATTAAGAAATTACGACACGAAACATCGGACGACTGAATGACTTTTCCAACAAATTCATCAACTTTATCTGGAAATTTGTAGAGAAAAGACTCAATGAACTGGTTGAAATTGGCTCGGCGGTCAAAGTCAACGGGGAATCCGTCGCTGATTGTTGTATAGGTGATGTCGAGACCAGAGTTTCTTGCTTCGGAGAAGGGGTTGATTTGTGTGGTGGTGTTGGGTTCGGACATGGTGATTTGGTGGTGAACGAAGTCAAGGTGTGCGAAGGTGATTGAGATACCCTTTGAAGCGAGTTTCAGTGCTAAGTTCACGAAAGGGATTATGTGGCCTTGTAGGTGAAATGACACCATTATTGCGTGTAACTTTTTTTTCTTGGCCATTTTACTGTTTTCTTTAATTTGGGAGCATCAACTATCAATCATGAGAGGAGTATGAGGACTGAAGTGTTACAGGAATATAGACCACTTATATCAAAGACAGCTTTCTAAATTAGTAACAACTGTGTTCTCTTATTACAGGACAAACAACATACGAAGCACTTTTGGATTCTTACTCCAAATTCAACTGGCAGTCATACAAACTGTACAAATATTATATTAAAAGGAGCTTTCGATGCACTGTCGTGAAATTGAACTAACGAGACTTCACTTGTCTTTTAACTTTCGTCCACACATTAACAGGCATTTTACAATGTATATTTTATATATATATATGGCATAATGCCAAATCTACACATTAGCATTGTTAATTTTTGGGTTTTCCCCTATATCGTTCTCGAGCTAGCCAAAGGTCTAATAACTCTACAGAAATCCAATATTTTATGTCAATCTAATTGTACTACTCTCTTCCGATATGATGATCAGTTGGGATAAAAAACTCCCAATGTGACTTAAGTCGTATCCGACATGAGATAAGTAAAATATATGTCCATTCTTGGGAGTGAGAATATTTGAAAGTAAATACACTACACACACCTATCACCATTTTGCTGGAGAGTATTTAACTGAGATTTCATGCCTTGATCTCAAATCATTTTCTGGAAACGCACTTGGTATCTTCTCCCTTATGTTTTTGAGTCATAACTAATGACTGGCACATATAGTCATCGGAAAGTAGATATTTCTCCGTGTATTCTGTCTGGAGTACTTCTCACATCAAAGGTGTTAAACTGCCATTTGTAAACCTCTTGATGCATAACAATCGAATAGCATTTTTTGAACGTTACCATGAAACTCGATTAGCGACCCCTGTTATATATTTGCCCAAGAAACTGGAATAGAATTCTAGCTGAATAACTGCTGTTGCACATGCACAAGAAAATACACTCTGGTTATGTAGATTATGACAACTCTATGTCTCCCGTTTATTTGTCGCATATTTGTTCAATTCAAATGCTTCAAATCTAGGATTTCTGTTTGTTTCGTACTACTAACTGAGCTACTCTCTTATGTTTGGCTTCATAGACAGCAGGTCAATCTATGAAGAACGAAAGTGGAGTCATCCCAGAAGTCATGTTTAACATCGATTAAATCCTTTCCCACTTTGGGCAATCTTCATTACCCTTGCAACCTTGGAGAAAACAAGGTATATATGTTACAGGGTGAGGAACTCAAATCACTTGTTACTTTTCAGCGCATACATCTGATTTATAAGCAGGCGGGCATTACTCATTAGAACCAGAAGCTGAAATTGAAGAGGTGCAGCAACCTTTCATACAGGAATAGTATACCTATTTGAGTCTGGAATGCTGAAAAAGATCAAAGATTCAACAGAACTGAACTCTCATTAGTCGTTAGACTGGTCTTGTGCAGTGCTCAAACCAAATATGTTTATTGGAACTATAAAGTTAGTACGAATTCGCCAAAAAATAAGTTCAAAACTTTGTACTGTCCAAACTTGACCAGATCTGCGCGCAAGGTTCCACATCATGTTTCAGAATTCGTTCAAATAATGAAACGGGAAAGAAAATTAAATGAGACAACTTCAACAAAAACCTTCAGGGCTAGATGTAAACAACCACATATTTGAATACATATAACATATCAATAACCAAAAAATCAAAGATTTCTACTTCAGTAGATGAAATACTGCTACGCGTGAGAAATTATTGAATAAAGCCACTAAGCCAGAATAGAAACTGAAATAACTAAAAAAAATCCTAATCATGTTACTCGAATATTGCACAATGTTTGAATCACAGCGGGGCACCAAAGAATGCACTTATAATTCTTCTAATGAAGTTCATGAATGAGCTATGAAGTACAACAAACAGGATATTACAATGCCTCCTAAAATCAAGAACATACCTCGAAAGAATGTTAGAATTCGGCTCCCTTTTTAAATGGGCAATCAATCAGACATCACATTCACGAGCAAGGCTACAGAATGTCTTAAAGTATCACTAAACTAATGAGCTGCAATTTTCCTAAAAATTACTATGTCCATTCTCTTTCACCGAATCATTCAATGAAGTACAAATTTACAACTAAAGCCGTTCGCGCTGGTTTTCCAGAGATTGTCGTAGTATAAACTCACCCCTCCTCTTCTTGTCATCCTTTTCGCCCTCTCGTCCAAACCAGGGCTCCCTTTTCCCAGAGAACTTGTTCCTAATTCTGAGATCCAACGAGTCACCGAGGAACTTTTTACAGCCCTTGAGCTCCAAAAGAGCAGGGGCTCTTATCTTTTCCGACACAATTTTGTCGCCATCAGTAATAGAATCAAACCCATCCTTCATTGCCTCAATGGCAGGAGAAAACGTCTCCAACAAAGAAACACGCTTTTCAGCAGCAAGCTTCACTGGCCGCTGAACTGGCGAGACATCTCTCTCTTCAGGAACCGGATTTTCCATTACATTATAAATTTCCGCCCCATCCCCAACGTCATCGTCAGGTTCAGCAGATGCCGACGCCACCGACATCCCATTTCTGAGCAGCCGCTTCTGCAAGCTCAACAAAGACCTCTCCGCCTTCCTATTCTGCCTCGCTAACTCAATCTGATCCGCACGGGGATCAGAAACTTTCTCATTCCATACTGGTGTCTGAACATACGTGTGCGTATCCGGAAACGCAGGCAACCAAGCTGGTACGTGCTTAAATTTCGGCACCTCACCAATTTGTGCGAAACTGGGAATCGTTTTCTGTTTCCTAATCACAGGGAAACGTGGCGGCACAGACTGCGCAAATGGAACCTCCTCAGTCGACCCTACGTACTCCTTAATCCCTCGAACGACACCCGAATAATCCACTACACCACCTTGCGACGCGTCAAAATCCCCCAATCCTTGAATAATATCAAACACATTGCAATCGGTCCGGCCGGCCAAATTCGCTTTGTATTTCGCGGTTCTGGCTAAATCGCGAATGTACCTAATCACGAGGTCAGTGAGGGAATCGAGAGCGGAGTCTTTGCAACCATCGAACCCAACGTTCTGGCACACTTGCGCAACGGCAATTCTCGATACCGCGCGGCTAAATTGATTTGCACCAGATCTAATAGTTGTCGAGCCACTCGGTTCGTCTCTGTTGCTTTCGGATTCAACTCCATCGCTCATGTTCGGGTTGTTGAATCATTTAGGGTTTCATCAACTCCAACAGAAAACCCTTAAAACCCCTCTCGGGTGATAAATTCAACAACCACTACCACTATTAAACCCTAGAATTTCAAACAGTTAATGAAAAAGAAAATACTGTTAATCGATAAACTTACGTTATGTACGTCAAACAAACTGAATTTAATGTTCGTTGTAGAAGAATATGAACACTTACAGTGGATGTGGATCCAGTGCGCTTCAATTTGATGGGCGAGGCGAAGAACTGAATTCGAGTTCAATTGAAAAAGGGATTGTAAAGAGAGAAACAAAAATGGTGAAAAGAGATTTACTAAGGTTTTGGAGTGTAATTATTATAATAAACCCTGCTCCAAATCTGGATCCACAGCAAAACTGAAAATGGGACGGGAAGGAAGAACACATGTCAAGAGAGTTGGGGCATTTTATAGCCAAAGCTGGATTATTTTTTGGACAAATAACTTTTTTCCCTTGTAATTTGGGCCAAAATTGTCTTTTGCCCCTAAACTTTACCGGCTTTATTTTTGTCCTTTAATTTTTTTTTTTAATGTCCATTGGGCCAAAATCAAAACTCGGTTACTGTTTCGCCAACGTGGCCGCTGACTTGGCTGCTACAGTGCAGCCACGTGGCGACACGTAGGATTCCACCTGGATTAAAAAAAATGAAAATGAAAAACTCCCCATTCTGACGCTCCTCACCACTACCAAAATGAAAAACTCCCCAAAATCGTTGCCCCAAAACTCCTCACCACCACCTCCCTCTTCTAATTTCGCAAGATATTATACGTGTTCCTATTCGGAACAAGCCCATTTTTCTTCATATCTAACAACAAAATCACGCACCTCATGCAGTCTCCCCTTCTTGCACTCTCCATCCCCTCCAACAACTTCACGACCTCAATAAACCTATGCTCGACACAATGCCAACTAATCAAAGTATTAAACGTAACCACATTCGGCTTCACACCGAGCTTCACCGCGTCATCAAACAACTCCCTGACGAAATTCGTCGAATGGGACAACGGAACCCTCTTCACGAGCGACCCGAGCAGCGCATTGAGCGTGAACACATTCAGTTTAAGCTTATGGCGCTTCATCTTCTTGAAAATCTGAGAGGCGAGGTGGGTCCAACTGGAGCGGCAATACGCGATTATCCATGTGTTGAGCAGCGCGGCGGAGGGTGAGAGAGGGAATGAGAGGGGTGGAGGAGGTGGTGGTGGAGGTGGTGGCGGGGGTGCTCGGGGCAATGTGGGATTGGAGGACGGATTTGGCATCGATGAATTTGTAGTGGGAGGTGAAGGAAAGCGGGGAAGGGGAGGGGGTGAGGGTAAAATTAGAGTGGGCCCATGAGAGGAAAGAGAGGAGGGTGGTGGGGGTGGTGGTAGGTTTTTGGAGGAGGTGGTGGCAGGTTTTTGGAGGAGGGTGGTGATGGCAGCGATGTGCTGAGCAGAATTTAATGTCCGCGGTGAGGGCATTGTTTTTAGGGCTCCAATTAGGGTTTGCTCCGATTAGGGTTTTACAGAATGGGGGATTTGGGGTTTGAGGAAGATGATGGTGGCGGTTGAGAGGTGTTCGTGGTGTAGGGGAGGTTGGGGAAGATGACTATCTTTTTTGTTTTTTTATTGTTGACAAATTTTTTTTTTGGTTCCACCTAGGATCCTACGTGGCCGCACTGTAGCAGCCCAGTCAGCCGCCACGTAGTCTACACAGTAATCGAGCTTGGCTTTTGGCCCAGTGGGCAATTAAAGAAAACTATAGAATTAAAGGGCAAAAATGAAGCCCGTAAAGTTAAAGGGCATAAGGCAAATTTAGCCCAAATTATAGGGAAAAAAGTCATTTCCTCTTTTTTTCCCTTCTAAAATACGCTAAAATTGCTTTTTCTAACTATGAAATGGATGTACTATCAATTAATATTCTTTTTCCTTTTTTATAGAATAAGAAGTTCAACAAAATATTACAGCATATCCTTAACAACTAAACTTTTAATACGCTTAGAAGGAGGACAATCCCACCAAATTAACTCCTCATTACAAACTCTATGCACTCTTGTCAATGCATCAGCAACTCCATTAGCCATTCTTGGAATCCATTTGAAGATATAGTTCCAAGGCATCATTAGCAGTTTCTTACATTCTGCAACGAAATTAATATACTCAGGTTGTGGTTCCACCTCTCATGAGACAAGTTGAAAAACAACAAGAGAAGCCACGTCCACTTCAATATTAAGAATCCTCTTTTTCCATGCAATGTCTAGTCCTTGCTTGAGTGCAACTAATTCTGTTTCATCCACAATATAAGATATAAGACCCATGGAAAATTCCCAACACCAACTTCCATCATCTGCTCTAAGTACTCCAGCAACTGTCCCTATGTTAGAGGTTTGAAGCAAGCTTCCATCAGTGTTTAACTTGTACCGTCCTTGCTTTAGTTTAAACCACTTTGTGGTCTTCTGGACTGCAGATTCTTTCTTCTCTCAGCAAACAGATCAAAACTGAGCCTATTGATTTGAATTAATCTACCTTGAATATTGATATTGACTTTTTGATGATGAAAGGATCTAGCATTTATGTACTTCTTGCAAAACCAGATAGTAGCCATGAACAGCCATTCCATTGAGAATTTAGTCTGAGTAAATTCCTGATCTGTAGCTTCTCCAGATTAACTTGCAGCCACTGATAATCCCCTACACTATCAAATATTTTCAGGTCTTCAGGGTGTACGATCTGTATCCAAAGCTCTCTATCTTCCTTACAGTGTCTGAGTAAGTGGATTCCTGTTTCTTCATGATAGTTACACAAGGTGCACATGACAGTCAAAGCTGCATACCTTTTAAATCTCATTGAGTTTATAGCTAACCTTTCCTGAGTCAACAACCATATGACGTGTTGAAGTCTGTTGCTCATATCAACTTGCCAAACCCAATGATTATGAGTTGGATGTCTTTTTGGCATTTCATGTATCTTCATCCTTCATAACCTTTCGAATACTTTGCCTTAACCAGATTATTCCAAATAGTATCTTCATCCTTTATAACCTTCCAAGCTAGCTTTGCCAGAAGAGATTCATTGGAGGATCTAGACATTATAATACAAAGGCCTACATCCTTCTTAAACTTTGTCACCTTCTTCCAGTTAACAAGATGAAGTTTCTTGTGATCAATATCAGTAGACTATAGGAAGTCTCTGTTAAGTTTGTCAAGCTTTTGACACACATGATCAGGAAGATATGTAGATTGCATTGTGTAAACTGGAAGTGTTGATGAGACAGAACCAATCAGTGTCTCTCTTCTTGTCAGAGACAGAAGTCTACTTTTCCATGAGCCAAATCTACCCATCACTCTATCAAAAAGATCAATAAAGTCATTTCTGGTTATTCTACCATGCACCAGTCTAACACCTAAATACTTGCCTAAGTTAGTAGTCTGACCAAACGCAAGAACATCACTAATATGTCTTTTGAAGTTAGCTCATTATGTTCTGGAAAAGAACACCTTTGGCTTCTGATGGCTCAATCTTATTCCAAAAGCTTTACAAAACTTATCCAAGACTTCTTGATGGTGTGAGTAGTGCCAGCAGTGGCCATTCTCATTAAGATCAAGTCATCAGCAAAGAACAAGTGTGATAACTTTGGTCCTCCTCTGCAAGGGGTCATTTGTTTCCATTTCCCCTTCTGAACCTCTTCATTTATAAGGTAGGACAGCCTTTCCACACAGTGGACAAAAAGATAAGGTGATAAAGGATCACATTGTCTAAGTCCACAACTATGTTTAAAGGCTTTTAAGGGAGATCCATTTCATTGAATCCTTGTAGAGGCATTCCTCACACAAAACATGGTTAATTCCACAAGATATGTTGGAATTTTAAAAGCTAGTAAGGCTTCTTCCAAAAAATCCCAACTAACCTTATCATAAGCCTTCTCCAGATCCAACTTTATGATCATGCATCCAACCCTGTTCTTCTTCTTCTTCCTTGGAGATTGTAAAACTTCTTGAAGTACATCAATATTATCTTGTGTACTGCGGCCTCTGATAAAACTGGATTGTAATGGTGCCACAATCTTAGGCATTAAGTTTTTGAGTCTAGGAGTAATACAGCTTGTATAAAACATTACACATAGATATAGGTCTGAACTGTGTAATAACCACTGGACTTTGAATTTTAGGAATCAGACACATGAATGCCTCACAGATATTCCAATCAAATGATATGTTAATGAAGGCATTTTTCACAAATGAGATCACAGAATCTTCTAGCCATTCCCAGCCTTTCTGGTAGAAGCTTGCATGTAATCCATCAGGTCTGGGAGCCTTCAGAGAGTGCATGGAGAAAATAGCTTCTTTAATCTCCAAATTATCAATCCTTTCAGCCAACTTATCATAATCCTCCTTAGTTAATCTCATTTGAAACTTGGATCTTTGGAGGATGCAGGATTGAGAGAAATCAGGAGTTGAAATGTCCCCAATAAACAACCTAGTAAAGTAATCTCTTGTGTGGTTCTAGAGAATCCTTTCTGTTTTTTCCCACTCACTTTCAATCTTCAATCTTGTAATCATATTCCTTTTCTTGTGCACTAGAGTGGATCTATGGAAATTTTGGTGTTTCTTTCTCCATATTTGATCCATTTGATCCTAGATTTTTGAAACCAAAAGGTTTCCTCTTGTTTGAGAACATCATTATACTCTTTCAGCAGTCTTCTTCAAGTTAACAAAGATAAAGATTAGGTCTAAAACCTAAAGCTTTTTGTATTCCTTCAAGTCTTTATTTCAGAATCTTCTTTCACCTGAAGATACTGCCAAATCTTGATTTGTTCCATGTAAGCATGAATTTAGGTACTTCATGAGTTGCGTTCAGCAAATTATCTTTCTCTTCCCATATCTTTCTCAGAATGATATCATAATCAGGGTGAACCACATCTCTTCAAACCTGGATGGCTTCTGACCATTGAATCTATTTCTTCCAAGGCACCAAGTAATGATAGGATGGTAATAACTATATGTTCTTGGAAGATTTTGAACTTCAAACTCAGTGAACATATTCATCCATTCAGGATTAGCCATAGCTCTATCTAGTCTAGCTTGAATTAACGCCCTATCATCTCTTTTGTTAGTCCAAGTATACTTGGGGCCAACATAACCAAAATCATTAAGATTACATATTTCCATGATGCTTCTGAATAATTGTAACATGGTATTGTTCTTCCTCCTCTCTTTTCATGAGCATAAACAACTTCATTAAAATCTCCAGTTACCAACCAAGGTAGAGGCTAATCCTCAAATAGCTTAGCAGTTCATCAAAAACTTTTACTTTGGTTGCTTTCCTTGGTTGGGCATAGATTCCTGTTAATCGCCACCTATCTACCATACTAGGTCTAATAATAGCATGAATAGCTTGGTAGTCAGTGTCTGTAATCTCCACATCAACCTCAAAGTCATTTCACAACATCCATATACCACCAACCATACCTTGTGTTGGTGCAATTTTATAACAATTAAATCATAAATAAGGTACTATGTTCCAAGCCAGTTCCCCAGAAACCCTTGTCTCAAGAACAAAAACTACAGTAGGACGATGAACACGTACCAATTATCTGACATTTCTACAGAAATCTTCATCACCAGCCCCCTGACAATTCCACAATACCACCTTCATTTCTGAATTAAGCAGATGAATTGGTAGAACCGGATTCTCAAATGGAATCCTAGTCCATGTCGCCAGAAGTTGTCTCAAAATCTCCAGGGTGAGACTTCTCTACCTGTTCAACTCTAAGGGAGTTAAGTCGAACCTTTCCTACCATAAGTGATTGACATCCAAGTGATCCACCCTGTGAACTTGTATTTTGATCTCCCAATTGGTCGCTGGAATTGTTGTTACTGACACCACTTGATCCCACACGTTCATGTTTGTGATCATTGTTGGTGCCTGGAATGATTGTAGAACGTTAGGAACTCCCATGGATGAATCCAATCCATTTCGTCCAATGAATTCTCCATTAAAATTGGTTTCTTGAATTGATGTAGTTTCACTACATCAGCCTTCTGGTAACTTGGTAATGCTCTCTAAAGATAGAACATCAAAAGAATTGTAATTTTCTGTCAGAACCATTCCTTTTCCTTTTGGTGTGTTAGAGACTTTTGGTTTTCTTTTAACTCTTGTAATTGCCACACGTTTAGTAGTAACTGAATATTTCCTCAAACTTGGATTAAGAGAGGCGGGAAGAATTTTCTTTGATTGGCTTCCAATATTAAGGATTCGAGGGGTGATCTCTGAAGTAGTACCAGTAACTTGTCCTTTTCCTTTCCTACTCATAGCCTGATTGTAGGACTTAGAATTATCCTTAGAATTCACACTTTCCTTCCTTACATTTTGGACTTTCTTCTTTCTGTTGACAAGCATCCAACTTCCATACTCTTTAGATTTTGCCTTCTCAATCAATTGTTCTTCTTTCTCCTCAAAAGGAGTTTTCCTACTCAATACTTGGGGCCTCTCCGTATCCATCACTCCAGTTTTAACCATATTATTGTTACAAGCAACCTTAGAGTGACCTATTTTCCCACACTCATAGCACAGAGAAGAGATGTTCTCATAGAGCAATTAGTAGACTTTATTATCAATCCATAAACCTAATTCAAGAGGTCGATCTGTGCGTATTTGAACACAGAATCTTGTAAAATTTCCTCTGGAGGCATTATAAGTATTCCCATCAATCTTTATAGGATCTCCTATGCAAGAAGCCAATGTCTGGCCACTGCCTCTCTTAGGTATTCAATAGGGAGGTTAAGAATTCGAACCCAAGTGATTGTGCTTTTGATGTCATCTTTATCATCACGAAAATTTGGAGACCATTTCTTAATATTCATGAAATTTCCTGCTAATTGCCAAGAGCCCTCAGTTAGAATCAACTCTCTTTTGCTTGCTGATAATTCTTTCATACAGTAACAACATGTCCTAGATCAGAAAGCTCAAATTCATTGTGGAGTTTCCACATTAAATCAAGTCTTGTATGAATAGCAGTATAGTACCATGGTTTGTGAGTGATTCAAATGATAATTGTATCTTCCCAATGTTTATGCATCATGTCCCTAAGTTCTTGATTTATATGAACTTGTTTGAAGGGAATAATGTTATCAGCTTCTTTAACTTCAATAAATTTGTGTTCCTCGGCTGTTTTGCCATCATCGACTCTGACATCATTACTCTTCGTACATTGCACAACCACACTTGCATATGATGATGCACGAATGTTAGTAGTTTTTGCATATTCCTGAAAGAGAACATTTCTTCCATTTTCTGAGATATCAGGCGTTTGACGAGGCAATTTTTGATTTCTCGAATCCACATCGCCTTGTGTTAATGATTTGAACACATACGGTTGTTTAGAAGATATGTTCGGCGATGGCGGTGGCGGTGGTGGCAGCGCATGGTTTTCATCCATGTCTGAACCATCAGTTGTTATAGCGGTTAAGATAACTATTTAATTATTTTCTTATTCCTAACTTTGTGGAGAGAAAACGGTTATTTCATATTCTTTTTCCATTAATTTTAGTGAACGTAATGAAAAATTGGTTTTATATTTATGTATTGAGATTTAAGATAATGGTTTCAAATGTTATTAGTATATTTATACTAAACTTTTCATTTTTAATTTTAAGTTTATAATTTAAATTATACTTCAACATTAAAAAACTAGTTTACAAGTTTAACCTCATAATTTAAATTAGAGCAAGATAACTACATTATTAACTCTATTTAAACTTCTCATATTGTATATTTTCATAAATTTTCATATTAAGTCTTTTCATAATCTCTCATATTTATATTTTGATTAGATTTTATATACAAGATCTATTTTATATGGTAATGATCTTTTATCAATATATAACGTCTTGAATTTTCAATTTTAACCTTGTAATTTTAATAGCATCGCAACATCAAATAGTTATTTTTTTAAGTTTAATCTTACAACTTAAATTATACACCACAATAACTACATTATTCACCCTATTCAAATTTTTTCATATTATATATTTTCATTAATTTTTCATATATTTTGAATATACCTTAGGGAAAACGACGATACTAGACCCAACCTATTCGCGCTTTTGCGATGTTGTACCCAACCTTTGATTTTTGACCCCGCTGTACCCAACCTTTCATTTTTAAAACATGTTGTACCCAAACTAACTTTCATTTTTTTAGTTTATTTTTATTTTTATTATAAATAAATAAAATGACTATTTTGCCCTCGTGCAAATCGGATTGCTGATGTCACAAGATCAGAATATGACGTTTTTTGGCCGGAAAGTTAGTTTGGGTACAACATGTTTTAAAAATGAAAGGTTGGGTACAACAGGGTCAAAAATCAAAGGTTGGGTACAACATCGCAAAAGCGCGAATAGGTTGGGTCTAGTATCCCCGTTTTCCCTATACCTTATATATAAAAAAATATGACAAATATGATTTTGTTTTGCATTTTAGTATGAAAAAAGAAAAAGAAAAGCGATAGGTACTATTTATTAAGACATCTATATACTATTATATAAAAAAACCCATTGTGACACCAATCTTTTGATTTCCAACTTTAACCTTTGAGTTTTAGCTATATTGTAAAATTATACTATTAAATCCCCAAAATAACCTTACAAATTAAGTTAGACTAATTAATTACCCTATTCATTGTAATTAATGATTTACTTTCCCTATAATATATTTTTCTCCCATTGTTATACTCTAAATTTATGGCACATGTTATCTAGATAAATTTTCTTCTTTAACCCACATAGAATGACATTGAAAAAAGAATTATGCTCGCGGGAACCGCGTGCTCCATTTGCTAGTTATATATTATATTTACTTGAAGAACCCTCAAATGAATCAATCAATCGGATAAAGCAAGGCGAAGCACACACACAGTACAGTAAAGAGGAGTTCGATGGAGAAGTACTTTGGGAATGCATATCGGGGCGACCCGGGAGTCCCTCACGCCGACCCGGACCGTTTCATGAACATATGGATTGGGTCAATCGGCTTCTCTGCTATCTCCTGGGTTAACCCTTACATGTGGCAACTCTCTAACCAAATCAAGTAAGCACCCTCTCTCTCTCTTTCACACACACACACACACACAAAACCCACATGTATCTATCTATATGCGTGTCTTTGTGGAATTGGGTAGTTTGTTAGTTCCCACGTTATTATCGCAAAATTAAGATTCTACAACCCTAATGTGTTGTTATTCCTGACACTTTGAGCTCAACCTTTTATGTTTATGTTAATTATTCTTATGCTATCCTGTTCCCCTATTGTGGTGTTCTGTGTCTAGCGTTTTACGCCAGAATTATGAAAGAAGGCCACCTCTTATAGTTCGACAATTGCAGAACGAGACAGGGCGGATGAATTGTCGAGTAAATAGATCAATCAGGATTAATGAAAAAAGAACTTTATATAGGTGTGTAGTCAAATTATAGGTCTTCAATGTTAGGCCAGGTGCATTACGACTTACACTAGTAGAATGTCGCGTGATTATTGTTTATTCTTATGAGTTGGTGGTAGAATGTAAGTTGTGATCCATTTTGAATTGCCCATTGGGTTTATGCTCCATAGGCCTAGAGTTTTATTATGTCTGTAAGTTCAAGAAAACTGGTCATTTCTTTATGCATTCTTCTATAACTATAAACCCGCTCTTAATCTCGAAATGTTTGTAAGAGAGTGAACGGAATTCCTCTACAGTTTATCTATCTATTGATTCTATCCTTGTTCATCAATCTCCATCTGGTTAGATATTTTGTAACACGATAATGGCATGATCAACGTTGAGATCTTGATAATTGTACGTGTTTATGTGTATTATCTTACAGACAATTTCAGGGATGTCTGCTCTTTGTGTTGAGACTGGTTATCCTTCTTAAGGCACCAATTTGATGGTTTCTTTTCCCTTGGAATTGCTGGGGTGGAACCATAGAGTTGGATACGAGAATTTTAAGTTTAAATTGGGCTTTCGTCAATTTTGATCTCTGTAACACATCCGCATATAGATGGTTTGTTTTAAAAAAATCAAGAGTTGTGTGAAATGATTTTATGCAGATGAGTTATAATCCCAAATCATGTTCAATTAGACTGATTCAGATGGCCTTGGTTTTCTGAATGCTTTGGCAGAGTTGTATTTTGTTAGTAATTACCTTAGATACAGTAGTACTCCTATCTGTGAATTTAAGTTTTGTTCTTCACACGTGCTACATCCTTCCTGAATAAGCAGGAATTGGTTTAGAGAACACGTGCTTTGGGTTCCTTTTTGTGCCTTGAGGACCCTTCTGACCTGTTTATTGATTACATATAAGTTAATTCTTTAGCGTTTCTGTTCCCAACGAATCCTTTGATTATATGATGCAGTTGGCATGACAAAGCTATGCTCTTTGAGCAACATCATTGGAAAAAAGCACTTAAGAAGAATCAGCCATACAAATTTCAGGTAGTTTTACTGGATTAAAGTTTGAAATCCTTAAGAATAGCCATCTTCAATGATACACAAGCATCTTACATTGTTTCTCCTGGAAACTTATTCTTGCACTTGAAAAATGACATCTTTTTTTAACTTGTCCCAGTGGAATCAAACGAGCAAAGAATTCAGAGACTCTTACTACTATAACTGGCCTGTCTACTTCCCTTAGCCATCTCTCGCCTGCAGTGTGAATTCTTCTGTACTGATTTAAAAGAGTTACTTAGCATCTTATGTGTATTTACCAGATACTGAAACTCGAGAGTTCTTTACATCTTTTAATACTGCAAGTCAATGTTTCCTTGAACTTGGTTCATATAATGGAGTGTTGAAAGTCTTTGGAATTCTATTTATTGAAAGATTCATTTGTGTTGAGCTGCAAGTATTGTTAGAATTTATCTTACTTGTTTGGCAAAGGCAGACTCCTTGTGATAGGTCTATCACTTGTCAATGATTTATCTTGTGTCTCTAGTTGAAAAACTCCACTAGGTATGCTTGGTAATGGTTAATATTGTGAAAATAGAAGGGAGAGAGTGTCGTGGCTAATTGTGTCCTTGTGTTCATTTTTCTGAACCATCATAAACCCAAATCGAACATATAGCCTGGACCCTTTTTTTTTGTGTTGCTGGAGTTGTGCATGCTACGGTGGATGTGCGGTAACACTAGGAGAGATAAGGTGCACACTAAAGATATTTGGCATAAATTCAGTGTGGTGTCTATCGATGAGAAGATGCGACAAAACCACTCAAGATGGTTTGAAGATGTTAAATGCAGACACATGGATGCACCGGTTCTACGTGTTGAATATCTCGACTTATGACAGACGACTAGAGCTCGGGAAAAACCGAAGAAGACAAAGATAGAGGTCATATAGAAGGACAAAATTGTAAATGAAGATATGTTCTACAATCGAAACGTATGGAGACACATGGAGACACAGAAGATTCATGTTCATGACTCGACGTGATTCATTCATGTGTTGCTTGAGTTGGTGGTCTTCTTATTGATCGTCAGACAATGTAGGTGTCAAGTTTAATGTTGGAAGAATAACAGTCGAAGCGTTTTTCAGTTACTCGGAGCACGTTTGAGTTTTTAGCCTTCACAATTCTCTCGGCTTAAAGTTTCGAACATTTTATCTCTCACTAAATTCATGTATATATGGCACTGTTTTGAAACCCAGCCCGGACCGGCTGGTTCGACCAGGAACCAGAGCCTTGTCCGTGTTGGTTCTCTTGTTATAGCGGGTCGCACGCTGCAGTGGGCGAACCGGCGAAAATCGCCGGTTCGCCCGGTGACCCGCTGAACCGGTTCCGCTTGCGAACCGGTTCAACCCTCCTTTTTTTTAATGGAATTTAATTACAGCTGAAAGTCAGCCTTTAATAAAAGGAAAAAAAAAACTCCTGTCTTACCCTCCATCTCTCAACTCACGGTCGGGAGAAATAAAATTAAAAAAAACATAAGCTTTTCTCTACAAATGCTGCCCGGTTGAAAGAAAGTTAAAAATAAAATATATGAAAGTTGAAAGAAAGTTGAAAATAAAAATAAAATATATGAAATTGGAAAGAGAGTTAAAAATAAAATATATGAAAGTTGAAACTTGAAAGAAAGTGGAGGAGGAGGAGAATTTGAAAAAAAAAATGACAAAACTGAAAGTTGGAAGAAAGTAGCGGATGAAGATTGAGGAGTTTGACACTTTGATTAAGGTTTTCTTTCTATTTTATATTAATAAGACTTCAACATGTATTGGGCTTAGTTATTTTATATTAATAAGACTTCAACAATTTTTGGGCCTAATCATCTTATTTTAATTGGGCTTGAACTCATTAATTTACTAAAATTTTAAGACATTTTGTATATGTTGACCATATTTTTTATATATTTTATTAAATATTGATTAAAGTCAACAAACCGGTTTAACCAGTGGTTCGACCGGTCCGACCTGTTGACCCACTACCCGGTAGCCTCACCGGGTCAGTCACTGAGCCGAATTTCAGAACACTGATATATGGTTGTGTCTTGAGTTTTAAGCTATTAGTTCATCAAAATTCCAAACTGGCAAATTTGTGTGGATTCAAACTTTAACTCTTCACCGTAAACATAACTATTTTATTGCAGCAGTATTATACTCATCAAAAAAAAAAAAGAAGGTAAACATCACTATTTTTCCAACGCAATCCCCATGGTATTGGTAGGGATTCGCAATTTGTAAATCATAAAAAAACTTACTGACTAGGAGAATAACTATTTTTAAAAGAATAGCGATGTAGCATTTAAGTCCAGAGTATAATTTTGGATTCTACAGACTACAAGTATGTGTTATAATTGTAAGTTTCAAAAACCATATAGCAATTTCTCGACGGTCATCTCGTATCTGCCGAAATTCATAACTGGGCACATAGCTCAAGGTGAATCCCTCGAGTATTTATCCCACCCTATCTGATGGATCTCAAGATTTAGTATGTCACAGTTGTCAATGCTAATGCTCTTCAAACCTTATCGATGTCGGGTAGTAAGTTCTTTCTTCTTCCATTTATTTAGTTCCATTTGCACTTCAAAAATATTGCATCTTGAATTAGTAGATACAAGTCTTATATACATAATATGACTATATGTATACATATAAATAAGGTGTGGGTCACGGTTGGACCCATACATAGTTATTAATACACTATGATAATTGGTTAATATATTTTTCTTTAACTCTAATTAGCATATCTCTATCAGTTATATCTCTATAAGCATATCTTTTTCTAAAAGATAATATCATGCCTTATGTTGCATTTAGTTAACTACCAAGCATCATTCGATACCTCAAAAAGTATTTCGTACATTTCCAAGAAATGCATGAAGAATTGGTGCATGGTTACAAATAGACTAGTTATGACTTTTACTTTAATCACTTAAAATACCTTCATTTGTTTCATTAAACTAACTAATACTACATGCTTAAAACTTGCTAATTATGAACAAATAGGTAATGTAGTATATAAGATTCATAAACTTATAAGTATAAATATTTAAAAATAAATATAGTTATTTTTAATAAATTATGGATGCAAGTGCAAAACAAATATAAAAAAAAGGTTAAAAATCGCAAAATCTGAAACATTGAGGGATTGGAAACCGAAAAAATTGATAAGAAATAGATCATTAGAAGAAATTAAAAAATGCGATAAATAAACGACAAAAATTCGAATCCACCATAAAGAAAGGCCGATTTGTAATTCTTTTGCCTTGAAAGCCTATAATACTCAGTCAATCGATGATTCTTTAAAGAGTTAATTAGAGACGCCCCCTAACACACGCATATTATATATATATATATATATATATATATATGTGTGTGTGTATGTGTGTGTGTATGTGTGTGTGTATTAGCATCCCACCCCAATATTCAAATTGATTCAACTTATTAAAAATAAAGAAAAAAGCATGGACATGCTAATATAATTTGTGATGACATTATTCATATCTAAAATCTGAATACTTGTGACATTCGAATCTTGTAGTCATAATTCTCATCAGCTACCATTATTTCTTCTTTGGTTTTTTTTCTTTCCTGTCCCTTTTCCATGGATGGGGTTGCAGTTTTCTTCTTGCAATTATTGGCTTTAACACTTTCGCTCTCATCTATAGTCTGACGTCGTTTGTTGAAGAGGTGTTGCATCCAATGTGGGATTTTCGTGATAGGTTGTGGATCCTGCATTAAATTGATAGCATGGAGGAGGAAGATTAAAAGCAATATTTTTTATTCAGAATAAAGTACTATATTTGTTTATGTTATTTGGTTGTGTATGTGTGAAAACTTACTTGAGGCACAAAGTCTTCAGATTCACAAGAGAATAGGAGAAACGCCACAACCTTGGTGAAAGAGCGAATAACTTTCGGATGGTGTTGGTGATGGTAAAACTGCACAAAGGCAAGATGTTTTTTTTTTCCCAAGTTTTTATTAGCGGTTAAATCTTTAGTTTTCTGCTCTCTTACACATACTATGAACGCATACTGTGACATTTTACTACATTAGCAGCAAGATGTGAGGATTTGGATATGATCAAAGACCAATCCCACGAAATATAAGCATATTTTTTTTCGAGGGTCGTAATCAAGATAAGATTAGAGTGTCACTCCGAAAAGTTGGATCGAAGTAATTAACAAATTTGGGTATTAGAAAGGTGAGGACATCAAATTCAACACTTAATATATGTCTGTCGCAATGCCTATCAAAAACGAGAAACTTGGTTAATTGAAGATTCAAAATGAAAGCATGCTTAACTCAAAAAAAAAAAAATTGTTATTAGGGAGAAAGAGACACTTATAACCATATTTCCTAGCCCATTATTCTGAAAACCCTCATAAACTAGTTTATAAAGACTTTCGAACAATTAAGCTACAAAGGATGCATACTATATAGATGTTCAACGAGAAGTCAATTAATTTCAAGTTGTGCATACCTGATCCTCTTTGTCACTGCCAATGCGTGACTTTTTCACGATTTTCCATCCATCTAGTCGATCTTGCGAGGTCAAGGAATACCTCTTCCAGAACCTAGGGTTAGAAGGATCTTCAAGTACTGGGAATACAACGTATTCCCCGTCATCGAGATTGTAAACCGCCACATGCCATCTCTTATCTTCCTTGTTTGTAACCATTATCAAGTGATATCTATTGACGGTGTTTGTTGCGACCTATAAATGTAATTTATTAATTAGTTAGAACTTACAAATAAAATGAATAAAATATAAAATAAATAACTCAATACTGATTTTGGAAAATAAACTAGGTGCTAAAAATTGCATTTAATTTAAGAACATATATGTAGTGCATATTTTAAAAATTTTGACCTGATGCAACTCCAAGACAAGCTGGTTTTGGTCGCTAACAAATTTAAAAAGACGAAAAAACACGTTAGTTTCTCCAATTATCTTTGAACCTTTTTTCATGGATGACGATGTCGTTCCAGGATTTGATTGTTGCTGCAATGCAAGACACATTGAGTTAATATATAGATGTACATAAATATGAACACATCATAACCGATAATACATCTATTACTATATTAAAAGCAAGGCCCTCCACTCACAAAATGACAGTTTGGTTACTAAATTTTGAGTTTCCAAAAATACCCCTGCTTTGACTTTTCAACAATTAAAAAATATATAATTAAATAAGTAACTATCACCACTCCTAAAATTCCTCCACATATTTAGCAAATTTCTTATGTGATTTTTAATGTGTGCAGAACAGATTGGTTTCCTTATTATTTGCATCAATTTTATAAATTATATTAAAGTTGTGTTACATGCAAATTTCTTTGATAATTTATATAGTTTACACGCGGTCCTCGCGTGTGTCAAAGTTGCTAGTATATATATATATATATACAATTCCAGAAAGAGATCTAGTGCTAGAAAATCCGAAATATACTGAAGAATTTATTAGCCAATTATATGAATATCAAATTAAAAGAAGAGAAAAATTGATACAAATTTTGTTGATGTTAAAAGTACTACAAACTTTGTTCAATTAGAAGTTATATATACATATGTATTATATTGATCAAAAAATTAATATATATATATACACACATAAATATATACATTAATCATTTTTTTTTTGTTGAATTTTATCATTGCTACCTGTTGCGGAAGATTTTGCTGTAGATCATTGGTAGCAGAATGTACGTCATTCCGATCTTCGTGGAGATGGATTCTCATACCAGTTATCACTTCAATATTTTCTATGTTAGACGCCATCCGTAATCAGTTGGGTTGTGAGATCTCAATGGTGACAATTACACAAAAATTATGTCTAATGTGGAGGCGATAGCAATTACACTCGGTTGTGTTGCCTTTCATGCAATAGGGTTTTGGCGCAACACCCCTGTTTTATGAAAAATTAGTCGTTTACCCCCAAAAAAACTAAATAAGAAATCATTTTGTTTGTTATGCTAAATAAAAAAATGACCCTCTATAGAAAATAAATAAATTATTCATTGTTTTAGTTTATTTGTTGCAAAATGTCCCTTTATGCACAATATAGAGTTGGTGTGCAACACTTATAAGGGATGATTTGTTTATCGCTTTAAAGGTATAATTTGTCTATTAACATAACTTATGTGGTAATTTTTCTATTTTACATATTATAAGGTAAAATCCCATTAGTTTTTTATGCACACGAAATTTTTATGACGGAAAGTGAGAGAGATTGTTGTAGTCTTTTGGATGACAAGGTATTAGTTGGATGGTGAATATTAAGGTAGCAATAAATGACATGTGAAAATTTACTTATTTGACTGTTGAATTCAAATTTTAAGATTTTTTAAGGTCAGGTTTGCAAAATTAGATTACAAATTTAGTTGAAATATAGTATTTTAATTGTTTTTATTTTACAAGAAATGCCAATCGTATTCATACCATGTCACATATATCTAGTATAATCAATATTACACAATTTCCACTATGTAGACTTTAATATATTTTCTAAATGTATCAAATGGATATATGCACCTATATATTTCTTATTGAGACAAGATTTAATTAGATTGACGTTACATGGCATGCTAAATAATAGAAAGCGGATACGATCTAATATGTGACAACATATGTTACAAGTTTTCCTTGGTATACTAGCTAACAAAACTTTTTGATTGTTGTGAATTGCATTAAATAGAATAATGAAAATCAACTCATTATTAAAAGTTGTAATTTTTTATCACATTTATCTCACCAAGTTCAGTGACTAAGAGACAATAGGGGTTAGTAAATTCTTTTAAGAGCAACTTAATTTTTTTTATAATTAAAAATACTTTATTGATATCTTTCGGTATTTAAGAGTTCTTAAAAGTTCCTATATTATTTATATTCTTTCTAACTTTGTTCAAGTTTTAAATTGATATTAATCACGATCAATATTTTCTTGTTAAGGCAAGAGGATGCCGAGGGGTGGATCATTAGGACTACTGAGAAACGAGTTATGATAAGTGTTAACATATTTGATATTATTACCTAATTAACGAAGTTATTTTGGGGTTGGAATGCCCTGTCCGTGGTTCAGAAGCTTGTAAAATTACGAGAATATTGCTATTTGTATTCACTAAATTTCACTCTAAATTTCTAGTACATGGGAGTGTGTATGTGTCTGTTTATTTGGATATGCCTTTTCTTCTTAATATGTCCATCTTTTTATATAGGTTTTTCAGGGACATGTGTCGTTATACATGTTTAAATAAATTACAGGTGTTACAATTTGTGTAAAGAGATAGGATAATCTTCATATTTGCTGACTGGATGCTGACTGGATGAACTTCGATCTCTTCTGAGGTCTTCAGGGAACTCCGACGGGTTGACTTCTTAGGGTGCTTGTCTCCGATGGGATGGTCCTACAGGGAAGGCTTCATAATGTGGCTGGGGATTCCTCCGATGGCATTTTAGTCCTGAGAGGGGTCTATTTATTTACTTCAGGGTATATGCTCCGATGTGTGGTTGAGTCGTACTTTATTCTTCGTGATGTAAGCTTTGATGGTTTCCTGATTTTAATAGAGTAAGGCTCTTCTGTTTTGGGTCTTCGGGAGGAGTTCTCCGATGGCGTTTAGATTTTGATAGGGCATGTTCTTCTACTTGGGCCTTTGGGATGAGTTTTCCGATGGCTTTTAGAACTTGATAGGGCATGTTTCTCCGATTTTGGTCTTTGGGGTGAGTTCTACGATGGCCTTTAGAATTTGGGAGTGTTCAGTGAGGGGATGTTCTCGCATTTTCTGGGACTCGAGGTCCGTTGTGGTCCCTCTTAGCGCATTTGATGGATATTGGAGTCGCGCGGATCTATCGGGGTTTACATTTTTTTTCGATGCCGCATTGATATCTTTTATTTATTTATCGTTAACTTTCCAAGGGACGCTTTGGTGCCTCTTCGGGTGCCATTGCTTGCCGCTTTGGGTTAGTGACACTCGGTGGGCCTCCTCATCGGGAGTGTACGTTCCTCATCGGGAACACATGCGACGATAGTATCATCCAAGGGGTTAATCCCTATTTCTATGGTTAACATTTCTTCATTTATTTTTGCTAGTGTTAACACTAGCCCCCTCCAAATTTCGATCGTCATCGAAGAGGAGAGAGGAATTTTATTCCTTCTTCTTCTCCACCCCCTCTTTTTTTGTCCTCGGTGAGGAGAGGGTTTTTTTTATTTTTCCGAGGAGCGCATGTATATATTATATGTATATATGTAAACATTTCTAAGGAAATTACCTTTTGGGTCCTCGGCAGGTTGGTCCTCGAATGAGCAGTGATTTTGAGCATTTATTGCGGATGATGATGACGGAGAGATAACGTCCACCGATGTCGTAACAGTTCAAACATCTGATCGTTAGTAACGGTCGACGTCACAAGGAATATTTAGTGGATAACATGCTGGGTGGCACGTGTCAGGTGAGGGGTAACGTGGGCCATTAAACGCGCTCCACGTTCAATTAGCCGACCATTATAATCGTTGGTTATAAATAGGGCTCTTCACGCATCCCTTCTCCTCACTTCTACTTTCCGATTTTTAGCAAACACAATCCTCTCTTGCTTTGCTCTTCAATTTTGCTACGTTTTCTCAATCTTTTGCTAAGTAATTTTAGTTACCTTTAACAAAATCAGATGGCGTCTTCGGGTACTAATCTCGCCACTACCGCGTCAGCTTCTGGTGCTGTGGCTTTCACTTCTGCCACTGATTCACCGACGGTTACTGAGGGTGTTGCTACGAGTGGTTCCGCCCCTGTTACTCGTAAGAGGAAGGCTGGAGCTTCTGCGGCAGAGGATGGCAGCGTTGCTACCTCAAAAAAGACTAAGGTTTCGAAAGCGAAGAAACCCGATACTTGCAACCTTCAAAAGGTTGAGAAGACGGCGAGTACAGTTACTCAGAAGCAGGTCATATCCTTGTTCCAAGATTTGGGGGCGTATCAGAAGAATATGGCCTTCAAGATTCCAAGGAAGGACGAGAGAGCCAATAATCCTCCGACGAGTTACCTCACGGTGTATTTTGCCCAGATGAGGTACGGTTGGAGATCATTCATGCCCCCTTTCTTTTGTGAGGTTCTCAAGGCCTGCAATGTCTGTCCGAGCCAGGTAACTCCGAACAGTTTTGCCGCTTTATGCATTTTCGTCTTTAGGTGCCAAGTAAAAGGGTTGAGTTGTACTGTGGCTCAGTTTTTTTCAATTTTTGATATCGTAATCTCTCCTTGGGGTCTTCTTTCTATCACTTCCATCATCGGGATTCTGCGAAGAATTCTACGAAGAAAATTTTGGACAAGACGCTCAGTTCTCACAGTACTTGGAAGGACAAGTACTTCTTTGTGAAGCCAGCAGAGGGGGAGTGGGATATGCCATTCGACTGGAGGGAGGCTAATGCTCCTGAATATTCACTGGATTTGGAGACAAGTCTATCTCCGATAATTTAACCGAAGTCTCTAATGGAGTCGGGTGACTTTGGCTTGTTGTACGACTTGTCGGGGCCGCATCACGTGGTTTTTACCGATGACTCTGTCTTGGAGCCATTATCTATGTCTTCTGAGGGGCGAGTTATTTTTGGTAAGTACTTTTAGTTCACTCTTGTCTGTGTCTTTCTCTGAACACCTTCTAATCTCTTTGATTCTTTGGTGCAGGAGAGGTTTTGGCGAAGTATATTTCGCATAAGAGTCCCTCGGATCCTATAGTGACCATGCTGCTATCGGAGTAGGATATTCCGGCTCCGAGTGGTCACAAGAAGTCTAAAGCTCAGGCGACTTCCTCTGCTCGTTCGTCAAGCGGCACTTCTGATGTTCCCGAGGAGGAGGGTCCGGAAGGGAATGAGGTCAATACTTTTGAGGATGTAGATATGCATCCGATGGCAGAGGAGGAAGAAGACCATTCGTCGTTTGTCATCGGGGGGATGGTGTGATCTATGGGGTGGTACCTCTTACCATTGTGGACCCACGATCGGCCATGGTGGTGGCCTCCGGCTCGGGTTCTGCTGCTGAAGGCTCTCCGAGGACTTCTGGTGGAGAATTCAAGTCGGAGGGAGGTTTTAATGTGGAGAAAAGTTCGTCTCCGAGTGCCATGGGAGGTGAGTCAACGGTTGTTCCGCCAGAGTTGGTGGTCCTATCTTCCGAGGATCCTTCGCCCTCTCCTTCTCGGGACGTTCATATGCCGTCATCGGGGCCTTCGATAGAGCCAGTTTTTGAGTCCCCTGCACATGGTAAGTCCTCACGCTCCATCTTCTTCTTTTGGTAATTATGTTTTGGTACCTTTCCTATTTTAAGTAGGTATTCTTTTCTTTTTTCAGTTATCGTGGATAAGGGGAAGGGTCCCATGACTTCCGAGAAGAGGATTCCCTTTTCAGGTGACTTGATTGCCTTCTTTGCCTTACTCATTTATGTTTGTCTTTTCTGGGTATCTGACTTGTTCGTTTCTTTGTAGGAGATGATTTGTTAGCACAGCTTCTGGAGCCCAGCCTGGACGCCTTGCCGGGTGATTCTGAGGACGTTCCGGAGGGGCTGGAGGTGCTGCCTGGTGATCCGTTACAAATGGATCCTAATACTTCACTCCTTGATTCCCTTTTAGGGGAGGCGGGCCCTTCAGCAGTGGTAGGAGTCCATCGAGCATTGTTTACTAACTCCGAGACAGTAGCCTCAATCCCGATGACTCTTTCTTCGGGAGGCATTCCTTCCGGGAGACCATTTCCAGGAGCTCCTCATCGTTTAGAGGATCTGCAATTACTGAAGGTTCTAGACGAGGCCCTCTGAGAAGTTTTCCGCTTCATGTTTCTTCCAATGCCACCCCTGCTGATGGCTTCCACTTCATGCAGTCATGCTTCAACTGGATGAGGCTAATGGTAAGTTATTATCTTTCTGTTCATCCTTCTTTTATTTCTGCCAGGAAATCTTCTTCTGATAGGAGAACTTATTCTTGTGTTTCTTTATCTTTAGGTTGGGAAGGCCCGGGAAGCGGCTACTACTGTTGAGCAGGGTTTGCATAAATGCGGGGAGGAAGTAAGAACTCTTCGGGAACAAATGGCGTCCCTTCTCTCCAAGAGGGATGAGGACCAGATGGCGATGGATGTTCTTCGGACGAAGATGTCCGACAATGAATTCCGATGGGTGGAGGACCAGAAGGAGCTAAAGAGGCGGGAGGACCTGATGAAGAGTTTTAACCCTTCTTATGAGAAGCTGGAGGCTTCAGAGAAGGCTTCCCAAGCTAGGATCAAGCTCCTCAAGAAGGAGATAGAGGAGGCGCAAATGCGGGAAATGAGTCTTAAAGAACAACTGGGTCGAGCCCTTGATCGCACAGATTTGGCCGAGGGGAAGTTGTCGGTATCTGTTTCTCCCGATGAGGTACAAACAAAGATGGATGCAGTGGTTCGGGAGGCAGTGCAGCAGTGTTCGGAACTCTCTGATAGAAGGCAACATGGGCTCTTGATGGGGCATGCGTTGTGGGGGTATTTGGAGAGTACCAAGTTGGCGATGGGGTTATTGCGGCCGGGAGTTGACTTTAAGAAGACTTTTGACCTTCGCCAGTTGAAGAGGCCTTCCCATGAGGAGGCCTATGGTCTTTTCGAGAGACACCACGTCCTGTTATCTCCTCGGGCCTCTCCTACCCCTTCTTCGATGAGATCAGTCAGTGGTCTAAGTCTGAGGCCTAATGGTTCTGGAGAGGTTCTTTCACCCATTGCTCCGACAACTCTTCATTCCGAGGGGACAACTCCTACTACTCCGGCCCCATCTCTTCCGACCACAGGGGCATAGTTTTAGGGTTTTACTTTCCTTGTCTTTAGTTTTAGTATTTTTTGGACTTTTAAATTTCGTATTTCTAGCACTTTGTAGTTTTTCGTAATTTGTGAATGTTTTTCGAAGACTTCCCGGGTTCTATGAATGAACAATTATTCTGCTCTCTCTTTCTTTTATTTTGCTCATATTTGTCGATTACAAATAAAGGCTTAGCACCTGTAACTACTCTGACCGCTCCTTTAATGTGGGAATTAAATTGAGTTCAGAGAGATTAGGATGAAATCTTATTTTTGCTAGCCAAGCTTACAACTAAGCAGGACGTGCCAGCTTGCATGGCATTCTTAAGGATGCATTTTTCCTAAGTAGGAGCATCTCACTGACACGCGTCCTTAGCTTTAGCTTATGGCAGTTTAAGTTTAATTCTTAATTAAAGGAATGAGTTATGAGTATATATATGTACCAAGTGTTTAGTAGACCTGGTTATACTTACTTCAAAGGAAATTCATTTTAGATAGTGAGCTTACTGATTTTCTTGCAAACTTGCCTTCTTTCTTTCGCATAGTTAGCTTTTGTATTTCAGATCTCCTTTCTCGTTAGTTTTCAACTAATCGTGAGAGAAGAGTGAAAATTTACTTGGAAAGATGATGCCCCCACATTATAGGCAGGGAGGATTCGTCTCTTCTCGTGCTTCCACTCAAAACTCAGTTCGGACTCCTTCGTTGTTGCTAGGGGTCCGTCATACTTCCTTTGAGAGTTTCTTTTCGAGGCGGGATAACCTGGATGATGATATAGCGACCATCTTGGGAGTTCTTCGAGAGGGGCGATTTCAAGGCCTTTGCATATTGATTCCCATAGGATGAATCACATCCGAGAAGTGTTCATGGGTAGGGGGTCTTATACCATTGCGGATCAGTCCTCGGTGTTTGATATGCTTTCTTTGAGTCCTTCGAAGTTAATGGGCCGAGGACACGTTGGGACTGCCGTGAGCAATGAGTACGGGGGGTCTATAATGGCCCTCTTTGCTGAGCACAATTTGGAATTTAGCAAATACGATGTGGTCATACCGCACTCCGATTAAAGGGTCTATGATCCCCCCTTAGGATATTTGACCGTGTATTGCGAGCAGGTATGTTGTGGGATGAGGGTGTTTTTCCACCATTTTCTTCAAACCCTTTTCCGATATTGGCAGATATGCCCTAGTCAGTTGACGCCGAATTCTTATCGTCACTTGGTAGGGTACATCATGTGTTGTGAGCTCTTGAATCTTCCCATGTCTTCTCATCGGGTGAGGGCTATTTTTACCTTAGGCCCTTGTTCGGGTGGTCGTCCTTTTTTAGCTTGGCCTATCGAGTCAACAGTAAAGCCTTCACTCATGTATCCAACCCATGCTCTAGTAGAGGGGATTGGAGGCGGAGGTTCTTTTTTGTTCGCCCGAAGGGCCCATCAGCTAATTTGTGGGGAGTACCTCTCCGATGGGGTCTGGGGTATGTTACCCCCAACGCCGAGACCTTGGTGCGTGAGGGGGAGGTGTTGTCCCGCTCTGGGCTTTTCTCGGGTATTTATGATATAAGCGGTTTGTTGGAGTTTCCCGAATCTTTAATCTTGGCGGGCCTTTAAGGATGAGTGGAGATGTTCAATCTCCTTGTTCAGCCGCTTTTCAGTAACTTCTTTTTTCGTAAGTTCCTCTTCTTGTCTTTGTTATTTAGGGTGTTCTTTGTCGCTTCGGGCTTATAGTATGCTTGTCCTTTTGATAGGTTCGGAGATGGAGACATTTGCAATCAAGCCTTTTGATAAGGCCTTTTTGGCGCAAACATTTAATGATGGGTATGTTTTGTCGGAGGATGGTGGTTCCGATCGACTAAGTTTTGAAGTGGTGACGAGTCCTTCTTCGGAGAGGAAAAATAAGAGGGTTTTGCTATCGGCAGCCCCCAGTGAGCTTTGTAGCTCCTGTCGTCACAGAGGATCCGATTGCCACTCTTCTCCAAATGGATTTTCCGATACCTCCGTTAGTGTTGTGCTCTTCTTCTTTAGGAGGTGTTAGCGTCGTGAATATGGTGGAGGAGGGTCTTCCTTCTTCTGTTCCAGGCGGATCTCAACCCTTAGGGGAGGGTCCCGATCGTGTTACTCACCCACCCCTCGAGGGCAACCCTCTTCTTGCAGGGATTCGACCCCTCGGAGAAGGTGGTCCCTTTTCTTCGGCCTCTTCGGTGGTAGAGTTTTATCGAAACTATTTGAGCAGGCTGTTAAACGCGATGGTGTGTGAGTTGATGAAGACCCTTCATTTGTCCAGTCTTCAGGATCTTGCCTGCAAGGATTTGTGCGAGGTATAGCAATTTTCATTCGTTTTATTTAACACTAACCTTTTTACCCTATCTGTGGTGATGGGCTGGCTTCATACAGATTTATATGGTCTTGAGTAAGGCTCTTCTATTTTGGGTCTTCCGGAGGAGTTCTCTGATGGCGTTTAGATTTTAATAGGGCATGTTTCTTCTGCTTGGCGTTTAGATTTTGATAGTATTGTCCAAGGGGTTAATCCCTATTTTTAAGGTTAACATTTGGGTTTAATCCCTTCATTTATTTTTGCTAGTGTTAACACTAGCTCAACCATTATACGAACGAATGGCTAGGCCCAAGCAGAAGAAACATGCCCTATCAAAATCTAAACGCCATCGGAGAACTCCTCCCGAAGACCCAAAATAGAAGAGCCTTACTCTATTAAAATCAGGAAACCATCAAAGCTTACATCACGAAGAATATAGTACGACTCAACCACACATCGAAGCATATACCCCGAAGTAAATAAATAGACCCCTCTTAGGACTAAAATGCCATTGGAGGAATCCCCAGCCACATTATGAAGCCTTCCCCGTAGGACCATCCCATCGGAGACAAGCAACCCAAGAAGTTAACCCGTCAGAGTTCCCTGAAGACCTCGGAAGAGATCGAAGTTCATCCAGTCAGCATGCAGTCAGCAAATATGAAGATTATTCTATCTCTTTACATAAATTGTAACACCTGTAATTTATTTAAACATGCATAACGACACCTGTCCCTAAAAAAACCTTTATGAAAAGAGGGACAGATTAAGAAGAAAAGGCAGATCCAAATACACAGACACAGACACATTCCCATGTACTAGAAAATTTATAGTGAAATTTAGTGAATACAAAGAGGGATATTCTTATAATTTTACAAGCTTCTAAACCACGGACAGGGCGTTCCAACCCCAAAATAAACCCGTTAATTAGGTAATAATATCAAACCTGTTAACAATAAGGGTGTCATCATATCCTGGGCATTACCGGGAAATAATCATATCAACGTCGCGGAAAAGGCAAAAACAACAATTTAAATTGTCACTTTTAGATTGCGGTGTTTCGCTAAGCCTGGGGCGATAAGAATGAAGGTGGGATGCTTCACATGCAAGACAACGAAGCAGTGCTATGGGCCATATCCTTGGATTAAAATACGTTTTATTGGAGTGACGCTTGGAGAGTGGGGAGGAATCAAGAATTTTTCATTATTGTACAAAACACAAATAAAGACTGAACATTGTAGGTGATCTAAAGACTAACTAGAAATCTCAGAGCTATTAATATGGAACTATGTGTTGTTTTATAAGTTGATAACGTGGCGTTAAATCTGGGTTGAAGCAAGTCATTTTTTAGGGTATTTGCTTAAGGATTATACAAGATATCAACGTAAACTAGGTGCGAAGCAAGCTGCGGAAATATTATTAATGATTTGCGATTGCTTTGTGGAAACAGAAAATTATTCATGTTCCAATAGGTTTGTCTCAACATGAGCGATGTTGTGCATAAAATTGCACAAGACACAAATATGATCTGCAATTAGTTTGTGAGTGACGGTGTTACAAATTCGATGTTGTATCCTTAACTTCCATTATCATAAAGTGTCTTCTACCATATTCATAACATTTATGAACTCAACTCTCATATCAAGAAAAGTATTTGCTAACTATAATAAGAGAAAACATATATTTTAGGGTACTCGTCGTGCTCTCATACAACCTAATCCTATTCTCGGCTACTCGCCCCTAATCCCTCCAAGATAGGGTTCTAGGTGATGTGGCAGTTGGACAATGCCATGATGTATAAGTCAATAGGGAGCTTAGCGACGAGAAAAAGTCTATGAAAGATGATGGATTGAGATCAACGAGTTAGTGACCATCAATATTGACAGATGATTAAAAGGGAACTATCTGTTAACGACATTCATAAATTTTTCTTCTTTCTTCGTGCTCCAGTCCTTTATACAAAGATGCTTTAGCAATGGTACCGCCGTGCTAACCCTAATAAATTTACCGGTACTAATTTCCAATTAGATCATCCCCAGTGTGACTGAATTTGTGCCACCGGATATTGAATTCTCGGAGGCAAGGGTGCAAAAAAGATCAAGGTAGGAGGTTTTAAACATAACAGCAGTGGCTATGACACATCTTGAAGAACCTCTTAAGGAGAAAGTTGATCTGACGAAATTGTCCTACGTGGATATGATCAAAAGGAAGAAAAGCCCGAAGGACATACGATTTGATGATCTTCCTTCGATGGAGGAAGATAAACATCTACAATTCATCAATCCTAGTGAAGCAATACCATTCAAACAGGTGAATACCTCACAAGAATTAAAAGACAAATCAAAGAGCAATGGGAGGACTCGATTGTGATTAGGGTTCTTGGAAGATCTTAGTATTATCCAGTGCTCCACACTAGGCTCGACATCATGTGGAAATTACATAATGATTTCGAGCTAATTGACCTTGGCCACAACTGTTACCGCCTTAGAGGGATTTTGGCGAATAAGTGTGAGATGATTTTGACGGAGGGTCCATGGCAACTGGGTAGTTTCCTATCTATGCGCAAATGTCACCAAGATTTCGAGCAGCGAAAGACAAGGTGGAAAATGCCATCACGTGGGTTCGTATTTTTGATCTTCAGTGGAATTCTTCAGAGAAGGGATCATCAAAGCACCTGAAAAATGTATTGGGGATCCAATAAAAGTGGATAGTAACACATTCAACGCGACGAGAGGGAGATTTTCCTGGGTTTGCATCCAAGTACGCATGGATCATCCCCTCGAATTAGGTGTGGGAATTGATGACAAAATATTTCAAGTGGTGTACGAGAACTTGCCCTCACTATGCTACACGTGCGACCAGGTAGGGCATACAACCAAGACATGTTGTGATAGTAACCTTTCGGAAGGTGAGAAGGCCCCTAATATGGCATAGAACAATGGATACATAGGTAATAAATCCAATAACAATGTATCTTGGTTCACGGAGAGGTTCAATAGGAAAGAGTATGGATAGTGGATGGAAGTACCCCCTCGCAAAGGTAAGGGGATTATGAACAAAGACCCAAAAGTCATGCAGAGGGGGGGGGGGGGGGAACTAATTCAACCTTTGGTAACTCGTTGAACAAAACAAAAGAGGGAGGTGTGGTACCCACCAAGAGTATCAAGATATTTAGGGCAACACCATCTATGACACAAAACTCGGGAGCTTATGGAAAGCGTGTGCTACCAACAACTTTGCGACAGAAAGGAAACATAACAGGTGCCAAAGGAAAGAGTCCTGGAGTGCAGAATATTCTGAAGAAGATTCAGAAGGATACTTGGGAACAATCCTTGTTAATAAATAATAAATAGAATGGTTCTCTATTCCAACGGATATTAATAACGAAGAATCCATATTTTATCTTGAAGAGAGAAATCGATTCAAGTTCCAACTGATCATGGCAATAAATCTGGATCACGTGAGAATTGAGTTACAACACAGGGGCATGTTAGTAATCTAGTTAGGGGAACCGCCAATGGAAACATTCAGGTTGGTCTTCTAGGACCTCTCCAGGACATTATGAACGAGGCCGGAGGAAAGGAAAGTGCATGTTCTAGGGATTTTGTCTGTAGCCCGAGAAGTACAAACCAAAATCTTCCGTACATAGAGAGAGGGGGTGGAAAATGCATGGTGGCACAAAACATTGGTATAAATGTGGGAAATACGACGATAAATGGCATTGTTTCTCGATTCAATGAGATAAGTCACTACGAGATGGATCAGGTTTCCTTTTGATAACCCGATCATGCCTTATCACCTCCATAGAGTATCAATGAAGATTATCTCATGGAATTGTCAAGGAGCTTTCCACGTGGATTTTCATAGGAATTTCCGGGAGGTTGTAAGAATTCATAACCCATCATTAGTTTTCATCATGTAGACTAGAGTAAGTAGCATTCACGCAAACGAGATTTTACCGACGCTGAGATATTCGAGGTTTATTAGGATGCCTACCATTGGTATGGAAAGAGGAATTTGGATCCTTTGGAATGAAGTGGAAGTCGAAGTGGAAATATTGAGTATAAGAGCACAAGCTAATCATGTGCGAATCCGATAGAGTTTGACAGAGAACTAGAGACTATCTGGTGTGTACGCTCAACATCGGTAGGTGGACAAAGTCCAGATTTTTGAGAAATTGGTACAATTCGCGAGGAGAATGACACTCTGTGGTTGGTTACGGGAGATTTCAACAAGGTCGGGTACGCGCACGAGAAACAAGTGGGCCAAACAAGCTCTATTTTAACAACTATATGGACAAATGCGGCTTGATTGATTTAGGCTTCCATGGGCCGTCATTCACTTGGACAAATAAAATGGATAGCGGGAAGCATATCAAGGTGAGGATTGACCGTGCAATGGCTAATTAAAATTGGGTTAATTGTTCCAGAACAACGCGATTTCCCACTTACCTCGCAAGCATTCAGATCACCATCCAATCATCACTTATTGTAAGGGTATGCCGCAACAAGGTGGAGATAGGCCATTTAGATTTGAGGCCGCCTGGTCGAGACACCCGGATTGTGAAAGTTTACTTCGCAACATCTGGAATCAAAAACCGCGGATTATGGAGGCCATTGAGGAAGTACCTGAGATCATAATTCCATGGAATAAATCTACCTTAAGAAATATATTCCATCAGAAAAGAAAAATTCTAGCATGAATCGATGGAAAGGGCAAAAGAATATGGAGGAAACGAGTTTCTTACTAAGTTGGAGAGTGATTTAATCCATGAATATAATGAAATCCTCCAAAAAGAGGAGATCTTTAGGCTCCAAAATTCAAGAATTAAATGGATTAGAGAGGGGAAACAAAACTCTAAGTTCTTCCACCAATCTATGTTAATTCATCGGTGAAATAGCAAAATTCTAATGTTGAGAGTTGAAGATGTGTGGGAATCAGATCTAGAGGTTCTTAAAAATCATGTATTGATGTATTTCTGAGGCTTGTTTACATCGAATGGAGGGAGCAGCGCACGACATAGGATCAACAATTTGGCGGTTTCGAATCTCCAAATTAAACTGAACGAATAGGAGAAAATCAGCCTATGACGTACGACTGATTTACAGAAATTAAAATCGGTTGTTTTGGCATTAAATTTGCTCAAGGCACCCGGACCCGATGGCTTACAAGCATTATTCTATCAAAAAGGTTGGACGTGGATTCATAACTCAATGCTTGAGTTTGCGATGGGTGTGTTTAAAAATTGAGCTTTGACCCTCAGATTTGTGAAGCACATTTATGCTTAATCCCGAGATACCTAATGCGGAGGTGATCTACTAATACAAACCAATCTCATTATGTAATGTTCTTTATAAGTTTATCAAAAAGAGCATAACGTTGAGACTTAAAGAAATCATGCCACACGTAATAGCGCCGACACAATCAAGTTTCATTGAGGGGCAAAGCATACAAGATAACATCTTTGTCTTATAGGAAATTCTCCACTCTTTGAGATCTAAGAAGAAAAATAAAACGAGAGAGATGATCATGAAGCTCGATCTTGAGAAGGCTTACGATAATGTGGATTGGAATTTCTTGGAGTTTATGTTGCAGGTATTCGAGTTTCCCGAGGAGTTGATAGAGTTAATCATGTTTTGTGTGAAAAACGCCGCTACATGGATTCTTTGGAATGGCTCACAATTAGTTACCTTTAATCACTCACTGCGGGTTAAGACAAGGAGATCTGTTGTCCCCATACTTGTTCGTCTTATTTTGGAAATGCTGGCCTACTAAATCGAGGAAGAGGTGATGAAGAAGAAGTGGGAACCGATTACACCTTGTCGGGGAGGTCCACAAATCTCACATCTTTGCTTTGCGGATGACTTGATTCCCTTGGGAAAGGCCACAAGTGCCACGCTAAGAACAATTAAATGGGTACTTGATAAGTTTAGTGTTGCGCCGGGTTTGATGATTAGCACCCAAAAATCTAAAATTTTCTTTTCGAAGAGCGAAGGGGCTAGTCTTAAGCGACAAATTAGTGGAGTGTTGGGTTTTGAGCAAACAAGGAACTTGGGCAAATACATAGGAGTACGCTAACACATGGGCGGGTGAGTCAATATTCTTATGCCGATGTTATTGATCGTATCCTGAAACACTTCAAGGATTGGAAAAGGAAATTGATGTCGCTAGCGGGGTCTGCGACACTTATTCAATCACTCTTGACGGCAATACCACTATATCACATGCAATCCTCGTGCTTGTCGAAACACGTTTGTGAGCAACTTGATAGGCTCAATAGGGACTGGACTTTCTTTGGTCGATGGATGTATCCAGAGAGAATACACCTTGTTGGTTGGAACTAAGTTACAAACTCAAAAGCCGAGGGGGGCTTGGGGTTGCGCACAAGTCGAACGAGCAATGAAGCACTTCTCGCCAAACTAGCATGGGAAATCTTGAAACGCGAGAATTCGGTTTGGTACGATCTGGTCCATGCTAAATATTTGAGGGGGAAGTCGATTTTTGATCATTCTCCTAAAAGTACGGCGAGTGCAACTTGGAAGGGAATAATGAGGTGTATGGCCTTAATGAAACCTTTTCTGCGATGGAGGATTGGGACGGGAAAACCGCATCGTTTTGGTACGACAATTGGCTGGGGGAGGGAAGTTTATGCGAGATGGTCCCATACATTCACCTAGCCAAGACTTCGTATAAGGTACTAACATTTTCTCAAATTTAGAGGGCTGGAAATTTGATGAGATGAATTCGGTTATTCTCTTCGAGATTCAGAAAAATATTGAAAATAAATTTGTGCGTCTTAATAATTGTGAGGACGTGGTCTTATGGAATGAGATGGGAAGCTGTATATTTACCTGTCCATCGGCGTATCATGCGTTCAAGAAAACGTATGGTGTGGAGACAGAGAGGTCGAGTAAATTACGATGGATTTGGAAAACTAAACTAAGCTACAAAATTCAACATTTTATTTGGTTAGTTAGCCTTCATTTACCCACAAAAAACACATTAGAGAATTTAAACCATTACACACATTGCAAGTACCAAGGTCATATTAAACAAAATTAGGAAGGATTTTGTTTTCCCATAGGATCAAATAACGCTTGCCAGCATGATTATCCGTGTGCGGACGGTGTTGAACCACGATAGCGAAATGCAATTTTCGCCCGAAGTCTGTGACTAACGCTAGTAAAATGGAGTCTAACTAACTAACTAACTAACTGACATTATATTATTTTATAGGGATACAAGCATCAACCCCCCTGAACTATACACATTTTTGCGACTTGCCCCCTAAACTAAATTAGTAAGCGTTTTGCACCTTCAACTATGCTCATCTGTTCCATTTGCCCATTCGCTGGATCCGTCGAATATTCTTCGGAACATTCCATTCTCGTGCGACTCACGTGAGGGTCAGAAGGGCATTTTTGGTACATATTTTAGAGTGTAAACTTCATGCATATTCCCTCTCAAACTATGCTTATACGTGTGGATTGCCCCTTAAACTATGCAAATGTACCCCTTAAACAATTGTTCTGCGATTTGCCCCATGAACTATGTTAACATGCCCCCTGAACTATTGTGGTGCGATTTGCCCCCTGAGCTAATTTTGCACAGAAAATTACCTTTATTCCATATTTTGGAGGCTCTATAAATTACATGTATGCTTTAGTGAGTTTGAAGGCAGATTATTAAGCTATTTAAAACCATTACACTTCTGCATCCATACATTTAAATCACCTAGTTCATATGACCCTCCAATGCATTAGTTCATCCTAAATATTACACCAAAATTGGATGAATTGGAACATCAAAATATTCTGCCTTGTCAATATTACATCCAGATCATTAAAAAACTTGTCCTTAAAATGAAAAAAAAACTACTTAATATATGTCACTTAGGTCTTCATTCCTTGAGCTTAGAAGCTATGACTTTGTACAGGGAGTTGCTAGTGCTCCTCATCATGTATCTTTTGGTGACAGTAACAATCTCATCCTTAGACACTTTTGATGCCATCTTCTTTTTATCAGAAATACCCTTGAGCTACAAATGAGAATACATGAATTAAAAAAGTGACTAAGGTAACACGCATAAACACCAAAATTATGAAATGAATAAGGAGTTTACCTTTGCCATTGCCTGTTTAAGTGACTCAGTATCATTCATAACCACCTTTCCCTTAGGAATATGATTCTTTTTCGCACTAACTTCTTCCACCAGTCTTGTTACTTTCTTAATGTTTCTTGGTTGTCTTTGCTCCAATGCCTATTCTTCCAGAATTTTATCATCATTCTTTGCTGCTTTTTGAACTGCTGACACCTGTTTAAGTTCAATTCATAAATAAATGCACTTTTGACACCCAATTTAAAAAAATTATCACCATAAGGACTAGTGTTTTTACCATTGGTTTTGGATTCTTTTGTACACCAACACTCATTTTCTTTCTGTTTGGTGGAGCCTTAATGTCCTCATTATCATCAGCAGACAATTTTCTTTTCCCCTTACAAACAATTTCACTTTGTCCTTTATCCCCAACAATCTAATCACTAAGAGCATATAATAAAGTGCACTGCAAAATTATTTAGCACTATCTATGCAACAACAATAACTATCATTACCTCTACATTATTTGTCTTCTTTCTTGGTGATCTCCTTAAACCAGCAATCACACCAGCTTTACTCATTTCCCCTTCCCCTTAGACTTATCAGCAACATGCTCCTGATCACAAACATCAGTCCTTTTACCCTTCCCTTCAGGCTTAACAACAACATGCACTTGATCATCAACATCACTCATTTTCCCCTTCCCTTTAGACTTATCAGCAACAAGCACCTGATCATCAACAACACCACACTTACTTAATCCATTTTATTAAAAAAAATGAAAGATGAATGTAACAATTGTAATATTCAATACTTGTTCATGAATTTCATCATCACATACAACTAGAGTGTCAACAAGAGGCTCCTGATCATCCAACTTCCCTTTCCCATACACATAATTATTTTTTGTAGCGTTTTATTTTTTCCTTGACATTTTTTGGTCCTTAGCTTTTTTTGGCTTATCACCTTCTCCAGGCTTGTCCTGGAATATTACACAGAATATTAGATAGGGAGACAACAAATCATAACTTAAAAACATCAATTATTTCAAAAATTAGATATACTATGTTTTGTGGAGTAGGATTTTGTGGAGGAACATCAACCCCAGGCTCATCTTCACCTTCATCTTCACCTTCACCTTCAGCATACTTTCTGATTGGACATGTTCTGACATTGTGACCCAACCCACCACAAAGTCTACAAGTAATAATAGTCCTCTTTCTAGTAGCCGTATGTGTTACTCCTTCCTCAATTTCCTTTTTTTTTTCTTCTCTTTGATCTCCTTCAACTCCTCTTGACTAACAATCCTATTCTGTTTTTAGGCTTTCCAGGCAACCTCTCAAGCACAAGAAGAAGCAATGGTTGAAGATTTGAAAGAGGCCAATCTTCAGGTCCATACATGATGTGTATACATTTTTTGTATGTCTTAAGATATGTTTTCTTCATATAATACTGATCCACCCAATCTTCAGGATCTCTCTCCTTATACTTCAGAGCACAACAGGCATGTGCAGATGGAATCCCATTTAGTTTCCATCTTTTGCAGCTACAAGTTCTTCTCCCCAGGTCAACTGTCATATGACCTTCTGGACTATCAATCTCAAACTCTTCCATGCCATTCTAGTGGGCCTTGCACTTTGAGGTTGCATCTTTGTTGGCTTCTAACAACTTTGTAACGTTAGGCCAATTTTCCTACTCCACTTCTTGGCTATGTCCCTCTTTACATATACTATTTTTATCAGAATTTGCCATATATGATCAAGAATATCAATGATAGCTTTTGGTCTAGCTTCAAGGATAAGGGAATTGAAGCTTTCACACATATAATTTAGGAGGACATCACACTTAACATCAGTCCTGAAGTAAGCCCTGCTCCAATTTGCACCTGGTCTCTTTGCCAACCAAGTATATTCCTCTAATTTCCTCTTTATGATCTCCTTAAGAGCAGACTCAAATGCTCTAATTGTAGTTGCCCTGGCTGCCTTCCAAACCAAGAATTTCAAAGGCAACCATCTGTGTAGTTGCTTAAAATTACTATACATGTGAATTACACAGAATCTGTGTGCACAACCAAGCATATATCTATCCATTGCCTCAATCAATCCCTTCTATTTATCTGACATTACAATCCATCCTTCACTGCTATTAGTGAATGATCTGCAGATCATTCACTAACAACTGCATGAACCAAGCCCAACTATCTTTCCTCTCCTTCTCAACCACTTCATATGCAATGGGATACATGTTGTTGTTTGCATCTATCCCAATTGCAGTTAACAAAATCCCCCCACACGGTGACTTCAAATGGCACCCATCCAGACAAATTACTGGCCTACACCCTGCCAAAAAACCCCTCTTCAAAGATCCCCAACACACATAAAAAATCTTAAAAACTGGCCCTTTTATCAGTCCCAGCAGTCTTGATCCTGACAGTGTTCCCACTGTCACTCTTCATAATTTTAGTTGCATATCTCCACAACAATGCATACTACTCTGTCTCAGTGCCAATAGACAATGTCCTCACCTTTGCCTTACACCTATACATTTGATACTTTGAGAACTCACATTTTGTTTCAACTCTGAAACTATATTTCATTGCCCCCGCTGGCCATTTCAGGTTACCATTTATCATGTGGTTGTACTTTTTGGCAAGCCATGTGGAGGTTGCATGATAGACTTTGTCAACTGTGTTTCAAGTGTGCTTGCCATTATATGTCTTTATTTGGAAGGTACCACAATCACCAACCTCTGAAGCAAACACATGATATGGGAAGCCCTTTATCTTGCACCTCACTCTCACACTATCACCATCATTCTTCAAAAACCCTATATCTCTCTTCACCTTTATTGCATACTCCCTCACTGCAGCCCTAAATGTTGCTGCATCCTCAAAACACAGCTCTAATTCCAATCCAGGATTAGACATATCCATGGGTTTGTTAAAAACTGTGTAACCATGGTATGTCAACCTCCCAGATCTCCTACCCATCAATGAATCCCATTTATTACTATTCAATTTCCTTGCAATAGTTATACCAGCCAAGTGTGCCTCAGATTCACCAACCTCACCAACATCCTCATAAACCCCTTCATCATCAGTTACATCTTTTCCATCCTCCAATATAGCTTCTGACACATCTGAATCTATGCCAACAAACTAAGCATCATCTGAATCAAACTCTTCTTTATCATATATGAAGTCATCATAATTCTGATCTTCTTGATTCTCATCTATATCATATGTTTGTCTTTCTGTGTTGTCTTCCTCCTCTCTCTCTCTCTACATATGGTGCAGATGGTCCAGCTTCTGACCTAACACCACTTGATCCAACTTCCTCTTCTCTTTCTATATGATCAGAACCGATATCTGCTCCACTTAGTCCTGCTTCATCCATGTCCACATCACCCAGTACTCCTCCTCCAATAGCAAATACACCAACAATCCTATCCTTATTCATGTACTTAGTCATTGTTGCAGCATCATCATCTGTCATCAAGTAGTCAATTGAATATATCTCGTCGAGGGTTTTTATCAAACTTAGCCCACTAAGTTGGCACCTTTTCAAATTACACCCCACTATGTTGGCACCCGCCAAACTTCACCCACTATGTTGGCACTGGTGTCAATGTTCACCCACTGCTGACATATGTCACTGGATTTGCCAACGTGGACAGCGCGTGGTGCACGCGCTACAGTTTTTCTTACATGGCTTTTTTAATTCTTTTTTCCATTTTCCACATAATTTTTTTTTGTTTTTTCCTATTTTTTTTAATTTAATAATTAAAAAAATAGGACAAATTGGCTTACGGGGAGAGAGAAACAAAATCAAAACCCATTTATCCCTTTCTCTCTCCCCACTAAAATTCTCCCCAAATCAAAATACACCAAACAAAAGACTTAGACAAATGCTTCATTTCTTAAATTCTAATATTTAACAACAATATTCTTCACAAAGTAAGGAATGAATATTTAAAAGGGATTAGAAATTATTACTTGTTAATCAAAGTTATTATCTTTCGTAAAATAATAAGAAATTGCGGGCGGATTTAGCGTTAGGGTTCTTACGCGCAAAAATGGGGGCGATTTGAGGATGAGCGGGAAGAGAGAACAAAGGGTGGTAGAAATTCGAGAGATTTAACACAAAATCTGGGCCCGGGTTCATGTTTGAATTTGGGGATTAGGGTTCTTAATTTAGTGAATTGGGAGAGAATTTTGGTGGGGAGAGAGAAAGGGAGAAATGGGTTTTGATTTTGTTTCTCTCTCCCCGTAAGTCAATTTGCCCTATTTTTTGTTTTTTCTATAATTATTAAATTAAAAATGAAAATTGGAAAAACAAATTTAAAAAATTATGTGGAAAATGGAAAAAAGAATTAAAAATGCCATGTAAGAAAAATTGTAGCGCGTGGCACCACACGCTGTCCACATTGGCAAATCCAGTGACATGTGTCAGCAATGGGTGAATATTGACACCAGTGCCAACATAGTGGGTGAAGCTCGGTGGGTGCCAACATAGCGGGTGTAATTCGAAAATGTGCCAACTTAGTGGGTTAAGTTTGATAAAAACCCATCTCATCAACATCTTTCGTTGCCCCAATGAAGGTTGCACTTGACTTAAACCCAACTGCTGAACCCATCTCCTCTAGTTCAAGCATCCTCATCATATCTGGATTGCACCATTCAAAATGAACAATCTGCCCATCTACCCAATCAGTTCTTTTTCCATTGTTTTCTAGTCTACCAAATAAATGAAGTCTTATTATGTTGTCTTTTGTCTTAGGATCGGTACAAAAGGAAGAAAAAAATAGGAATTAGGATTTCATTCTTAAACAACAAAAGCCTAAGCATGCACTAAAAGACAAAAAGTTAAATAATCAATTGCATATAATAAATAATCATATAACCTAAGCATCTTGACATTACCAATGTAAATAATAAATTTAAAGCAGCTTTGTTGGCAAATATAATATACACCTTATAACCCTTACATTCATGCTAAAATCTGAATTAAAAATTACCAAAGCTGAATTAAAAATTATCAAATTGAAGCACCTTTAGGTAAGGGAATTGATAATAATCAGTCAATTGGACATATATACAGGAAAGTGTTCCACAAACTTTACCAATTACCAAAAAAATGCCAAGAAAATATCCAACTTTACACATTAACATACTCTTGATACACTGTCGGGTCCACAAATGTGTACCAAAATCAAAACAATACCTTAAAAAATCAACATTAAACAATCAACTTGGATTGCATCACTTTCAGGACTACAAACTCACGAAAAACCCACAAACTATAAAAAAATGCATGCTTTACACCATCGTATTTGATTACAACTATATGGACAAACATAATTGAAGCATGCAACAAAAACTTAAAACTAGGTTTACAAAAGAGGGCAAAATCATACCGTATTCGGGCTTGGTATGGACTCGAAACTATAGTCCTCAATTTTCAACTCATTTCAGTAATTTTAAACAAGCCCCTTCGATTTCCCCCAAAATCCTATGAAGTGACGTCGTGAATGTGTGCACAATTAGTCGTGAATGTGTGCGCAATTAGCCGTAAACTGATTATTCTAACCTTTTCTGTGTCGATTTCGTGTTGATTGTGTATAATTTGGACAAATTGATGTGACTCGAAAGAGAATTTGATGAAGAACCCTAATTTTGTTGGGCAGAAATCTTACTAAGTGTGGAGTCAAAAATTTGATGAAGAACCCTAATTCAGTTTACTCAAGTCAAAAATTTTTACATTTTTTTGTTTATTCGTGGGAAAAAATAAAATTTGAACTGACGAAACTACCCCGTTGACCCTCACGCGAGACACACGAGATGGGAATATTCCGGCGGATATAGGGCAAAATCAGGCGAAGGGGCAAATCGAACAGCCGAGTATAGTTTAAGGGGCAAAACACTTATTAATTTAGTTCAAGTGATAAGTCGCAAAATGGTATAATTTAGGGGGTTTGATGCTTTATCCCTATTTAGGGTCCGTTTGGTTTGTCATTACCAGGCCTATACGGCCCATTAATCCGGATTGAACAGTTGGGCTTGCTGCTTTGGTTGGACATTTAAATACCCGGTTCGGCCTGCCTTAATATGACTGACCCGGATTTTAGTATGGAATATTATAGGGCCCTCATCCCCTCGTTTTAGCAAAGTGGCTTCTACAGTTAATTGCGGCGCCATGTGAAATGACCAATATGCCCCTTGCTCCACGTGTAAAGCTAGTGGCTGAAAGAAGTCAACTTTCACTCTCATTTCCCCCCAACTCCGAGCAGTGCCCGTAACCCTAATCCATTTTGCGCAGCCATTGTTTCTCTCAATTCCATCCAGATTCATCGTCTCCTCAGGTATAATCCATTGAAATTTGTATGTTTTATTAGTTTTCATTAACGCTTTTGTATCTCTCACTGATTTAGAACTCTATTTCACCTTTTTCTCCACGAATCATTGCCTTTCGAGCAGTGCCCGTAACCCTAATCCGATTTGCGCAATCATTGTTTCTCTCAGTTGAAGCCAGATTCATCGTCTCCTCAGGTATATACCATTGAAATTTGTATGTTTTAGTAGTTTTCATTAACGCTTTTCTATCTGTTACTGATTTCGACCTCTATTTCACCTTTTTTGGCACGAATCATTGCCTTTCGATATTATGAACTTTCGCGACATAATCGTGTGGGCATCTTATTTTCTTGATGGTAATTATCCTTTCCTTGTTATTTACCTATTTTTATTGTAATAATAACCTTGTGTGTTTGTTCATGCTCATGATTGTGCGCTTATTTTTTCCGTACACTGTAGATAGGTTTTTCGAACGAGGTTGAATTTGGGTTGGGATACTTTTCCAGTAAGCAAGGTGCATTTTCTTCTTATTCGATCTCTTTTTTAATTACTTTTTATTTGGTGGAAATTGAAATCTCATTGCCATTTTATCGCTTTCATGTCATTTCTAATTGGATGGCCTCTGAGCTTCTCAATACAACAACTGCCAATCACTTCTAATCATGTAATCTCCTATATTGCAGGTTAGCATTTTATCGTTGTTTACTTTTTAATATGTTGTATGACTATATTAATAGGCATTTATATGGAAGTTAACAACTTGTCAATATGTTGTATGAGTATATTTAGACATCTGTTGATTTGTGTGATCTGTTTGATTACGTGATGTAATCTATTACTAAATTCCAACAAATTGTGATTCCAATGAATGTTTTTTAGTCGGGATAGCTAATAATTATGTTTCACCAATTGATCACCTTGTTTCTGTCTTTGTGATGCAATATATGCCTTGTTTGACGCTTTTGACGATTTTCTCGTTACCAAGTAACTTGTTGTTGTTAGGATGGATTGGACAACACATGCCATGATACTAGCTGGTATCCAAATAATTTTGCATCGTCGGCGTCTGGTTTTGCTGTTGTTAAACTACCTTATGGCGCGGAGAAATCAATCACGTCACACTAAGCATAAAAGGGGATACACTTACAGCATGCTTGCTCGATTACCCAAACAAGTTGACCATATGCATGACCTAGTTCACATTAACGACTAGGATTGCATAGAAATTTTGCGGATGGATAGAAACAGTTTCCATAAATTGTGTTATCTTTTAGAGCATGGGGGTGGGTTAAGAAGCTCGCGATACGTTAATGTCCAGGAGATGACTGCACTTTTGTTACAAACCCTTTCCCACCATCATAAAAATAGAGTCGTTCGTTTTGATTTCAAACGCTCGGATCAAACTATTAGTCATTACTTCCATAAGACCATGGAGGCACTTTTGAATGTAAATGAGCATCTCTTCGTTACTCCAGTGCCCATAACTTCGAATTGCACCGATGAACGTTGGAAATCTTTTCCGGTAAGCAACAAAAACTCTTATAAATCGATTTATAATATTTTGATATCCTATACACATGTACCTAATAATCTGATTAATTCATTTTCAAATTAATATAGGGTTGTCTTGGTGCACTAGATGGTACCCACGTTAGGCTACGCGTCCCAATGAAAGATAAAGAACGATACCGTGGCAGGAAAGGCATAGTAACAACCAATGTCTTAGGTGTATGTGACATTAATAAAAACTTTGTTTATGTCCTAACTGGTTGGGAAGGGCCTGTACCGGACAGCCTCATACTTCGAGAGGCACTAGTGAGAGAAGACCCCCTAAAGGTGCCACCTGGTTAGTATAACTCCTATTGGTTAGGTTATTGTTTTACCAAATATATATAAAGAACTAAAATACTAATATATATGCCACAGGGAACTACTATCTATGTGACCTGGGTTATATGAATGGGGATGGCTTTTTGACACCATACAAGAGGAGGAGATATCATCTCAATGAGTGGGGTCCTAGTAGAAACAGGCCCCAAGATCGCGAAGAATTTTTCAATATGAAGCATAGTAGAGCCCGTAATGTGATTGAGTGTGCATTTGGTTTGCTTAAAGCTAGATGGCCTATACTTGATCACCCAACTCATTTCTCCGTTCAGACCAAGTGTGATATTGTCGTTGCATCTGCGTTGTTACACAATTTCATCCGTTTAAATATGGATGTAGATCTCTTCGAAGCTAATGGTGTAGTCTTGCCGACTGAGCTACCTGATGATACCGAGTACATCGACTCAATTTCAACAACCCCGGCATGGAGTGCTAAGTGTGATGCTATGGCTGGACAGATGTTCAACAACTGGCGTTTCCGCCGTTGATTTCACCGTTTTGTTACTTCTTATTATCTATTGCTCAGAACCTCTTATTCTCTATTGCTACAAACATTGTAGTAATTTGGATAATTTTATTCCTCTTTTTAGAATGATTATATGTAATGGATACTAATTTACTAAACATCAACAATGACTTCTCGAATCTTATTGTGTTTGATATACATGTCTACTATTTATTTGCTTCAATTAAGGCATATGAGGTTTGATTTTGTGTTTTTAGATAATATGTAGTGGCTGGTTAACATGCAGATTTGTTCCTTGTATTATTGTAACACATTATCTCTTGCGGTGCTTCCCTTGCTTCATTCTGTGATAATTACTTCAATCATTGTTCATTTCTGTTGGTATTGTAGAGTATTCATGGACTCCACAAGAAGTAGCAGACGTTCCACCGTTGAAGCATCTCAAAAAGGTGGAACCCGTAAGACCTGGACCAAACACGAAGAGGATGCACTAGTTAATGTAGTCAAGGATCTCATTGTTGAAGGATGGCAATCTGGAAACGGTTGGCGCCCGGGTTTTAATTCCCAAGTAGCCAAATGTATTGTTGCTCTACTACCAAATAGTGATGTTCGTGGAGATCCACATGTCATTTCGAAGATGCAAGCATGGGGTAGGGATTATCGCTCATTGGCAGAGTTGTTCGGTCGTAGCGGTAACAATGCAATAGCGCTAGACCCAAATGATTACTCTATAACAATTGTGGACACGGAAATATGGGAATCGGCTGTTAAGGTACTTGTTATTACTAGATAACAACCAACAATTATTTCTTTCACTACCAGATAGGGAAATTGCAGATTATCTTCTGTTTATTAATATTAACTGCATGTATTCTTTATTTAAGTGAACCCCGACCTAGTCAAAATGCAAACCAAATCATTTCCCTACTATGAGGATTGGGAGATTATATTTGGGAATAGTTGTGGTACAGGGGACTTTTCCGTTGACTTTGGGTCTGCGCGCCGTCGAGCACAAAAGAAGAAGGATCAGCTCCCGATGCCCCCGCAATCTGTCCCACACCACACTCCTTCTCCAGAAGAATATGTAACTGCGGATAATGCGGATGGCGACGCTACATCAACGACACTAAGCTCTAATGGAACTGGACCTTGGAAAAGTTCAGGTATTAAAAAAAGGAAGGTTCCCGATTCTGGACTTGATGAAAATATTGTCAATTCTATATCTACCGCTTTGGCCAATAGTGATATTGCAATGGCTGAACTCTCAAATGCCATTCGATCAATTAAGGATGTTGATCCAATGGTCAACAAGGTTTTTGAGGCGCTTCGTATGTTGCCTGACTTTAGTATTACTGCCAGAATCCGAGCGGCTAAAACAATTATCACTACTCAAATGCAAGTGGCCTTGTTTTTTAGCATGGACGAGGAGGAGAAGTGCGAGTTCGTACGCTCTATTCTCGCAGAGTAAAGGTGTATTCTTTTGTGAACGAAGTAACGCTTAAAATATGACGCTCATTTTGGTAACGTCTAAGACATCATTTTGTCAACTTGGGGCTTCTCGCCTCAAACTATAAGTTACATTGTTAACTAATTTGTCTACTTTTGTAATAGCGTACCTTTATATGCTGAAGCGTCTACTTGATTAGGCTAACTTAGATCATGTTGTGTGTGTTTTTATTTGGTGAAAACTATTCGTTATGTTGCTTACCTCTTATAGAGGATCAAGTGGGGTATTTATTTTTGGGACAATCATTTCATGTTCCTGTAAGGTTGGTTCAGACATAATTATGAAGTGTTAATGCCATTGTCTTATTCAAAATTAGTGTTGGATGGTATTAACGTTGAAATTGCTTATGACAGACACATTACACATTATTTTAACTGGTTCTAATACATTTTCACGAAACCAACAACTAATATAAAGTCGCCTAGTAAAATGACTTCACTTTGATACAGATGATGATACACAAAAGTTATGGTTATAATACACTTTCCATGAAAATAGGCGCAAACCATCGTGTTCGAACGTTGAAAATATACACGACGCAATGCGCTTTAATTTTCACTAATCACTAATAGCGAAAATATAAACCAAAATACTTTAAGCAAACGGAAAACAAACCACGTTAGTAGCACAATACATATACCGACTTTTACGACACACATTTCATTCATGTTGTCCCCTAGCCGCCCACATCTCGTTGAAGATCCTTTTGTACGCCTTGTTACGGACTCTTCCAACGAAAGGTACATCACATACCGGATAAGAATTAGGGACGTCAAATAATCCGTCATCTCTAGTAGGCAAAACGAATCGAGGATCGTACTCCCATAGCTCGGCCCTCTCAAACACGAACGACAATTTGTTGTAATCAGGCTCACCCTCGTAAAACTATCTCTCCGATTCGGGTTTAGCCTAAAATAGAAACGATATAAACAAAAGAGTGGTTCCAAATTAGATTTTTTTTTTATTTCAAACATGGCATTATATTATGATATCAAAAATATCAACGATTATGGTGCTTACGTGCTGCATCGCCAACATCACCGTTAAAGGTATGGACATGACGTTTGATCGACGATCCCAATCAACGGAAGGAAATCCAACAACAAACTGAAAAAGATTGAAACGTTCGTTTAAAATCTGGTACTGCACCTTGAAGAATTCCTTCCCGTACGCACTTTTGAACGTGTAGTTCATGATGGTTGTTACAACGTCTAAGACATTGCTGATTGTACGTGCGTCGATCATTTCAACGTAACGCCGAGCCTCGACCAACTCGTCAATGAACGAGTCGAGGTGAGTCCTGCCCCAATGAACGCGGCCATTTGTGGTGTATAATATTGTTGCATCGTCGTCCGATGGATGAGCCATGCAAGAAGTTGAAGCGTAAGTAAATTAGTGTTAAATATAATGTTTTTTATCCGTGGAATGTAAGATTTGTTGAGGTGGTAAGATGTAGTGCAGTGACAGTCTCATTTATAGCAAGGTTATTCACTAGTTAAAGCTTAAAATATGGTAATTAACTTGTCAACTCAATTTATTTCCATATAGCCATCAATCGCCGCTTATATGAAGACTCTGTCAGGCTTTGGTAAGTTCATTACTATAAATAAGTATGGTTGTGGCAGGTTTGTCTTCATTGCATAATGGTTGTGTTATATAGCTAATTTTTGTAATATGTAAAAATAAGTTGAAGAAAATAATGTCATGAGAAGCCAAATTGCATAATAAAAATGAGCAAGAAGGAAACAAAATCATAGTAAAAGTAGGATACAAAACAAGATATGATTATTGTAGTAATCATATTTATTACACTTCGATTCACACATACGGGTTACCCAAAAATAAGGAAAATACATAGTTTTAATTAGTGGGGAATGATATTCAAGCATTAAGATAAGTTGAATTATATATATTGGTATAAATCTCCGCTCTGCGAAAGTCAACGTCGTTCATGAGCTCAGATGATGGAATCATGTTGATGTCGAAAAACTCGGCCCGTGTAGTTGGGTGCAGGGCTCGTGGGTCCGGAATATACGAATGTGGTACGTCGAATAGAAATTGTAAATCATCCCACATAGGTTCTCCTTCTCTTACGTATCTAGACGCCCCTGACCTCATCTACATGTAAACAATCGCTTATATAATAGAATGAATAAATTTTAATAATGTGCAATATAGAAAAGAAAATTTTTTAAAAATTTGAACATACATGAAGGATGGACATTTCCATTCCAGGTGGCATGGTTACTGTATTGGTAGCCTTGTTGAAAACAACTAACGGGAATGCTATTACATAACCAAATAACTCATATCTTCTCTTGAAAGAGGCAAAACGTTCTTTCAAGGCATCTATGTTAAAACGATGGTTTAAGGATTCAGATAGAATTCGACGGATGGTATTGAGGATTGGTACCACAACTTTTTCTTCGTGTAGTGGGACAAACTTCCTACTATATAAAAGCTCCCTAATGAATAATTGATCGTGTTCCCCATCCCAAAATGCGTAACCCCATCCGGTATTCATGACTTCTTTTTCAAAAGAATAAAAGGTAAATAAATTTAACCAAATATTTTTGAGATATGATGAATAAACCTTTTAGGGGGCATTTATAAGTAGAGAAAGTGGTACTTTTTATAGACACCGGTTGTCCATTTCAATTGTATATGGCATTAGTCAATATATTCGTTATTTGGGCAAATTTGGAAGGTGGGACTCACCCAACAGTAGTACCCAATCAATTTATTTATTTGGTTTAATAATAAATAAATAGTGAAATATGATAGGTTTAGAATAACATAATATGACCAATATATAATGGTCATTTGATTGAATGGAAAACAACAAGAAAATATGCAACGACAAATAACAAAACAAGGACAATGGTAAAATAGGAGAATTAAAACTCTGGAGAAGGATTGCGCCGCGATGAGGAGGCTTCAAAACTCGACTCGGACGAAACATTGTAGAATAAGTCCGGTGTATGCCTTCTGGAGGACATTCCAACATTGGAACGGGGTGTGCTATGAGTAAAAGTGCGAGTATTATTTGATTGGTTCATCCTGGCACGAACTCTAGTGCGTCTTGCCGATTGTTCATCTATAAAATTACAAACAAGGTTTTAGGATGTCATTTAACAACTTGTCAACATTATAAACAATTTTTTGGAGGTTGTATATTCGATAAATATTAAATGCTTTGCATCAATACCTAAAGAGACATCGATATCAGATGAAATGTATACATGACCATTAGCTCGTGGTGGGCGCGGTACTTCTTCACGTACCGCAAAAATCCTTTTTAGATATTCCCAACAAGGTTCACCTTGATGCCGATAGGCGTTCACCACTTCATTTGACTGTATTTTGATTTGTAAAAATTATAGGTTAATCATCATGATAATTGATCTATTTCAAATGAAATTTACGAAAATAATTACCATGCACATGTGAGCCCACGTTGAATCGGAGGCGTATAAGATATTATTGCCTTCATCGTAGGTGAATTCTGGCATTTGTATGAGTTCCTCAAAGGTGTCGTACCGCGCTTTTAGTTTCTCAAATCTTGCAATGCAATATGACATTGAAAAACAAAATGGTTTAAACCTTGTGTTCACTTCTAATTGTGCTTCTTGGATGCTATATAGTTGCGCGATGTTCAGCGGACTTCCAATGCGCGTTGCTTCTTCTTCTAGTTTTATAACGAAACACAAATCCACGAACTCTGTCCAATACCCTGCGTAGAAGAAGACACTTTGTGCGGGAATGTGTGGTGCCACCATAGGTAATTGTTGTTTCTAAAGCTTACTAATACGAGTGGTGTATTCTGTATTTTACCAACTTAGGAACGGATTGAAATGACACATTTATAAATTTTTAGCATGCTTATATACTATTCATAGTCACATTTCACTTACGATTTTTCCCACATATATCCAAAAAAAGTAGTCCTTTTGATACCCGTGAGTGAGGTACTGGGATAGAACAATTTCGTCCACTAGTGCAGCTACGTTATATACACGCCTTCTTTATCATATCATTTTGCATTGGATACCATTGAAAAAGTCTTTCATATATTACAATGGCATTGAAAATGCTGACAAAAGCATAATGTAATGCCAAAACCACAACAGAGTGGTTCAATTATTTCACATGTTGTGGGGCCTGCCAACTGTAATAAACATGGCAAAAACTACAATGATGGGAATAATATATTGGATCTTCCATTTGCATGGTTGCATAGCGGAAATATCCATTCCAACCTGTCAATAATAGAAGAGAGTTAATAATTTGGTCAACTTTCAAAAAGTAGGACATCAAAAGGCTGAAACATACCAAACAGAAATCAAACCCACTACTGCATAAATGCACCTACCTACTTTCTTTGTATATGTGGTTGCTACTTAACATTCTTCTTTTCATTTTATTACAGAGAAATCACCCTCAAAATTGCACTACCTAACAATGCAACAAAACAGATTCAAATCCACATCACAAAGCACTTTCAACAAGTATGGCGAAAACATCTTAATCAAGTCATGTCATTGTGGAGTGGAAATGGTGTTTAAAACACATTTGGGGGGGGGGGGAGACGACCCGGGCCGCAGATATCACAAGTGTAAATTCGTTGGGGTAATGTCAAACATGTAACATTATATACATAATTCCAGTTTATTTCAGTTTATATCATAACTTTTGCATATATTTATATAGACAAATGGGTGCGGTGCAAAGGAATGGTACGATCCACCGATGTGCGAACAAGCCAAAAGAATTATTCCAGGTCTATTACGAAAACTTAACCAATACCAAGACAATGTGTCATCTAGCCGTACAGACAAAAACAATGTAGCGCAAACCTTAAGTGGGGATGATGAATTGCCACAAAAACATCAGAATCAGATCAGCCATCTTCAGCAGTTATTGGTGATGGAACGCAAGAAGGTGCAGATGATGTGGGGGTTATTGGCTGGCGCATGGATTCTAACAATCGTTATCGTCATATTTAAGTAGCATTTAATCAAGTGTATTTTGCAATTCTCATATTTAAATCTTAACTTATGGCATTAGCTATTTTAAACTACAACTCTTATGAACTATTTAATGCTAATGACATTAGCTATTTTCTACGGTTGTGGCTTATAAATGAAATTCATGGACCAAAGTGTAATGAAGTGCACTACGAAGCATATATAGCGAGAATTGCTCACACAAAACCACAAAGCTGAAAGTGCGCTAAGTTTTTTATGTTCTTAAACTTTTTTTTTAAGGTTAACTATAACAGAAATTAAAATTTGGTATAATACTTTTTAGATAATGTACCTTATTAAGAGCAACAACTCGTGGCTAAGAAAAAATTTCAACCCACGATCCATAATAAGGGAAAGGTTGTTCACGTAGACGTGCTATAGCAGGCACAACCTACATTTGTGGAGTTTGGAGTTAGACTGCTGCAATAGCAACTAAAAAAGTCTATATACTAATTTACCAGACAACGCAAGGGACTTACCGCGATGTACTCTTCCCATGACTGTTCATCTAGTACTTTGAGTTTATTTGTTGTGTCCCTCATTCCTGTGGGTGTCATTGTAGGCCTTTAGAAGTGCAAAAGTTTTTTTTCCAAGCAGCAATCTTCCTGATTACTATGGTGTTTTTCTCAAAGTTCGATTGTGGGAACATATTCTGGAGAACTTGCAATACAAAATTGTAGAAGCCTGGACGCCACCCTGTGTTTGTTTTCCATCCTCCGGCGACGCATGAAGTCATGGTTACAATTAAGGCCATCTTCTCTTCACGTGTCCACAATCGTTGAATAGATCCAGACGGCATACTTGTTATCCAACGCGTCATTACAAACTAATTAAGATTAGTACCAATCAATATACAACCCTAAACACCATATACTAAACTAAATTAAACTAACAAACAAAATAAATGATAAAAACCAAAAAAGAGCATCAGATTCCAAAGAAAAATACGTATGAAGGTTTCATATATACACTTATTTAAGGGGTAAATTATTCTGCAGGTCATATAAATCAGTAGTACCCAGATTTTTACACATGTTGTAATCATTTGTACTTAAATAGGCCCGTAACATAACGAGGATCAACGAGGGTAATTATAAACATAACCCGTCTATTTAAAACGGTAGAAATGGATAAACGCACAAATCAACTAAATCAATACCTCAGAATTGGATTTGGTGATCTGTAACTGTAACCCCAAAGATAACGCACCGATTTGGTAAGGACGTTTGATTCCCTTTGATGACCCTTGTTATTGTTTCTCTGCGAAATTAGGGTTTAATTTTTTTGGTATGGAAATGTGAATAGACACATCCAATTACGCAAATGTGAAATAATGACTGAATAGGATGAGTAAGTAGTTTACATTGTTAAGGGTATTGTGGTCCTTTTGCATGGGATGATGACATAGCAACATCTTGTGCATGTGACCAAGCGTGATGTCAGTCCAACCATATGCTAGTGGGACAAGTAATTATGACCTCCTTCTAAGATGCAATCCTGCCTGCATGAGTAAAATCCCCAATGTAAGATATAAAAAATTATTTCTGAACAACAACGCAGATCATAGAGTTTTTATAAATCACAGCATCACAACTCAACAATTTAATATTATAGAATTAAAGATGGCAAACCAAAGTATATAGTAACAAGGATGAACTTGATTCAAATAGCCATGTTACTAGAGGGCCACATGGAAGGCCACAAAATGTCATTACATCAAATGCATCTGCACCCCAAAATACTGGCACCATTATGACCAAAATGCGAATTCATGTCATCCCAAATGCAATGCTACTGAAAATTTGCACATGGACATGGAATTTAAAGCACAACTACTTAGTAAGTGCAACTGGCACCCGAATAGTTAAAAGAGTCAACATAACTAACAACACCTAAATCAGTATTTTCAAAATAACCAACAACACTAAAAATCAAAGCTACATCTTCGGCCGTGTAATGGAAACTCTGGGCCTCCAACTCCTCCAGTGTCAACGCTGCCTTTGCATCGATGTAGAAACGAATATGTCCAAGATACACCGAGCAGTTGACATTGTCGTAATACTCTTTCGCCTCTTTCTGTACAAGAGATTAAAGGAAACAGATAAACACTTAGCAACTTTATACAAGAACATGACATGACACCATTAAGCTTACAGTAGAGATGTAATGAACGTTGAAGAGTACGAACCGTCATGTTAGGAAAGTGGCCAGCGAAGATACGGTCAATCTTCCCTTCGATCCAACTGTCTTCTAGATCATTGATATCAAGGAAGGTCTTGAAATAAAGGAAAGGCAGGCGACGCCTTCGAATCTGCCTCCTAATCTGATCCTCTGATGCAACAAGTTTCTTGCTTGCATAGAAAATTGCATCCAAAAGTCCTTCTTCAGTGGTTACTTCATGATCTCTAGAATAAGACACCAAAACTGCATAAAGCCATGCCTCTCGGTCAAGAGTCTATGCATACTTGTCGATCCTATGGAAAATTTCCTTATCACGGAGGAAGTAGTAAAGCTATTCCTCGTCCAAGTAGGCAGCTTTTTCATCAAAGAAGAGAACAAAGTGCGAGTAGTACCCTACGAAGGCTTCCCTGCGGAATTTCTTCTCACGTTCTGACTCCTACAAACTCAAATGTGAATGGAAATATCAATTTCACTAATTGTAGCCAGTAACTCAGTAATGAGTTATTAACAGAAGTTGTAGATAATGCGAGTTTGTTATACCGATTCAAGATATGGTCCATACTTTGGATTAGTTATGATGACTCACGTCTCCGAATTGAAAGTAAGATTATGAGACATGACGAAATTCCAGTGCTCCAGGAACTTAGCACGCATTCTTATTACCTTGTGACGGCAATGCAGCTTTGTAGGAAAATCAAATGTTCCATTAAGAGTCAGAAAATTGGATGCTGACTCCATTGCCAATTCTAACCCGGTAACAGTATTCACTGGATGTTCGCGGCAATATGTTTGAAGATGTTTGTAGAGCTGACTTTCTAAGAACGGAGACCATTCCTCTGCCTCAATATTGTCATCGTCATGGAAAACATACAACGAAAGCTGCATAACAATTAAAAGATGATCTCATGTATGTCCTCTGATTTATACGGAAAAGCGAAGCAATATAAGGGGTGTACATTTGGGGTTGTAGAAGTTAATCTTAAATTATACATTGTACAAAAAATAAATAACGCACACATAATTCTTTCAATATCGAAGGTTATGAGTAATGGTTCTATCCGCTCAAATTCTTCTGCCTAACAACGCACACATATTACAACTGGTCCAATTCACATTTTATACATTTATGCTTGAATATCACCCCACAACGAAACACAACAAAACAGCGAATTAGAGTACGAAGGAGAAATACGAAATGAGGTATTCTAAAAATAGTTAGGATATGGTATTAAACAATTAATAATCACATATTATCTAGAATAAATCCCTAATTAGCAGCTAACAAGTACTGTAATCAATTATAATTACTTGTAAAAATGGAAGATACCTTCATATTTGCATGCTCTTTTGCAAGGACTACATATTTAAGAATTGATCCATCGGTGACATTTGGGTGGCGCACGATGCATGTTCCGGGCGTCGCATTGGCGGTACACCAATCGCCGGTTTTTTCCCAGTTACGCGACTTCGACCGTGACGGTTCCACTTCAGAGTACATCAGCATTTTTCTGAACTTTATGGAGAGCAACCGGATTTGCACGAATTTTGGGCGAGAGATTTTGACTGGGGGGAGAAGAATCGAGAAAGGGAAGGGAAGTTAGGGTTTTTGATGGATTGGGGTTAAATGACTACTTAAATCTCATTGCAAGTGGGAGTGTAGCCTTGAGGGTATTTTGGGCCTTTCACTAGTTTTCAGGTTTTAAATGGAACTAATATGTCCAACCAAAGCTACCCATCGATGCAATTCAACTGTTGATATTAGCTCCAAAATTAACAACCAAATCTATCAAATATGACCTTAATACGGGATATAGTAGAAGCTATAATAAAGTGGGTTAAATAGTGGATTTGCAACCAAACGAACACTTAATATGTTAAAAGTTAAAAGTTAAAATTTAGTTTTCCTAAAAGACTGTAGACTGTGGAGCTCCAATGATAATCCACCTATCCACCAATTACAAAATAGGTGCAAACAGTTTTATCCACCACAAAAAAAATGACTTTAGTTCTGCAATTGGCTTCATCATCATCCCTCACGTTCCGACACCACACTCGTCTCCATGCCTTTAAAAATCCCACCAAAGCATCATCATCATCATCATCATCATTACAAGTACTACTACAGTCCCAAAAGAAATATCACAAATGGGTTTCTGATATTCAATTTCCAAATTCGTGGAAGAATTGCCTCTTATCTGGTTCTCTAGCCATTGCCCTGTCCTTCACTGGTATTTCACTTCACCTATTTATATATATATGTATATATTAAATTAATAGAATATTCCAACTTCATTATGGTATATATATACTGTTGACTTAGCAATCTTGTTTCATGTGTATTGTTAATTTGATTCTTACTGCAAAATGCTTATTTGCTGTTTTTTTTTTGTCTTTTTTCTGTAATAATAAATACAGTTATGTTTTGTGTTAAGTAGGAGTAGGAATTGCGGATGCAAAAGTTGGGGTGAACAAGCCAGAATTGCTTCCTAAAGAGTTTACTACCGTCATTGATGTCGCTGGATTCCTATCCGATGGCCAGGTCGAACTACTGTTTACTTTACTACGCCTTATATAATATTATTCGGTTGGTATTTGTTAGTATGACAATTTTGAGATTTGATTGGCAGGAAAGGAGAATCGCGCAGGAGATTGATGCCCTTGAAAAGGATACAGGGTATAAATTGAGAGTCTTGGCTCAAAATTATCCTGATACTCCTGGTATATATATATATATATATATATATATATATATATATATATATATATGGTTGTTAACGTCGTTGGCATTTCAGTACATCTGTTTAGATTCTATCAATGTATGTGCCTATTCGATTTTTATGTAGGGCTAGCAATCAAAGATTTCTGGAAAGTGGACGACAATACTATTGTATTCGTTGCTGATCCTACTTTCGGTACTATTTTTCTCTCCGCTGCATTCTTGGCTTATAGTATTCATTTTATTAGAGGATATGCAACAATCACCATTCTGTTGTTCGTAACCGAAAATACACTTACGTAATTCTTATTGACATTTATGTGAAATTTAGTCAATGTAATCTACCGGCCTTTTGTAATCAGGAAACATATTGAACTTCAATGTTGGGGCTTCAGTGGATTTGGACATACCGCGCAGCTTTTGGAGCAGATTAGCTGGGAAATATGGCAACATATTTTATTGGAAAGAAAAGGTTATACTTTCTTGTTCACTTTAGTTCGATATCATACTAGAACTTCTCACTTTGCTAGGGCTACAATTGACTATGCAGGGAGAAGATGCATCTATTGAAGCTGCAGTTATGGCTGTATCAAGTTGCTTACGGGAACCGGTAGGTTCAACCAATTGCTCAGAGATAGAGTAAGAATCCTGCTGTGCGCATTGCTAATTGGTTTGTCTTTGAATTGCTTAACGTTGTACTATTGTACCGTTGATTTTACATTTTTTAGCTACTAGTGTGAAGTATGAAGAGATGTGTTGGCGTTGCTATTAGTGTTCTTGATTATTCAATCTTAGCTAATCCATGGCTGTCGATTTTGTTATAGACTTATAGATCAGGTTTCTGCATTTTAAGTCTTTTTTCTTTTCTTTTTTCTTGAAGGGAACGGTATTGAATCATCTGTCTTTATTTTCTCTAATATAAGCCTGCTAAGTGTTGTGCAGCATTTTGAATACCATTGAATTCTTAGCTCTTGTGTTATTTCTTGTTCTTGCTTGGTTCTAATGTAAATATGTAATCAAAGTGAACATGAATCTCGTGCAAGCATGCTGTCGTGTGTACTCGAAATTTGTTTTGGCAATAAGTTTATCAACGAATCTCTGATGGTCATATAGTTTGCTAGACAGTGAGATAAAGGTAAAGTCTTGTTCTGTGCCTGGAATCTTAAGGCTTTACCGCTTTACTATCGAAAGTGTGACTCAAATTTCCTTTAAATCCAGGTTTTTATACTTAACTAGTCAGTGTTTTAAAGGTTGTTGGAGGCGTTTTTACTTATTAGGCTTAGAGGTGGAGCATATGAGGCGTGGCCATAAGTTCCATAAATTTGGTTTTAATATTTTAAAGTATCACTACAAGAAAATGGGTTATTGGCTACGGAAGATTCCGTAGCCAATAACCCATTTTTCCGTTGCCAATAGCTATTGGCAACGGCCTTCCGTTGCCAATAGCCGTTGCCGATACCCTCGTTGCTAATGACTTTTGGCAACGGGTGGCCGTTGCCAATGGCTATTGGCTACGGAATCTTCCGTAGCCAATAATAGAAGACCAAAATACCCTTTTGTTAATAATCCGTAGCCAATAGCCATTGGCAACGGATTATTCCGTTGCCAATAATTATTGGCAACAGATGATTCCGTTGCCAATGGCTATTGGCAACGGAATATTTCCGTAGCCAATAGCAGATTGTTTTTATTTATTTTTAAATGTGGTCGTATAAATATTATTGGCAACGGGTTAAATTCCGTTGCCAATGAATATTATTGGCAACGGAATTTAACCCGTTGCCAATAATATTTAAAATTATAAAAAAAAATCTAAATTTCGAATTCTTTAATTAAATAAAAAATTACAATCATATCCAAATTAAATAAATGTTTTTTATTTCAATTAAATAAATTAATGTATTTTATTTTAATTAATTAAATTAATGTATTTTATTTCTATTAATTAAATAAATTTAATTTATTGCAATTAACAAAAAATCTTCATTATGATCTTTTTTAATTGTAGAAGTAATTACTAAACATATTAATTAGATTATTATTATAACTCTATAAATTATCATTATTTAAAATTAAAATTGATGAATTGAGGAAGAGTTGTTGGAGAATGAATTGGATGATGAGAATGAATATATGATTGTAATGGTTGGGGATGAATATATGATTGTAATGGTTGGGGTATTTATAAAATATGATAGTATTTTTGGCTACGGAAGTTTCCGTAGCCAATGTATTGGCTACGGAAGACACCCGTAGCCAATAACTATTGGCTACGGAAACTTCTGTAGCCAATGTATTGGCTACGGAAGGCACCCGTAGCCAATAACTATTGGCTACGGAAACTTCCGTAGCCAATGTATTGGCAACGGAAGACACTCGTAGCCAATAACTATTGGCTACAGAATCTTCCGTAGCCAATAAAATCTGATTTACATAATAATTTGTTAATATTTTTTTGCTAACCATTTCTCATTTTCTTTTGCAAATTAAGTGGATGCACATATTCAGATATTCAAATATTCATATTTAGGTTTTACAAATTTTCCTCAGCATGTAAGAACTTCTATGAATTTTCCTCGGCAAGTATTAAACGAAGTTTAATTTTAATATTCGTGTTTCCTCGGAAAAGGTTGGTGAAAGAAAAAGTAAATTCAAGCTTGGACAATATAATCCAAGCGATGTAGTTAGGGTCAAATCTTGTAAAAAATGGAGTAACGAAAGACGCAAACTAACCTTTCGGGGTGAAAAATGCAATTTTTTCAGAAGTTGCAAAACAAATCGAAATTTACTTTTTCTTTCACCAACCTTTTCCAAACCATAATTTAGGAGTGTTCTTTCAAATCTCATCAAAACGAAGTAACGAAAGACGCAAACAAACATTTTGGGGGTAAAAATGTAATTATTCAAAAGTTGCAAAATAACTCAAAATTTACTTTTTCTTTCACCATCATTTTCTAAACAATAAGTAGAAGTGTGCTTTCAAATCTTGTAAAAAATGGAGTAACGAAAGACGCAAACTAACCTTTCGGGGTGAAAAATACAAATTTTTCAAAAGTTGCAAAACAACTCGAAATTAAATTTTTCTTTCACCGACATATTCTAAACAATAAGTAGGAGTGTTTTATCAAATCTCGTCAATAAGGGAGTAACGAAAGATGCAAACAAACATTTCGGGGGTGAAAATGTAATTATTCAAAAGTTGCAAAACAACTCAAAATTTACTTTTTCTTTCACCATCATTTTCTAAATAATAAGTAGAAGTGTGCTTTCAAATCTTGTAAAAAACGGAGTAACGAAAGACGCAAACTAACCTTTCGGGGTGAAAAATACAAATTTTTCAAAAGTTGCATAACAACTCGAAATTAAATTTTTCTTTCACCGACATATTCTAAACAATAAGTAGGAGTGTTTTATCAAATCTCGTCAATAACGGAGTAACGAAAGATGCAAACAAATATTTCGGGGGTGAAAATGTAATTATTCAAAAGTTGCAAAACAACTCGAAATTTACTTTTTCTTTCACCATCATTTTCTAAACAATAAGTAAAAGTGTGCTTTTCCATGAGGTGTATAATTGTGGATTGGCTTTTCTAACAAGAATCATTATAGACATATTAAATCAATATGTTTTTCCACTCAACTTTGCATCAAATCATTTCATATTATTATTAATTAATAATATTTGGAGAAATCTTCTGGCATACGACATGCAAAGTGAGATATGATGCTGCTAAAAGACAGATTAAGTAGTCTTTTACTTCAATTATGATGCGACTTTTACATTTATCTTATAGTAATGGTATCATGCATTGACAACTAAGAATAGAAACACGAATAGAAACACGAATTGACAACTAAGAATATTAATGGTAACTTATATTTGGTTGTTTTGCTTATTATTATTAGTGATTTTGTTTGAAGATCTAGAAAGAATACAGAACTAGACTAAGACTCCACTTCTAATTTGAATGAAGAAATAATGAAAAAAAATCTTTGCATATATCTCAATCCATCAAATTCCAAACAAGTGTCTTCTTTCAATGAATGACCGAAAGAGTAATTTTAACGAATGAAAATGATTCCAATTTTGAGATGAAAAGTACTCCTTTTCGATAGCCAAGAAAAGATTAATTGAGAGAAAGATATTGTGATGATCAAAAATGTTTGGGCCGTTTTTCTATTCGATTTGGGCTCAATTCGGATCGGCCCAACTAGGATTTAAATTGATATTGTTTTGTTAAATCATTAGGATAAGTTAATCTTTTAGATGGTAATTATCTTAATATTATTTCCTTATCTTTATAAGATATCATTCTATCTTTAAGATTATCCTACTAGATATTAACCATATCTCTTATCTATGTATCTAGACATAATATTAGGCATGTACGTTGGATATCTTGTATGATATTGTAGGAATCTTTCAGATAAGGCAAGAAAATACAATCGGGTTGCAACCGGATAATCAGACGCGCTTATCTATAAGGAAAGAAGATCCGCGTTGAGTGCAACTGGAGATATGTAGATCTTATCTGTTAAGGAAAGAAGATCCGCGTTGATTGCAACTGGAGATCTGCAGAGATTCTGCCCACGCCTATATAAGGAGGACTCGACCCAATTAGAGGACAAGCTTTGAAAAGGATAGTTTGTGATTTCAGTCCTGTATCGAGTCAAAGTCTTCTTGTGAGAACTTCTTGTCAAAGGAGCTTTGAGTTAATCTTGAAGTTCTCCGACTCAAAGGAGTATACCGAAAATAGTTAAGGGTTAGGTGTTGCAACGGTAAATTAGAGGGAGTCTAGATTTACGTTGGAGTAATTCCTATCATTGTAATTCTTAAGTAGGTATATTGTTTGAGTCAATATTTGGGTGCAAACCCCGTGGACTAGGACCATTTGGACCGAACCACGTTAAAACTCTTTGTGTTCTTTACTGTTTTATGGTTAACTGTCTTCTCTTAGTTGCAACCAGTGTTTTCAGAACCGGACCGGACGTCGAACCGGTACATCACTGGTTACTGGTTTTACTGGTTCGAACCGTTTGAACCACTGGTCCGACCGGTCAATGTAGTCAAGTAGTCAAACATCCTTCACAGCCGACATATACGATGTAGAACAACATATTCATTATCATAATTTCAAATATTACCTTCAAAAATTGATTTTTCTACTCCTAATTCATAATAAATAAACACAACTCTACTCCCACAATCACATCAAAAATTTACAATATCAAATCAATAATCATCACTCACCAAAATATATCATTCCAAGCATGAAAATCATAATCTGTAATTTAAAATTGTGTATGATATTTACTATTTAGAATGATAAATTAGAATTTATAAGTTATAATAAGAACAAATAAAAATCATTAACTTAAATCATCAAAATAATGAATATAAAAAACAATATCTTACTTCGTGCGGCGGCGGCTGTGGTTGAAGATTATACTATTTATTTAGGGTTTAATTCTAACTTTATTTGAATGTTTCTGTTTACCAGACCTACTGAAGCGTGAGAAAGTGATCGAGAATGGTTTGGGGCTTTTGGCTCAAATTGCAATTAAGGCCTAAGGTTTTTTTTTTATTCTATTGCTGTTTTTTTTTTTTTTTTTTTTTTTTACATTTGAATTGGGCCGGTCCGATTCACCGGCCCACCGGGTCGCGGTTCTGGGCCAATTTTTCCCGGCCCAGAACGGTTCCTAACAGGAACCGGTCTGAATGGTCAACCGGCCCGGATTAATGGCCGGTTCACGGTCGAACCGGTTCGACCGGCCGGTCCGGGCCGGTTTTAATAACACTGGTTGCAACAGTAAAACTGTTTTTAAACGTTAAAGAACTGTCATCTGTCTTACTTATGAGTGCAGTTGCAACTACTGCCAAGTGCAACTGTATTCGATTACAAGTAATATAGATCAAAGATCTTTAAAAAAAAAATGAGCAGCAAAACAAGACAGAAACGGACATGTTATCATTATTAAGAGTTGGTTAGTAAGGAACACAAAAGAACGGATAAAAAGGTCGATTGACAAAAATGAAATCATTTACAAGTTATGATTTATCTGCATCTAAAGTATCACTTATAACAAATATTGAATTTAAATAATTTATGAGTATTTTTTCAAATCTCGTAAAAAACGGAGTAACGAAAGACGCATATAAACCTTTTGGAGGTGAAAATAGAATTATTCAAAATTTGCAAAACAACTCGAAATTTACTTTTTCTTTCACAAACATTTTCTAAACCATAGTTTAGGAGTGTTCTTTCAAATCTCGTCAAAAGCGGAGTAATGAAAGGCGCAAAGAAACCTTTTGGGGTGCAAATGTAATTTTTCAAAAGTTGCAAAATAACTCGAAATTTACTTTTTCTTTCACCAAATTTTCTAAACCATAATTTAGGAGTATTCTTTCAGATCTCGTCAAAAACGGAGTAATGAAAGACACATATATTTATATATATATATATAATATAATATAACTTGATTTTTAAAAGTAAACTAATAAAAAAATATAAAAACACGAATATTAAAATTAATAATAAGCAAAACAACCAAATATAAGTTCTTAAATGATAAGGAAAGTTCATAGAACCCAAACTAAACACAATAGTAAATATTATTTAATATAATATTAAATATCCATTAATGGAGTTATTTTTCACATTTATAATATAACCATATATATATATATTTATATTTATAGAGTTATTTTTCACTTTTTTTTTAATTGCAATGGCAACGGAAGATGCCGTTGCCCTTGGATAAGGGCAACGGACATTGTCCGTTGCCAATAGCCAAGGGCAAAGGCATCTTCCGTTGCCAATAGCCTAAATCAAGGGCAACGGCCAAGCCGTAGCCCTTGGCTATTGGCAACGGCCAAGGGCTACGGCTTGGCCGTAGCCCTTGGTTTAGGCGCCAAATTCAGGCGCCTAAACCAAGGGCTACGGCCAAGCCATAGCCCTTGCCTATTGGCAACGGCCAAGGGCCGTTGCCCTTGGCTATTGGCAACGGACAATGTCCGTTGCCCTTGTAAAATGCATTTTTCTTTTTTTTTTTAGTAAAAATAAAGCCATTGGCTACGGATTCTTCCGTAGCCAATGGAAAAAAGTCATTGGCAACCACACCCGTTGCCAATGGCCGTTGCTAATACTCTTTTTTCTTGTAGTGTGTATTGTTTTGTTAAAAATAGAAATAAAAAATTTAAACTAAGAAAATAAGTAAAGGGGTTCATTGAAATAAATTAAAAGGAAATATGTTGTGCCAATAAGAAGGTACAAATGGCCCTAAATATACATACATATTCTATCTTATCTTACATAACATATATATATGTGATAATATAAGGTTCATCCTCTCGAATATCCACTACCACAACTCCTTCGTATGTAGCAGCGCTCATGAGTAAGAAAGAGAGACGACGTTGACAAGACGTCCCTCGATAAACTTATCTATTTAAAAGAGATCAACTCAGGGTATGAACATTCTCGTAAAAATACGGCAGGCACCTCCTAAACACTTGCCACACGTCAGAGCCCCCAGCAACCACGGAGTGCGAGCATGCACCAAGAAAACAAAAGGGTTCACCCCGAGATCATCAAATGGCGCAGTATGTAGGAACACCTTCAACTCCCTAAGAAAAGACCTTTAGGTCCCTAAGAAAAGACCTTTAGGGGTAAAGGAATGTTCCGTTATTTGACATGGTATGGCCAAAAAAAGAAAATCTAAGACTCTTGGAGAAGGCGTCCACCCCCTTATCGGAAACTCTCATTTAGAACCGGCAGAATGATCCTTCCACAGGAGAAGAACGCACCTCTTGCCACTCTCATCACCAACTTCGAGCACGGAATAATCCTTAGGAAAGCACAAATTCGGTGTGAATCCTTATGCTTAGAACTAGGCTAAACCCTTTGACGAGATGTCTTCACAACCCTCCCTGTTAACGTTCGGTCCCTCAATACAATGTACTAGAGCGAACAGTTGGTTCCCCACTCCACTTCCCTTCCCAATGCCATGAGAGCCTCTGTCGTTGGACGCATGAGTTGGTATTAGGAAATAACATATCCAACACAACTCCTAGCCTCCTTTATATTCAGTCGTAGCCTCCTTTATATTCAGTCGATAGGAATGCAATGGCGACTAGAATCACCTCCCCTATGAATAGCTCACCTCACGAAAACCGCCTAATAGCCCTGAAAACCACTAACAATAGCAACGACCACGAAGGAAAGACGTTTAAACTCAATTGGAAGGTTATTAAGACAATAAACGTTGTCGATCTTCCTTTCATCTTCAGCATGCTCAGGTGAATATCTGCGAAGGAATCGCGTCTACAAGTTCACCTAACTGAAATAGGGCCCGAGGTAGAACACCAAGCAATGTGCGGTCAAGAAGACTAATTGGATAAAAACAAAACCTATCCATATCATCGCCAAGGAAGGTCAAAGGTGGGTGGCCTCTATAAGGGTAGTATAAGAAAGGAAGCTTGAGTGATCCTTTAAGAAGAGACATAGAAGTCGAGGGACCCTAGTAAAACGTATCCAGTACGAGGTCTAGCAGCGCATGCCCAAGTAATAACATTATACCGAATTATGAAAGAGCACGACTCGTTTCAAGAACGAGCATGGAAAAACTTATATGTAAAATTGCTTTACATACTGGATTCCAAAAACATATACACAGTATGGCTTAGAGGTTGTTACAAAGCAAAATTCGACCTTGATCTTGCCCTCCGTGCTTTTCGCAAAAAGTTCCTTTTCACAAGCTTTACATTTATAAAAGACTTGTTCAGTGGGCCTACGTTGCATGAAAAAAAAATCTAGTAGGATCGTTTGAAAAGACGAGCGTCCTCCCTAGTCATGAAGGGGTTGCTTCTCTCGCACGATGGTCTGATGCTCGTCAAGGGTCATGTCCGTCAGATAGGCTCCAGACGCGGTAGCACTCGGTATGCAAGCATTATTAGGCTCACTTGATCGACTTGGGTCTGCTGCTAGTGGAGTACGACGGTCTGAACGATCTCCGATAGGAGGATCAATCACCAACCGCGAGACCACTAGGTCAAACCCAACATCGACTGTACCACGTCCTAGCAAATTCCGTAACCCATTAGCAAAAATTGGCAAGTCCCTTCACTAAAAGAGCTATACGAACCATCTGTCCTCCCAACTCCTTAGGCATCCTGAGCTCGAACCTTCACCAGCTTTTCCCCGAATAAACGCCCTAGATCCATTAAATAAGACCGACATTCATCCCGCTCCGCCCTTGCCGTAAGAAGGAGCTCACCTATTTGCCCGAGATGAAAAAACAAACTTTTCAACCATTTCTCTAGCTGAGTCGACCTCTCGTGCATCGACTTCAAATTCCTCTCCAACATTTCCCTACTTCCATCAGTACTCTGGACGTTTTATCTCAGCCTCCCTTTGCCCCGATTGATAATGAGCCTCTTCTAAAGCTAGATCCAGTTATTGGCAGCGTACACATGGCCAAAATGTCAAAATGAGCTGTTCTATAATGCTCCCCCATGGCCTCCACCATAAGTGATAACTGCCAATATGTAGCAAAGGTAAACAAAGAAAATAGAGGAAAAAGAACTATATACAGACCGCCTTATCTAAAATAAGTACCTAAAGTACCTCGCATGCATTCTTGCTAAAAACATCCTACAAGGCAGAAAAAGAAAAGGGTAGTAAAAACTCCCTATCCCTCTCGTTTTATAAACCACACAGATACGAGCGCCAATATTCTAAACTCCCTTGCACTCCCGTAAAAAGGGAAATGCCATTCGTTGCACCAGGTGAAGAAGGATATCCAAACCCTGCCATACATGGGCCTGCCGAGCGAAATGCATGGCTAGAACCCTCGCCAAACAACTGCGATGGTTCGCCCACTGAATTGGGAAGACCCCAGCTTGGAACTAAGGGCGAGCTAACACGGCCTTCGACTAATAGAGTTGGGGAAGAAAAAATAAAAGCTAGAGGATCGATCTCCCTCAAAAAAGGCTTGCTTGTCATCTTTTCATTTTGACGCCCGGAAGGAAACGGATGATCCTCAAAGAACGGTATCCGAGCGTGCACGTCCATCTCAGCCCTTAAACCAACAAAATCCTGAAGGATTACGAGCTAAGATCAAACGCACAAATAACCCCTAGAGTATAATCTTTCAAGATAATGAAAATGGCAACTTACTAAATAAAGTAATCGTATGAAGGGGTCCATCTGGAAACTCTAGAACTTCAGCGGCTTGTTGGAGTCCCACCATGATCATAGCCACCGAAGAATTCAATGTAGAAATTACATTGTAACGACCATAATATAAGCCTCGCATTTCTAATTCCTATCTCACTTGTTCTGCTATGAGCCAAAGTACTTGGGCTGAACCCATGCCATACCTAGTACGTACCCTCCCCCCCTTCGACAATGGAAAAATTACGGAGAGCTAAACAAAAGAACTCTCTTTTCCAAGCATCGTCAGCACCCAAAGAAGATCCCACCTCTAAAAAATGATGGATCAACGGGCTCCAAATTTAAAAAAACAAAAAATAAAAAGAAGATATGAGGGTACTACATGCAACGAAAAAGCGACCGAGAAGTGAAGGGGAGAGTAATCTATGCCCATCAGACCACAACATAACATAAGCCCCACCACGTATTGAAATGTAGAAGGGAGTAACTAACTAGAGCAAATCTGTAGAAAATGAAATAATCCTCTTACCAGGGGATGAAAGAACCATCGAAGTCCGCAATTAATTTGCTCAGCATAAACCGTTAAGCATCTCATGGGAGGATCATGCGCGTGTTGAAAGGAATCACCACATCGAACTTAGTCACGTCCAAAGACACTCCTCCAAAGGCAACCGACCTCTTCCCCTTCCTAGCCTACTTCACGCGATCCTCCCTTGTCACCAATTTGCTCTCCTTTTCTTCCCCTCCTTCTCCACCATCGCCTGCTCGAAAGCCGAAGGATCCGGTACACCTGCCACCGTTGGAGCTGGGCTAGGTGAGCTACCATGCTGCTCTAATAACTTCAAAATGTCGTTAGGAGATTCGGGCATCCACAACTCTTTTGGACAAAGCAAGGACAAGTTGACCTCCTCTTTGTACCTACAGCCGTCAATCACAGGCTTGATACTAAGTTTCGGGAGTTTTAGCCAGAAGACCTCGTATTGAAGTAAGTCGAGTTCTTTCCCTCTCGCACGATAACCCCAGTAGTCGTACATGACGTGTCTAACAAAATGACGTCGAAAGGCGGCATAATGCTTTGCAGACCCCTTATACTTATTCAATGTACCTGAGGCATTTTCCTTCATCGCCTTGTATAGATGATGGCCATGTTTTCGTATCAGCTCAGACTCCCTGTCTGCGAACTCTTGATGCAACTCTGCCATTTCCTAGGCCGCTCGCTCTGCGACAACTTTGGCATGAAGATACGCTTTCGTCAACGCCTTCTACAAATTAGCCACCTCTGCGGATTGTTCGTTTGCGGTTCGAACTAATTCGTTATTAGTTCAACGCAATTGTCGACCCTCCACCAAGGCCTCCTCACGCCATAGCTCTGCCGCATCTAAAGCCAGTTGCAACTCCTCTAACTGATGCCTATGAGCCTCAGCAGCCTGGGCTGCCTCCTTCATGTGCTCCTCTACTTCAACATACATCCGCATATGCTGATCCCAATGCTCCAAATTAACCCCCGATAACGGGCATCCCTTATCTCTAACACTCGTACCCTCTCCTACAGTTCGCCTATTCAGCCCAGGGCTCGATTGTACGAGCCCCACACTTCACCCATCGAAGCAAACGCCTACAAAAAAAAAATAAGAAAGAAACCAGGCAAAAACTTAGGATCTCTACCGCCTCATAAACCTCCTGAAAGCATACAAAAAAATACCCAAGTATTTCGTTCGAACAAATGCTCACCTCGTCAATAGCCTGTCGTGAACGACGACGCAGTTCCTTCGCCTCAGACGACCCAACCAAGGGACGGGAAGTAGCCACCCTTCCCGACTCTGCAACCTCACCCACATTGACTAGTACCCCTGAAGCCTCTTCGTGCTCATGAGGCCTAATCCCCTCTGCCGACTCATCACTACTCACCGCCACAACCCCATGCACCGAAACCTGCACCATTTTAGTCCCCTCATCAGACCTTCCCGCTCTCCTGGCGTCGGTCAGAGAAGAATAAGGGAAAATAACAAATGACCTTTAGTGATGCTAGCAAAAACATCACCAAAATCTTCCTATGTAAGGGACACCCCCTTCCCCCCGAGAGGCTAGATTGAGGGGCCTCCACAAATGCCTCCTCCAAGGAACGTTGAAGTGTCTACTGGTGATGTACGAAGCGCTTCCCTGTTACAGCCCCAAATTGTTGCAGCAACACATCTCTTTAAAGGCGCCTCAAAGATAACGGGCACTCTACCTTTCGCTTCACGCGGCGAATATGTGCCCCCAGTCCTCCTTAAACAGGGAGTGGCCTCTCAAATACACCATTTTTCTTTTCTAATCCCCCTTTTATTTCTTACCTTTCTTTTTCTTCCTCTTTTTCTCACTCGGACCTGCGCCCTCGGCCCCTGCCAACATCTCGTTCCTCCGCATGCCCAAGCTCTCCTCTCAAAGCCTCATCATCCTCATCCTTGCCCTTATACGTAGACTCCTTACCACTCCCTTTCTTCAACAACCGCATATTGATGTGAGCACCTAATTTCAAGAAACGAAGGCCAATCATCAAGACAAAAAGAGAGAAGACGACAAAACACGAAGAAAATGAGTTTCTATAAACTACTCACAGATCACGCGAGACTGTATTTGAGGAAGGCTGCAGAGACCGACACCCATTCCAAAAAGACCACTCTTCTCGTAAAAAATAACGAGCACCTTCGGGTCCAAGAATTTCAAAGCGTCATACAAAGTGTCGAAGAACCCTTCGGTATGCATCTCATTTGCCACCGTATCCAGGTTTTTGGAATCTTGGACCAAAGGCCTATGCTGCCACACATAGGAAATCTCCCACGCCACTACCACGAGACGAACAAAGAAACAACGAATCTTCCAATTTTCGAACAATGACGAAGTGTTGCACAAAAACTTGAAGCGCGAGTTTCAAGGGGTAAAGTAGTGAAATGGAGCACCCAATGGCGAGAGACTCACCCCATACACCGCCAGAATACGCTCCATCGAGCACATAGCCCCCTTCATCAAGCATACAAAAACAATGCAAGCCAAACATGTATAGCCGTTAGGCGCCACCTGACTAGGAGACAACATGCACGCTCGGAATACGTCACAAAAGAAAGAAGGGAGTAAAGCTCGTAAAACCTCTTTGAGTTGCGCCCCATAAATAGTCACGTGCTCCATCGGAGGTCTATTAGCTCGCTCGGAAGAAAGGGGAACCTTGACTTCCACCACCGATGTATTCACCCCGTACTCCTTGGGTGAATGGATGTATTCACCATGTACTCCTTGAACTTATCCTCCACGAATTTGTCTAAAAAGGTAGAAGGAATGTCTACGTGCTTAGATTCCGCCTCCACCCCTTTTCGCAGCTGAGAAGAAGAAAATACCCGACGACTGCCCTGTCCCGTTGCCTCCTCTGCAACCCATGACGTCACCACCAAGAAGCTGTCGTACTTTCCAGAGCCCTTTCCTCTCCATCAGAAAAAGTTGCGAGGGCTGGAATATCAGAAGCCATGAAAACTCACAAGCAAAACGTAAACAAGCGCTAAAAAGGGAAAGTTAGAAGTACGAAGGAGTAAAGCTATGAAGAGAAATATATTTTTTTGCGATATGAAGAAATCAAGGCTCAAACACCCTTTATATAGATGATGTAGGAGCGGCATTTAATTCCCGCATAAAAGATGGATCATTTCGTGAAAAGACACGTGACTGATCAGACTCCAAAAATTCACACTACGTCAAACGGTCATAATTAAACCCTAATCAATGCACTCATTCCAGACCTCAGAAAACAAAAAGCTGCAGTGCATTAAAAAAAACCCTCTGCATAAGCTCCTCGAACCAAGTTATGGAATCTCATTTCGTACAAAGTAGTAATCAACACAAAGAAAAATGACGATACTGATCAAAAGCCCCTCGAAAGTCTTATCCTACACAAGATCAACATAAAACAATGAGGATGTTGACCAAAGGCCCCCGATAAGACCAAAGGCCCCCGAAAGTCTTATCCTATTACAAGACCAACACAAAACAAGGATGACGCTGACTAAAGGCCCCTCGAAAGCCTTATCCTATTACAAGATTAACACGAAACAAAGATGATGCTGATCAAGATCTCCTTGAAATTCTTATCTCGCCATCAAGATTAACATCAACTCAGGACACTTGTCAAATTCCCATTTGACAACGCACTCACCGCTATTCAAAAGGTCCTAGCTACGAGCGATACATAAATTACCTATATAAAGCGCCCCCTTCTCTTCACTTAGGAGGGAGGATTCTTTCCTTCCCACGAAAACGAGAGAAAAATATGGTAAGTCCTAATCTTTTACTTCATTATGTTGTCATTTTCCCTTTGGTCTTCGATTCGGGCAGAGGCCCACCCATTTATGAACAATCTCTTTTGTATAATTATTACATAAGTATTAATGAAATTATCCATCATCAAATACTATATTTATGGACCATTAGCCGATCAACGTATTCCTTTATATCACAAACAAAATTCATATTATAAATAAACATAAAACACCAAGTAATTAACTAAAAACAACGACAAATACTACTAAAAGAAATGTATTTTAAATCTAGAAAACATGTTATAAGCTTTGAACGGTATGTGGAATACTACGCTTGATATATGGCTGGTGAATGATAATTAAACGTGCAATAGATGACATCATTTTGTCTCGAGATCTGAGACCACTTACCACGTTATGGTATCGTGGTCGACATATGGGCTCTTGAGGTGTATGTGTATCGAAAATTGCTCGACATTTGTATGTCGATTACAGTGTTCGACAAATCAGCAAAATGGATTGTTGTCACATGGACCGGCCCAGACTCAATTTAGAGTCATCGTGTTGCAGACATTGGCTAAACGTGTCTAGCTTCACGTGTTTGGCCATTCTCATCCCATCGACTTACACGTGTTGCAAGTATTTTCATATCAATAATAATCAATTACATAAACATATGCATAAGATCGCTATTGCAAGTTATAATTGCATATTACATTAGATTTTCGGCCATGAGTTAAAGAGAGGTTGAGATCCCTTATTTTTTCTGCATTTACACCTGCACCTCTCTAGTGTCTAAGGCATCATTAATCACTACTAGTTGATGGACAACACGAGAGGCGTGGGTATTGATGCAGATGAAACATAGCATCTTGAATCTTCGTGTGTCCAAATTTTCTTACGGTAAGTGCACTCATAAACTGTAAACTGCGTGGTTTAATTTGGCGGGGTACTTAAGGGAAAAAGAAAGCTTACAAAGGGGAAAGTTGATTTCATTTTTACTTTATCAAGCTATAAGTTAATCATATATCTAATATTTATGTGGATTTCATGAAATATGTTTTTAATGTTTTAACAATGTGTATGCCTTTAGTAGTGTACCAAATATCATGAGATTTGGATATAATTACCCCAATTAATAATAAAATTTGTTGAACTGAAACAAGTGTCCTAGTCGTGTGCTAGTTAATTGGTGGCAGAAAATTGATGGTAACTGTGAATCGTGAGATACTCATTTTACAATCTAATCTCATTGCGGTTAAAATTTCACAAGATGTAAAAACAAAATAACCTCTTCGTACCAAAGCGACTCAAAAACAATTTTAATTAAAAATAGTTTTAAATTTTATAACTTTCATTAAATTTGATAAATCTAAAGAAACGATAATTCTTACACTGCAATTCTAGATTCATACAACAACAACAACAACAACAACAACCAGGTCTGTTATCCCAATTAAATTGGGTAGGCTATATGAACTATGAATGAATCACGTCGAGTCGTGAACATGAATCTTTTGCCTTCATATGTTTCATTTGACGATCATGTCTTCCTTTAGATCTTTTAGCTTCATGTCGTTTCGTATGACCTCATCCACGTCTTTTTAGTCTCCCACGAGCTCTAGCCGTGTGTTCTAAGTCGAGATCTTCAACTTGTCGTGCCGGTGCATCTATGGTGAGTTTAACATGTCCAAACCATCTTAAACGATTTTCTCGCATTTTCTCGTCGATCGCCGCCTCACCCAATTTATGCCAAATATCTTCATTGCACACGTTATCTCTCATAGTGTTACCACACATCCACCGAAGCATGCACATCTCTGTAACGTTCATTTTTTGTGCATGACTTTGCTTAATAGCCTTAACACTCGGAGCCATGAAGCAAAGCAGGTCTAATAGCCGTACGATAGCACTTTTTTTAAGCTTTAAAGGAAAGTTACGATCACACAGGATCCTTGTTGTACTTTTCCACTTTGTCCATCCAGCTTGGATGCGGTGGTTGACATCTCCGTCTAATTCTCCATCATTCTGTAGTATGGAGCCAAAATACCGAAAATGCGTACTTCTCGGTATCTCTTGGCCATCCAACTGAACCCTGCCATCGTTGTCTTTTCGTTGTTTGCTAAACTTGCATTCGAGGTACTCTGTTTTGTTCGACTTAGTCAAAATCCTCGTGCTTCTAATGTTTGTCTCCATCATTCTAATTTAGCGTTAATTCACATACTTGTCTCATCGATGAGGAGAATATCGTCTGCAAACAACATACAACATGGAACTCGGTCTTGGATGGTTCTGGTGATTTCATCAATTACAATGGCAAACAAAAAATGGGCTCAAAGTTGACCCTGGTGTAAGCCAATTGTAATTGGGAAGATGTCTGTTAAACCGCCACAAGTTCGGACACTTGTCACCACATTCTCATACATATCTTTTATAATGTTGATATATTTAATGGGTACCCCCTTCTTCACCAAGGTCCACCATAATACCTCTCGAGGTACTTTTTCATATGCCGTTTCTAAGTCGGTAAAGACCATATGCAAATCTTTACTCTTTTATCGAAAGCGTTCAATGAGCTAACGAATCAAATGGATGGCCTCTATGGTCGACCTTCCGGGCATAAATCCAAATTGGTTTTCAATATGGGAACAATTTGTCTCAATCGGTGTTTGATCACCCTCTCCCATAGCTTCATGGTATGAAACATAAGCTTTATCACACGATAGTTAGAACATTTTTGGACATCACACTTGTTCTTATATACAGGTATTAGCGTACTCTTCCTCCACTCTTATAGTATTTTATTTGTTCGCCATATTTTGCTAAAGAAGTCCGTCAACCAGGTTACCTCTATCTCTCCCATGCTTCTCCAAGGCTCGATAGGGATACCATCTCGGCCAACAGCTTTTCGAGTCTTCATCCTCTTCAAAGCATCTTTGACTTCCGACCTTTTAATACGGTGCATAAAATTGCGGTTCAGATCCTGAAGGGACTGCGAGATGTCACCCACTGCTTGGGTGGGACTTCCATTGAACATACCCTCGAAGAACTCCTTCCACCGTGCTTTGACCTGATCCTCACGCGTCAAGACAGACTGACCTTCATTTTTGATCCATTTCACTGCACCTAGGTCTATAGCCTTCCTCTCTCTAATGCGAGTAATTTTGTATATATCTTTCTCGGCCTCCTTGCTATCCATCTTCTCTTAAATTTCCTTGTACACAACCTCTCGCGCTATCACGGCTCATGTAGCAACACTCTCTGAAAGAACTGTGTTAGTAGCACCACTGAGGTGCGACCAGTCTCCGTAGTGCCTGACAGGCACGATCACTGGCGTAGCGCACTCCCTAGTTGCACGTCTTGATCTGCTCTTCGTTCTTATTGTTGTTAGAACTACAGTCTTCAATTTCAGTACACCATCTTCATTGTTCAGGCCCCATAGTCCTAAGACTCATAAATCGTTATTGTTCCTGACGGGATTCTGAAGACCAGTTCAGAGCTACACTTGTTAACGTAGTGGCGAAGATGCGTGCCTGTAAATTGTCGGTAAATCCATAAAGATATAAAATCCCATCAAGGTAAAACATATGCTTCAAAGGGTCTTTATTTCCATCATAAGTCTTCAACTATTGAATCATTTCACCTCGATCCGATACCTCCACCATCAATCTCAGCACTAAAGGGCGTGCTCCTTTGTGGTTTCACCACCAATGCCATACGGTGTTGTATGTCTTCTCTTTCTTTGTTCAACCTTTCCAACCTCCTGGTTATTTTTAGATGTTCATCTCTAGACCCTTCTCCTTGGTCTACCCAACTGACCTCCGGCTGACACGCGCATGATCTCATTGCGATTCTACCTCAATAGAACGCGAGCGATCCCTGAGTGGATCTGACGAATGCTGGTTCCTCTCATCATTACGATGATTTCTGACCCCTACAACTTGAATTATATGTGGCTCTCTATCCCCTTTCAAAGGTGGTGGCGATGCAGTCTGGTTGAGTGGCAGAGTGGTCGCCACGACACTTTGAACCATCGCCATTATCTGGCTCATCATGTTTGGCAAGAGATTCATGGTATGCGCGATGCCACGCCCGGGTTGGTTGAGGTTGATTCTCAACCACTAGCTCAGCTTGTCCTTGTGGTTCCATAGGTGGAGCTTGGATCAGAGGGGGCATCTGGGCTCATGCCCTGGGCACTGGTGCGACCCCCGTCAATCGATGCGTTTTTGCATTTCAGCTTTCAATAGCCCGACTCTGAAATCGCGTCACTCTGAACATCCTTGCTTGCGCGCCCTTGTTATTGGTGTTCCCACATACGTCGCTAATATTTTGGTATAATTTCGCCTGGGTTACACATAAGATAACAGAAGTACAATGTGGGCATGAAATACATCAATTTATTCTAATTTATTACAAAAATTGACTAGCTTAGTCTGTAACATCAAAAAAGCGCGTATGAATAACCCAAGCAGACCCGGATCTTCAAAAGTCTCGAACCAAGAACTGTGGAATAGACCCAATATCGAACGTTAGAGAGTATCGAATTGGATCACCCTCAAATGGAAATTCTAATCGAATATCGAACTCTAAACAGTATCGAATGAGCTCAACTTTGACATTGTTGAACCATGGCATATAACTCTGTAATGCTCATGACGATCGAATGCCAGAGTATCAAACGGTGTGTTCGGTCTAAGAGCGGAGTGATCTACAATAATGAAGGACGTGCGTGATTCTTGAGATCTGAGGTATTTATAGACCTTGGATTACTGGCCCTATATCTCAGATTGCTTAGGATACGATCGAATCGGATATTCAATAATGGCTCAGTATCGAATTGGATATTTGATAGTTGTCCAAAACAGTATCGAATTGCCATTTCAATACTCTTTATGATGGGTTCTATTTGTTTGGGCCGGACCAATTCTTAGCGTTGGGCCAACTTAATTGGCCGAACCAACTACCAATTATCAATCCATCCCTCCAACAACAATTAATAAGAAACATAAAAGAAAAAGAAGAAATTCACCAAACCCGCGTACAGCCAGTGTTACAAATCCTGAGATTGGGAAATAAAGATCCCCACCAATATTGATTGATATCTACTGCCTGCCCACCGACGCCGCATTTGAAAGTAATGTAAAACCCAAATGAAATCTCCCACCGTCAGTCAAATCAACAAACAGCTCATTGCCAGTTGGGACCATCGACCCCTTTCGGGTCCCACACTCAAATCCGAGTAGGGGTGCCCGCGTAGCAGAGAATAGTTATCCTATCCATCCGCCTATATATACACTCCCACTCTCCTATTCCATTCTGCACTTCACTCACTCACTCACTCACTAACTAATAGCATTAAATTCTCTTTACAAGGCCTCGCGGTTTTCTTCAAAAGGTACGCATGTCGATTAGATCTCTAACATTAATTAGATCCATACCAATTAATAATTATAATCGTGTCGGATATTTATCATAGATCTATGTGTTTTGAACACTATTATTATGAATATGATTGAAATGATTTGTGTGTATGTGTGTGTTTGTTTTTATTGTTGTGAATACACACTTGTAAAATGTTGTATTCATCAATAATCGGATCGGATCACGTATTTTGCGTTTGATTCCCCGCAATTCGGATCTCGTGTTAAAATCACAAATTGATGATTATATTCTAATCTGATTCATTTTGTTATTAATTATTAGAGATTTCAGCTTCGATAAATGTAATGTTTTGCGGTCGGCATAATTCTGTTCATTACTAGCTAATTAAGGTTGCGTTGTTCTGTGTATAACATCCTTATGTGGAATGGAATCAGACGTTTTACGTAGCAATTGGTGTTGTAAGTTAACGACGATTTGTAGGTAGCAATCTGTTTTCTTCAATCCAAATTGCTCATATATGGACTAACTAACTAAGGCAGATCTCGTAATATTTTCCAGAAGCAATGGAAACCTTCCTATTCACTTCAGAGTCGGTCAACGAGGGTCACCCCGACAAGCTCTGCGATCAAGTGTCCGATGCCATTCTCGATGCTTGCCTAGAGCAGGATCCCGAGAGCAAAGTTGCTTGTGAAACGTGCACAAAGACCAACATGGTCATGGTCTTTGGCGAGATCACCACCAAGGCTAATGTCGACTATGAGAAGATAGTTCGTGATACATGCAGAGGCATTGGGTTCATATCACCCGATGTTGGTCTGGATGCTGACCACTGCAAGGTTCTTGTCAACATTGAACAGCAGAGTCCCGACATTGCTCAGGGAGTTCACGGTCATCTCACCAAGAAACCCGAGGAAATCGGAGCTGGTGACCAAGGCCACATGTTCGGGTACGCCACTGATGAGACACCGGAGCTGATGCCACTGACTCACGTCCTCGCCACCAAGCTCGGTGCCAAGCTCACTGAAGTGAGAAAGAACAACACTTGCCCCTGGTTGAGACCTGATGGTAAGACTCAAGTTACCGTTGAGTACAGGAACGAAGGTGGTGCCATGGTTCCCATTAGAGTTCACACTGTTCTCATCTCAACTCAGCATGATGAGACTGTTACTAACGATCAAATCGCTGCTGACTTGAAAGAGCACGTTATTAAACCTGTGATCCCCGCCCAGTACCTTGATGAAAACACAATCTTCCACCTCAACCCATCAGGGCGATTTGTTATTGGTGGCCCGCACGGAGACGCAGGTCTCACTGGTAGGAAAATCATTATCGACACTTATGGTGGCTGGGGTGCCCATGGTGGTGGTGCTTTCTCTGGCAAGGACCCTACCAAGGTGGATAGAAGCGGTGCATACATTGTTAGACAGGCAGCAAAGAGTGTGGTGGCGTCAGGACTTGCTAGACGATGCATTGTGCAGGTTTCATATGCTATTGGTGTAGCTGAACCTCTTTCGGTGTTTGTTGACACTTACAAGACCGGTGCAATCCCGGACAGGGATATCCTTGCTCTTATTAAGGAGAACTTTGACTTCAGGCCGGGAATGATTGCCATCAACCTTGATTTGACGAGGGGAGGCAACTTCAGGTACCAGAAGACTGCCGCATATGGTCACTTTGGCCGTGATGATCCTGATTTCACATGGGAGACCGTCAAGATCCTCAAGCCTAAAGCTTGAGTTTATGACCTATGACTATATACAACATTGTGATTTGTCTAAGTTGGTTTCCTGGAGAGATATCTTAGGCTGCGGATGAATAAATGAGCTTTGGGAGATACATTAATGTTGCTATTCTTTTATGGGATTCCATGATGCTGGATCAGTGTTACATTTGTGCTTTGGTTTGAGGACATGGGAGCCTGGAGTTCTTTGTTTTGTTTCTTGTTTTTTGACTGTCAATTTCTTTTTTTGTTTGTATTTTCAATATTAAGTTGAAATTCTCTCTCAGCAGCTCTGTTGTCTGGGTTACCTATTCTGTTTCTTCTTTGTTAGATGAGAACATTAATTATCGTTTTTTTGTTTCACGATTGCTGAATCTAATCAATCTATCAATATTTTACATGTAAAAGTTCTTTTAATTATGAGTTCTTGTTGAAGTGCTTTTATACATCTCTCAAAAATTGTTTGAAAAGAATTTGTAGCCTGCTAACTAGTTTTAACTTAGTTTGTTCAATAGATATTGATAATTTGAGAAATTCATGAATATAATAACATTTTAGGGTCATTTCTTCATTTTGATTTTAAAATATATGAAACGACTTATAAATTTGTTAAAGAAGTTGTTAAAAATAAGTTACAAAAGGTTCCACCCATTTGTTAAACGAACCATGCCTAGTTTAGAAAGTCAAACTCGAACCTCTGTTATCAGCGAACAGTGATGTTGTAAGTCATGAAGGAACACATAAACATGTAAGACTGTAGATTTTTTTTTTTTTTTTAAGAACAATAGATTAAGGGGGGAATTACTTTTTTTGCCCTTTTAATTGGGCTAAATTTGTCTTTTGCCCGTTATTTTTTCGATTTCAATTTTACCCTCTAAGTTAAAAAAAAGTTGAAAAAAATGCCCGTTGGGCTATTTCTGAAGCCCGGTTACTGTTGGGCTGACGTGGCAGCTAACTGGGACGCCACTGTAGTGCCACGTGGCGCCACATAATTTTTTTTCTAACTGAACTTAACGGTGAAATGTCCAAAATACCCCCTCCTATCTTCCTCTTCATCACAAATATATATGTACACACAAGTATATATATATATATATATACACACACATATATACTTGACTTGCAAACTTTGATTCACGGATCAAAAAATCTACACCTTTTCATGACTGCTATACTGAAAAAAGCTTTTTAATAGCAATCCAACTTTGATTACAGATTATATAAACTGCAACTTTTCTAAACATTATTTTCATCAAATATTCTGGCACGCTTCTATATATTTTCGACTCCATAAAATACTTTTTAATTCTTTTACAAAATGCTTTAAGGAAAAAAGGGAATGAGAATACTACAGCAGTTGAATTAGTAGCAGAACGAAGCTGCTCCAATTTCTCGTACAAGGCAGATTTCCGTCGTGGTCGCGGCGAAGCCGCCGTCGATTTTCGTCGTGGTCGCGGCGGCAACAAGCGCCGTCGAATCAACAAGGGGATGTAGCTCATAGATTAGATCTTCATAGATTGGAGCCTGGATTTTGATTTGATTTCTGTGATTTTTGTTATCATCTCCGGCGAACAATTGGAGGTGATGGCGGAGGAGGCAGGGGGAGTTGGAAGTTTTCATAGCAATTGAGGAGTTGGTGGTGGTGGGGCGCTGTTGATGAGAGTTGTTGTTTGTGGTTATGTGGTGATTGTTCGCCGGAGATGATAACGGAACCGGTGGCGGTGGCGGTGGAAGCTTTGACGTGTGGTTGTCGATTGAGAGAGCGGTTGTTGGGGCTGTTGAGGAGAGTTGTTGGTCGTGGTTGTTCGCCGGAGATGATGACGAATCCGGTGGCGGTAGCGGTGGGTTTGGGATGTGATGAATGGCGGTGGTGGTTCGCCGGAGGTGGTGGACTGGTGGCAGTTGGTTTGAATTTGATTGTGAAGAGTTATTTTCAAACCGATGGTGGACTGGTGGAGGACTGGCGGTTCGCCGGTGGTGGACTGGTGGTGGTGGAAAATGAAGAAGACTGGTGTGTGTGTATGTGTGTGTCTGAGAGAGAGAGAGAGAAAAAAAATTGAAAAAAAATTATGTGGCACCACGTGAGCAGTAAGTGGCATTCTGGTCAGCTGCCACGTTAGCCTAACAGTAACCGGGCCTCAGAAAAAGCCCAACGAGCATTTTTGGCAACTTTTTTAGAACTTAGAGGGAAAAAATAAAACCCAAAAAGTTAACGGGCAAAAGGCAAACTTAGCCCAATTAAAAGGGCAAAAAAAGTAATTCTCCCATAAATTAATATATATTACAAATGTTTATGATTGGCAATCCGCCATCACAAAGGCAACATAGAGGAATACTATTGTTCAAAAATGACGATGACTAAGCGTTCAAAAAGGCCCACTGGCCGAGAGGTTGTGAGCCGTTTTGTTGGAGTTATTGTGGATGTGCTGAATTTTCATGAAGGCCAAGTGCCCCAAAACTTCCTAATGGCAACCATGATGGGTCAGATTGTCCAAGGAATGTCATCCGTCGAGTGAGTGACTGCGTTTAGTAGCTCCAAGCAATCGGTTTAAATGGAGGCTTGAAGAATGTTAGCGTCGTTCAAAAAGTTGTAGGCTTGAAGCATTGTGACTGCGTTGGCAATGTATGGATCAACACATAGGCACTGTTTTGCTGAAGCGCCAACGATAGTTGATTTGCTGAAGCGGCAAGGATAGTTCCATCAGAGTTGCGAAGTACACATGCGGTTGAGGATTTACCATCGCGAAAGACTGCGTCACAATTGATTTTACACAATCTAGATTTTGGGCACATGCTGATTTTCGGGGAATAATAGAATATTTCGTCACCGGAGGACCAAAATTGAAACTCGAGTTACTTTAGAGCACCAAAAGAGGCCCGAGGTACTATAGAGGACTATTTTTGAAACGTGATTACTATAAAGGACTACAAAGTGAAAATTTCCTAATTTGTTGGAACCAAGAATCAAGTTCTAGTTGGAAAAGCTTTGTCCTTGGCAATATTATCATGAGACTAGACTCCCGCTTCTAGTTAAAGATTAGGCGAATTATTATTTCTGCCGTCCAACTTTTTTTTTTGAAACGTAAATGCCCATGTTGGTCTGAGCCTAGTTATTACGCCCACCATCTTTTAAATTTTCTATCAAAAATGCCCATAATTGTTTATTCGAGCTAAAATGCCTAAGTGACAGCACAGTCAACAAGTTGCTGAATACAGTCAATATTTTTTTTTTTTTTGCCTTAAAAACTTATTTTTTGCCCTAAAATCGTTTTTAACACCACCTCTTATTACACAACTTGACCAACCACAATTTCAAAAACTACCCTTATAATATTTTAAAATAACACTTGCATCCCATAATATATATTTCTTAAAAAGTATTTATTTATATCTTAAAAAATAAAATGTTTAATTCTTAATATATATGCAACAAAAGAAAACATATTGTTATTTCACAAATCTAATAATAAATAATAAATAAATAAATAAAAAGTCATCTTTTTCACGCCAGAGCACCACCACTCGACCACCGCCGCCACCGCCCACTCCTCAGCAAATCGCCACCACCACTTCATCTCCCCTGCAAATCGCCACCACCACTTCATCTTCCCTGTAAATCACGCCACCACCATGAGTTCATCTCCCATGTAAATCATGTTCATGTCGAAGCACCACCACTCCCCTAAATCCGCCACCGCCGCGCCACTCTCTTGCAAATTGCGTCACCACCATTTCATCTCTGTTGCAAATCGCGTCACCAACACGAGTTCATCTCCCATGCAAATCGCGTCCACGTGGGAGCACCATGACTCCCCTAAATCCGCCACCACCGCGTCACTCCCTTAAATCTGCCACCCGCCTCTCCACTCCCCTACAAATCGCGCCACCCCCCACTTTATCTCCCCTGCAAATTGTGCCACTCCTCTAAATAAAAAATCACAGAGCTAGAGAGTGTGATGGTGATGAATTAGGGTTTCTGATTTGGGGGAATTTTGGGGTGGTGGTGATGGATTCGGTGGTGGAGGTGTGCGGTGCCATGGTGGTGGTGGTGATGAAGATGACATTGGGTGGGGGTGGCGGGTGTTAGGGGAAGGGGGTGATGAAAATGATGTTGTTTTATTTAATTGTATTTTTGTTGATTTTTTATTTTTTTATTTTTTTATAAATTGTTAAAATCTTTATAGTTTTTACAAATAGTTTTCAAGATATAAAAAAAAATTGTGTGTATATATATATATATATATATATATATATATGTGTGTTTTGGGATGGAAAGTGTAATTTATTATGGGGTGTAAGTAAAATATTTAAAATTACAAGGGTTTATGTAAAAATCATTTTTTGGCTAAAAAATATGACTTGGTGGAGTGACTTATTGACTAGGTAGCGCGACTTGTTGACTAGGGGTGAGGTGGGCCGGGAATCCGCGGTGGCGGGATTCCGGCCCACGGATTCCGGCGGGATCGGGAGTACGACGCTGCTACCCGATCCGCACCGCGGCTGACAAACTCCCACATATGCGGGAGTCCCGCGGGAGGCGGGAATCTGCTCGGGATCCCGCGACAACGGCACCGGAGCAGGGGGCGGTGGAGGGGCAGAGCAGCGGCGGCGCGGTCGTCCTGGACCGAGGTGGTTATTCGCGTGGTGCTACCGGTGGTGAGTGGTGACTGTCGCGATCGGATCGAGTGTGGATGTGTGTGTTTTGGCGGTGACCGTGTGTGTGTGTGTGTGTTTTGGTGGTCTCGGGTGAAAGAGGATAAAATTATTGATTTTTAGTAATTTACGTCGTCATTATCGAGATAGCTGGATCAGAACAAATACTTTTTTCTCTTTTTCGATTTGTCATGCCATTTGAGGTCACACTTGTTAGTATTAAATATTAGGGAAAGAAACCCTCGAAAGATATATATTATATAAATAAGTGGACCCCAAACTCAAAAAGAAGTGGACAAACAGAAGTGGACCCAAAACTCATTCAGTCAATGCTCCTTCCTCTCGTTAAACCAAACAAAACAAATGAGTATAACATACTCTCTCTCCTCTTCTCTCTCCTCCCTTCAACTTCCAAAATCCCTTTGGTTCAATTCTGCAATTTGAGTTCGAAATCAAGCAACCTGCAATTTCAAATCAAGCAACCTGCAATTTTAAACCTGGAATTTATGTATAAAGGAAAAAAAAACAAGTTGGTTGCTCACTGGAATTGTCGGGAGTTGCGGGTTGGATCGGATTCTGACCCCAAATCCCGACCCCGACCCGCGAGAACAGCTGCGGGAGAATATTCCGCAGAGGCGGGTCGGAAAGGAGATCGGATTTTTCCCGGCCGGGAAAAATCCGATCTCCTTTCCGACCTGCCGCCCAGGAAAAATCCGATCGGGTCGGGTCGGATCGCCGGAATCCGACCCGGCCCTCCCACCCCTATTGTTGACTATATTGCCACGTAGATATTTTAGCTCGAATAAGAGATTTTGGACGTTTTTGATAGAAAATTTAAAAGATATAGGGCATAAAAACTAGGCTCGAACCCAACATGGGCATTTACGTTTAAAAGAATAAGTTGGAGGCAGAAATAATAATTCGTCCTTAAAATATTTTATAGAGGTATGAATGTTGTCAAAACACTTCATATTCCAATAAGATAGAGATTTCTTGACAACTAAAATGCGAGAATGCAATTGAAAGGAGGCGGGGCCGCTAGTGTTACAATTCCAACCTCTATCAACAATATAAGCACAAAAAGGATCAATAAGCCACATAGATTCGAACATGAAGAGCTTTAAGCCCTTGTTTTGGTGGTTTTGCATGGAAAGGCAGATTGGTCGGTGGTCCGAAGCAACAACCGTGTGATGGATGACTTGTGCCAATGGGAAACTGAAACACCAAAGAGTATTTGCAACTGCACGATCAATGCTTTGTTGAATATTGTGTTTACCTCATCGACCATTGTTCTATCTAAAATCTTCACTTGAAGAACCAAGGTTAAAAAAGGAGTTTCTATCAAAATCCGCAACCAATGTATGTTTGTTGGAGCTAGCAAAGCGGTGACCCCCAACTTTCTCAGATTGGTTGCATATATCGTTAAAGTCACCAATAACCACCCAAGCGATATCCATAGAGGCTGCCAATGCAACCCTCGTAGGCCAGATTTCCAATTTAGAACTAGCATAAGGGGGACAATAAATACCCGTGAGGTGCCAAGTAGGATCGTATTGAGAGGCGATGCGACATTGAATGTGGTGGGAGTTACTCGAGCAAATGGACATATCAATATTACTAGTGTAATTTGCATTTAATTTTCATGTTGAACTTTAGTGTAATTGAAACTATTAGTGTAATTTTTGTGTTGAACTACTGGTGTAATTAGTTAATTTTCATGCATGTTGATGATGTACTTTTCATTAAATTATGGTTTTTTTTTTACGTATATTGCGTACTTTTACTATTGCTTGTTTCCATTGCACTGGACAACATTGAATGAATAAAATAAATACGTCCCAAACAATAATTTTTAATTGTTACAAATCTAATAAACTGACTATTACATTGGATTCTCTCGCTACTCATACACACTATCATCTGAATCCAAATCCACCGTGCCACTCTCCTCTTCTTCGATATCAGCTCCATCTTCCTTGTATGAACCAAGACCCTCGACCACCTCAAACTCACCAACCCCCAATTGGATACCAATATTAAATGAGCTCAGGTTTACAAATAGATTCAACCCTTAGATTCGTTCTCTTGTAACACTTAATCTGGGATCCCCGCTTCATCCTCGTTTGAATCACTAAATAATTCCATATCAATTATGTGCTTGGCTGGAGAGTAGACACATACAACCATCCTTTTTGACCCGGTCAGCCTGTCGTAAGGTCTGGGTACGGAGTGTAGTACGCGTAGAGCTGAGGTCTACAAATACGATATATATGCCTCGGTCGATTCCTCCCCATGTAAAACCCAAATCCAATATTGATACGTAAATCCCAACTTATAAAGAAGATGAGGGACTACGTTTCGATCAAAAAAACTAAATTGTTGCATTTCTTGTATGGGCACCTAATATGGTTTTTTAGATCCAAGAAGCTCGTTTGTTGCGAAGCGTATTCTACGAACGAGCGAACTCCAACAACAAAATTATCTTGCAAATAACCATTGCTATTGGATCTATCATACATCCAAGATCTATCGGTGTGATATTTCATTATTTATCTAAGTTATAAAACAAAAAGCAAATAATTATAATTTATACTACTAAAAAATTATTAATTTAAAACGAGACAAACATGGTACGTATCATGCATAACGAAAGGAACGAAGTAAACGATCAACGTACTTGTTGAAGCATAGTAGAACGTTCATCAAGCATGTTGTGTCTAGTACGAAACGAATACGCGCGTTGTGTTTACGACAATATCTAGTATTAATAACATAAACAAACAAGTTAGCATTGATTACAATAACAAATTATCGTACAAAAAAATTAGAGCTGTTAAAAAAACAATATTAGAGCTGTTAAAAAACACGCGAGTATCTTAAGAATTTGCGAAGACTAGAATGAATTATGAAAGTGAATGGAGGAGGGTATTCATAACGGGAAAACACAATTCGCGGCTGCCCGACGATCGCAAATAGCAACGGCTAATAGCATTTGCGACTGTCGGGCGGTTGCAAATGCAACTAGCCATTGGATGGTAATTAAAGGCGAGTTATTTGTCTAATTGTTCGTTACATCAACTATAGGTATTAATAAGTTAAAATAACCCAAATCAAATGTTTAGTTGCACAATCAAGCATCATTTATAGGGGACAGTCCATAATGAGACTTCTAATTAATTTTAATGGCCATAAACGTAATATGCCTACATACATATATAGATAATGCTTTAGATGATCTACTAATTGAATATCATAATATTATATATATATATATATACTTACATTTATAACGTAAAGCACAATCACATATGAGACAAATATAACTACTAGGTATGATTAGTTGTAGAACATAAAATATAGTTCAGTCATTAATAACTCGCTTAATCACATATACTATTTTCTCAATTACTTGTGTACTAATTATACATTAATTCAATTCACATGTAATAATGAGATTATTTGCTAAATCACAAACACATCAAGACCGTTCAAAATAAATCACAAAAGAGAAAACTTGAATATTAATTGTAACCGCTAGGCAGTTGCAAATTAGTGTCTTTTGCAACCGTTTTTTGCAAATAATGTTCAAGCTATTTGCGACCGCCAATAAAATTCATATGAGTGTTGCGACCGCCTTTCGCAACTGCCCGACAGTCGCGAAATGCCCTAAAATTGGTCAAAAAATCAAAATTTGAATTTTTCGCCACAGCCCAGGGGTCGCGAAAGGCATTGAAATTTGCGGGATTTGGAGGGAATTTCAAATTATCAAAAATTTCAAAAATTTCACTCAAAATTCTATATATACGCACCATTCTTCCACGTTAGCTTTTTATACACCAAAATTATACTATAAAAAAAAACCCAATACCTTACTTTCTCTTTATTTCTTTTCCTAAACCTTCAAACAATTTCATATCCCCCTCCCCCCCCCCCCCCCCCCCCCAAAAAAACACCTTTACTTATTTTGTTTTTCGTCATTCATTTCTTCATCTCTTTTATTCATACAAAATTTTCTTCATTTTATTTCCAACTCTTTACTTTTCTTCTTTTCCTAACAAACACATCACATTTTTATAACTTTTCTTTTTTTCCTTAGAATTCTCTTTGTTTACATTTCTTTTCTTTGTTTCACTCCTATTTCTTTGTTTGCTCAAAGAGGAAAATCTAAATTTCTCAATCAAAATCAATAATCTTCGGTAATTTTTTAGATTTTTTTTTTGTTCTGAATAATATTATTTGCAACCGCTAAGCGGCATTGGCGACCGCTGGCCGGTTGCGAATGACGTTTACGTGAATTTGCGACGGCCATGCGGTCGCAATATTGTCGTCACAATATTGCGACCGCCTGACTGTTGCAATATGCTCTTTTGCGACCGCGCAACGGTCGCAGAATTTTCACGATCGGGCCATCTGCGACCGTCAAATTGCGACCGCTGGGGATCGCAAAAATATCTTTTGCAACCGCTGCTGAATCTTTCGCGAAAGACCCTTTTTTCTTGTAGTAAAAGTAGTTCATAAATTACATTCAAAGACACAACCACCACTATTAAGAAATTACAACAACTCTAGCGAGAAAATCAAAATCTAGGGCTAGTAATCCTTTCAAAAAAACAAAGAGAAAAAGGGAAAAATAATTCTAAAACAAGTTCAGGACCATGATCTGACTTTGATGAGCTCCATTGTTTTGAAAATGTCAAGTACTCCCGTTAGAAGACTCTATCATTCCCCATTTCCAAATAAACCACATGACAAATGACTAAAGCCCTTTTCACACCACTTTGTTGGTAAGGCTTGGTAAAATGCTAGCATTAACAGAAAAATTAGGGATGACAAAATGGTTCAACTAGTTGAATCTGGTTGAGATCCAAAATGTTGAGTTGAGACAGGATTGAGTTTATATTGGATTCACAAATATGGATCTTATATCAACTTCAACTCAATCTCAATCTCATTCAACATCAACTTTTTCTCAATCTAAGAAGAACTTCTTAGATTGAAATTCTCAACCCAATTTCAACTCAACCTAAAATTTTAAAATAGTTCAAATAAAAAAATGAAAAAAAAATCCATAATTTAAAAAAAAAAAGTCCCGTTAAAAATAGAAAAAACGATGTTTTCTCCTTCCAAACGTTGGAATTTGGCAAAAATCTCGTCGTCGTAACGTTTTGGTCAAATGATATTTTTCGCTTGAAAAAGTGGTATCACTTGTCGAAAACGGGCTCCGTTGACAAAAAAAAACCCCGCAAAAAAATGGCGTTTTCACCATTCAAATGTTAAAATTTGGCAAAAATCACGTCGTCGTAAGACTTTAGTCTTACGTTTTGCTTAAATGGTCGTTTTCGCTTGAAAATGTGGTATCACTTGTCGAAAACGGGCTCCGTTGACAAAAAAAATCCCGATAAAAAAAAATGGCGTTTTCACCATTCAAAATTTGGCAAGAATCACGTCGTCGTAAGACTTTAGTCTTACGTTTTGCTTAAATGACCGTTTTCGCTTGAAAAAGTGGTATCACTTGTCGAAAACATGACCCGTTTACAAAAAAAATTCTGATAAAAATAGAAAAATGACGTTTTCACCATCCAAACATTGGAATTTGGCAAAAATCACGTTGTCGTAAGACAAATGTCTTACGTTTTTCTTAAATGGTCGTTTTCGCGTGAAAAAGTGGTATCACTTGTCGAAAACGGATTCCGTTGAAAAACAAAATCCCGATAAAAAAAGAAAAATGACGTTTTCACCATCCAAACGTCAGAATTTGGCAAAAATCACGTCGACGTAAGACTTTCTTACGTCTTGGCCAAATGGTCGTTTTCACTTGAAAAAGTTGTATCACTTATTGAAAACGGACTTCGTTGAAAAAAAATCCCGATAAAAATAGAAAAACGACGTTTTCGATTACCCTTTTTATTCGAAAAAGTAGTATCACTTGTCGAAAATGAGTTTCTAAAAATATGCAGTACACAATATTTTTTGTGAATTTTACGTGTATCGTGTATATTTTTTGGTAAATTTCGGCCGTAGTGTGCGTTTTAGGTGTAGTGCGTGTTTTTTGATGAATTTTGGGTGTAGTGTGTGTTTTTTGTGTAGTGTATATTTTTTACGTAAATTGAGTTTTTAAAAAATAATAGAGATCTGGTTTGGGTTGATATTTAAGTTGACTTTCGATCTGCTTCTAATTGAAATAGATCTCAACTCAAGTGGATCTCAACTCAACCTGGTTGAGTTTGGATACATCTCAACCTTATATGGATCCAGTTCTATAAATCTGGATTAAATATAGATGATTCACATAACCAGATCCATATTGCCACCCATAAGAAAAATGCTAGCATTGGTAAAAACACGATCCGTGTTTTTATAGTGGCTTTTAAAATCACTTTGCTAGAGTGTTTTTACATGTTTTGACCAAGAAGAACAAGATATTTTTTTTTTTGCAAAAAAGTAAGAGTATGTATGTGTCTCCTTTTATATTGTAGTATATCTTTGTTGTATACTTGATGAATAAACTTGTACATATCGTCACATATTTAGACTACTCAAGCTTTTAGTAGCTATATGTTAATGAATAGAAATTTCGTGAACTTGTGAATTCGTGTATCTATATATTCATGAATGAACTGGTTTATAGGCTTGTCAATTTATGTATCTCAATATTCATATCCTCTATAATACATTTTATTTATGTATTCACGTGTGTAGAGTTATTATGATTAAGGAAAATGTATCATTTCTTACAATCCCAAAGAATAGACTAGCAAAAGATGAAGAAATCAAAATAAAAGTCAAACGGACCTTCAATATTAAAAAGACGCGTCATTAATTCAAACAGTGCATAGGAGATACAACGTAACACTGATTTTGCAATAACCGAACCGTCATACTATTGGTTCAAACAATACTTTGGAAATGTGAATTTCAGTCTTATCTGCAGCAACACACGCGCTGTAGTAATATGTTTTTGCAACAAGCAGAAATGTTTGCTTCAAGTTCCTGTTCATGCTTCCAGATTCTTCAAGGACTAATTGTACTAGTGTTCGCATGTCCTGCTCAACTTCTCTAATTTGGCTGTTAGAGGCTGTTGCAGTCCAGCGCCTTACCTAAAAATATAAAGTTGATAAATATTAGTGTTAGAAAATGAATTAAACCTTACTCCAAAAAAGAATTAATAGCAGAAATAAAGGTAAGAAATACATTCGTAAGGAATGATAAGAAATAGTACGATAGCTTGTTTTGACTGCTGGACAAGGAGATCAAGCAAAATGAAGAAGAAGAAGAAATGGTAAAATAATTATGAAGGAATATGAAACTTGACATAAAAGTCAATTCATTATTTTAAACAATTTTATTTGATATGTCTATATTAAAACAAGCCGTAAAATTAAAGTAAGGCAAGATGTATATATACATGGCAATCTTGAACTTACTTTCCAAAGGTGTTAGTCATTGTGTTAAGCATCAAGCCATCAACCCAAAACCTCAAATAATGTGCTTTGAAATATTGTATGAAATACTATATTATTTGATAATCGCCTAAACTCTGCTATTGAAAATTGCACACATTTTTCTTGTATTAAACTTGTAATTATTTCATTAATATAGTAAAATGGCTAAATTATCCTCACTTGCAAACCAGGCATAATTAGTTTTTTGAAGTAATTTCATAATTAGGGACTAAAATAAATAATCTGATTATGTAATATTTTACAAGTAAACTAAAACAGAGATCCTGGTGCACATGGTTTTCTGAATCATGGAGATATTTAGCGTAAGTTTTCAAACATAGTGAGGGTTTGGTTAGACGTTCTAAGAAAAAGATATACAAAAGATTAATTCACACATACCACTCTCTAATAGTGTTTGACTTAGAGAAATTTTGTGCAGAATTTATGAGTCCACATGAAATATGTATTGATACAGAGTTTTCGAAAGCACAAGAGAGTATTAGAAAATTATCAATTCAGATGAGGCTTATACATTTTCCTCATAAAAGGTACAAAAAAATCAAGCTAGCTCACACATGGAGGGAGCTTACGTAAGCCACTCCATAGGAAATAGACGAAAAAGCTGATTTTGTTTAGAATTTGTGAATAACATGGGGTTCTACACAATTACTAAATCCCAGAATGGAGATTTTGTGGAGGTTTTCGAGACAACAATTTAAGATGCATTTTGAAATTTGAGATTAAAGTTAAATACCAAAAGTAACCTACGTAATTGCTATCTATAAATCACGTTGTCTTAATTATATTTATCTAACCTTTTGATCATTTTGATGTTCAGAAAGCTGATGGCAAATTTTATTTGCAAGTTCGGAAAGAATCTTGTACTCCGGGTGGGACAATATCCCTTCTCTGGAAATATGACCAGCACAAATGTTTAATATAGTTGCATATAGCTCTGCATATTCCTCGCCATCGGTCGTTCCTTGATATATCTTCATCAACCATGCATCCCACTGTATATATGACATCGAACCGTATATAAGTTTCTTGCTAGAAACTTAATTAGCTAAAAGAATTTATGTAAAATAAAAATAGAAAAGAAGAAATATGTTCGATGGTTTCAAACGTACAACATCTTTGAGTTGATGCCTAATTTTCTCCTCAAACCCTTCTAGTGACTGAAGGAAAGCGTGTACGAGAATGTCTATGTTCCCTTGTGATGTCTTATCGCTATCCAACAAAGTAAATTTATAAGACAAAATCCCAGGAAAGAGATTTAGGACAAGAGAAACCATCATTATTTTGCGTATTTATACAAGCTAAGTAAGGTTTAAAAAATAATGGAGCGTGCGTGTACCTGTTGATTGTGGCCTGGGCATTGATTTTATTTTGGAACTCTGCTAAAAATCCAGCTTTTTGATCTAATGATACATTTCCATTCAAGGCAAAAGAGTAGGTCATCATCTTGGATATAATTTGAGATTTTGCCCATGTGGTCCTTTCCTTGGATTTCTCCGGTTCAAATAGGCTTGCAGTGGCCAAAAAGAAAGCGAGGAGGAGTTCTTTTTTGCTTATCCCAAATTCTTTAATATTGCAGTTATTATACCATCTATCACCGACAATCAGTAGATTTAGTTACTTGGGTAATGTTATAATTAAGCAAATAATCGCAACTGTGTGGATATATATTGTATATGTATTTATTCTTACTCTTTCATACACCTCCACTCAATCCGATGTTGCGCTTGGCATTTGTTGAAGTCCAATTTTGCAAGTTCCAAAAACTCGTTATTACTGATATCATACATCCTATATGCAAAACCAAAAGGGGATCAACTATTACACAAATAATAGGGGGAAAAAAAACAAAAAAGGGAAAGAAAACAGATTATCGTTGTTTGATCAAGCTACTTCTTGTTTGCCAATCCTGTGGCAGAGAACGATTTACTCTTAACGTACGGAGATCAGAAAACATGTGTTCTCCTATAACATAAGATTTACGCAAGTAGCCAATACTAATGATTTCCATCTGATTTGTAGCCTTCACCTGATCTTAAGCTCATTTGTTGCCGGATCATGAGGGAAATAACAGATCACTTGGCATATCATATATTTTTGGCTAAATTCCACCTATCCTCTAGTAGTTTCGTACAATTTCGTCTGAGTTACACCTAAGCAAATACAAGATAGACTGAGTACACTAACTATGTTAATCTAAACTCCCTGTCTTAACCTTTTAATTAGCTTTGTCCGAAACACCTGAAAACTCTGACGCTATGACGCTGACTGGCATGTCGAATGTGAAGATGTCGAGTATCCAGATACGTCAAATATGGCAGTGCATCGAGTGGGGATGTGTAGAGTATGGTATGTCGAGTGCTTGATGTCGAAGATATGTTAAGTAAGGATACCCGACGTGTATAGGTGAACAGTAATACACAATTAATGTATGCCTTAGATATGGGGATGGGGGTATTTGTAGATCTCAAGATGCGGGATCATTTTCCGAATGTTTTCCGAGTATGTTGAGTTTAAGAGCATGTCGAATATTAATATACGACATGTTCCTAGGCATGTCTAGTGTGAATACTCCACATTTAAGAACCTTTGTTTATTGGGCCCGTCTATATCACATTGAACTGGTCATATTAGCCCATATCATCGGGTTACAAAAAATCATCCACCTCCGTTTAATAAATTGAATGTTTGATACAAGAGTATACCAACCTGTACCAAGCCTTGCCATTCCAGATCTCGTTAGCACCACTGTAATGCCCTAGATAAGATATAGTCTCCACGCGAGGTATAGTTGAATACCATGGTATCTCCAAGCCACATCGTATCTGTATAATATGGACATATATATAACAAAATATTAAACCGATCGAATTGGAAAAGCTGATGAAATTAAAGGCGGGTATCTAAAGGTACATATATATTAATGGCACATCCATCTGCAAAATAACCATCAGTCCGATTTAGTTTGATTAATTATCTAAATTTGTGAAGTCGTAATTCTGTCCTCTATTAAAAAAAAAAAAAACAAGCGATATTGATTTTTCGATTCAACAGATCTGGAGAATATGATAAGATTGTTGTTGACCATAAGGGTAGTTTGTGTAATTTCCCAAAAAGGAGGGGTACTTTGTGTAATTTACCCATAGTTGAGGGGTACTTTGTGTAATTCTCCCTATAAAATAAGTAGAATAGTATAATTGTATGTCCAATATTCACTTATGTATAATTCCAAAAGCAAAGATTGTCTTTCACTACAACAAATCAGACCAATTGCATGGAAAGGCTTGCATCCGAATTTTTATTTTCGGATGCAAGATAAGTAGCATAGAAAAAATGCGATGCAATTATATTGCATCGCAAAATTCGGATGCAACCACGGGCTTTGCATCCGATAAATCGGATGCAAAGCCCGCCTCGGATAAATCCGATGCAGCCTTTTGCATCCCGCCTCGGATAAATCCGATGCAGCCTAAAAAGGCTGCATCGGAAATATCCAATGCAGGATTTGCATCCGATAATTCGGATGCAGCCACGTGGGCTGCATCCGAATTTTCGGATGCAAGGAAACCTGCATCGGATAATTCCGATGCAGGATTAAAAAAATAAAAAAACTATTAAACTATTTTTGCATCGGATAAAACCGATGCAAAAATATTAAAACCCACTGCCCCCTGTTATTGTGACTATTGTTATTGGTACTATTGTTATTCCAAGTATTTTCGTTTTAAGTTGTTATTAAATCAAAAAATTAAACAAATCATAAAATTAAGACATAGTCGAACAATACAATGAAACCATACATGAGAAGTTCAATATTGAAATACAAGTACATATTAGAACTAAACATAATCTGGGTCGCTACTGTCATTATCTTCGACCACCTCCTCTTCTCCCTCGTCATCATCCCCCTCCTCTTCATCATCCTCGTCAACCTTCTCGTCATCGTCATCCTCGCCACTGCTCACTGCCACAGGTTCCTCCTCAATTGTCACTGGTATAGATTGGCCATCCACTGCTAACTCTGTCACGTTAAATGATGTAAAGTCAACGAACAATCCGGACACATGAACATTTTCTTCTTGGAATACCGTTTCAGGTAGACCTTGAACTCCTGGAGCTTCTGTCGCTTTATCAGTCATAGAACTCATGTCAACCACGTGTCTCGCTGGAGTGTGAATCACTACCCACCATCCCCTTCTTTGTCTGTTCTTTTGACATGCATGTGGCGTATAGTACACTTGTTGCGTTTGGCTTGCTAGAATGAATGGTTCGATCTCCCCAGACGGGAGATGACGAGTGGGATCAAACTCAATCAAACGGTATGACGGGTGGACTCGCAAACCACGAGAGCTGGTATCATACCATATGCATTTGAAATGGAAGATAGATTCCCAGTCTTGGTATTCTAGCTCTAGGACTTCGGTCAAAGTCCCGTAAAAATACGTGTCTTCCTGCTCGTCACTGCACCACTTCACGCATACCCCACTGTTCGTCGTCTTTTTCCCAACGGCGTATCCATCTGTGTGAAAACGAAGACCGTTTACCACATAGCCATTTTCCCAACTAATCACCTGATTCTTTGGTCCAAGTGCTAGGTTTAGCAAACGCGGATCATAATCGTGGAGATTGTTGAATACCATGTCTTTGAACCATTGTACAAATTGATCGTTCCGTCTTTGATGGATTGCATCATCGACTAACCCAACGCACATCTCCTCATCGAAAACACTGATATAACACAATTTGAAAAATAATTAATGTATTTATTTTAGTACGAGAACTTAATAAACATTTATATATTATTTATCACTAACCGTATCCAAGGTTCAACCTCCGGGCAATTTAAAAAGATATACAACTCGGCAGCCTTGAGCTCGGCGGCGCTTAACCGCCGTATGCGAGACGCTTGTCCTACTGGCGAACCGACCTTTCGAAAGACGGATAGTCGTTGAGAATCATTAGGATCAACTCTTGTCTCGTTTCTACCCAGGCGGACCAGACGTGTATCGAAATCATGCTCAAAATAATGATCGCAGAAATTGGTCATCTCAAACGTCAGGTACGCTTCAGCAATAGATCCCTCGATCCTCGCCTTGTTACCGACACTACCCTTCAAATCAAACATACGCCTGAAAATATAAACAAAAAATTAGATATGAACGATATGAGCATCAATGTAAATAACTGCAAATTCAGTTGTTGAATACCTCTCGAAGGGATACATCCATCGATAGTGCACCGGTCCTCCCATTTTTGCCTCCCATGGAAGATGAATAGCTAGATGCTCCATGGAGTCAAAAAATGCTGGTGGAAATATCAGCTCCAGTTTACACATTGTTTCAACAATTGCAACCTCTAGGCGAGCCATATCAGTTTTTCGAATGGTAGTTGCGCACAATGCCCTAAAAAAGTTGCTGACCTCTACTAGCGCACCCCATACATCATCTGGTAAGAAGTCTCTGAAAGCAATAGGAATTAGTCTTTGCATAAACACATGACAGTCGTGAGTTTTCATTCCTGTTACTTTTAGATTATGCATCTGAACACATCGGCCAATATCAGAAGCATAACCGTCGGGAAACTTCAAACTGCACAACCATTCGCACACTTGCCTCTTTTGATCCTTTGTTAGACAATATATTGCATGAGATTTATGAGTACGTCCATCCGATCCCCTCACTAAAAACAATTCACTTCGGTTGGTATACTCTCGCAAATCCAGACGCGCATTCATGTTGTCCTTTGTCTTTTCTGGGTCATCCATGACCGTATTCTTTATGTTGTCGAAGAAGTTCTTCTCGCAATGCATCACGTCAAGGTTATGACGTATCAAGTTTGTTGACCATAAGGGAGCTCCCAAAATATACTCCTACGACACCAGTTGTGCTTCGTTCCCGCCCAGTTGTGCTCCTACGAATTTTCGGATGCTAAATTGCAACCTTCCCCCTATAAATACCCCACCCCTCTTTCACTTCTCATTCATCTCATTCTCTCTTCTTTCTCTCTCTACTTCTCACTCATCCCCTTTTCTCTTCTTTCTCTCTCTACTTCGCCTTTCTCTAAATTTATAATAAAAATATATATACCATAATTATACATATAAATAGAAATACGACAAACATAAATATAAATATAAATATATATACAAAAAATATAAGTATATATACGAAAAATATAAATATATATACGAAAAATATAAATATTAATACAAGTTTTCATAACAAATTTTTATTATTAATACAAGTTTTAAAAACAATTTTTTTAAAAAATATTAAGAATACGAAAAATTTAAAGTAACTATGTATAGATATTACTTTAAAATTTAAAAGAATATACTTAAAATAATTATTTATATTAATTAAAACAAAAATATTTATAAAAGTGGCGGATAAATTTCCGCCACTTTTTTTTTAAAAAAATTTCGTAAACTTTGCATCGGAAATTTCCGATGCAAAGATTTATTAAATCTTTGCATCGAAAATTTCCGATGCAAAGATTTAATCAATTGCATCGGAAATTTCCGATGCAAAACCTTTTTACCGAACCTCCCTGCGACCGCCACGTTACACTTCCGCTCTTGGGTTATGCATCGAAAATTTTCGATGCAGGCTTTTTTTGCATGGGATTTTTTCGATGCAGGACCGCTTTGCATCCGATTTTTTCGATGCAGAACCTTTTGCATGCGAAAATTTCTATGCAGCTCTGCATGGAAAAATTTCTATGCAGCCACCTATTGCATCGGAATTTTCCGATGCAATTCTCTTGCCGGGACACCAAAAGCATGAGATTTTCGCATTGGATTTTTTCCATGCAATTGTGCGTTTTGTTGTAGTGTTTGTCGTCAAAGCAGTTTTATTAAGTTATCATTCCTAATTAGTTAAAGCTCAATAATACTAACTTCGCATTGACTTAATTACAGATAATTTAAAACTTTGCTCTACAAATCTATTTGTTTATTGCTAATAAACTGGACCGGTGTGTCCCGTTAAGAGCCCAAACAAAAAAGAATCGAACCAAGATAGTTCCACTCTTTTAGACAATCGAATGTCTCTGTTTGATTGTTATTGCCCGCTCGCGGAGAGTTTTTAGTGTCAAATCTGAAGACGTTTGATTGTTTCCGAGTTCGAGAGTTATCTCAGCATCGAACTACTCTTTGTTCGACTGTTCCCGGATTCGACCGTTCAAAGCTACATTAGTCATTTTAGGCTTATTTACGTGTAACAGGTGTTTCAAGCAAGGCTGGTCCATTCCTTGTAAGTTGTAATAGACCAGCATATATAGTTTAGTTTATTTCAGACTCATTTGTATTGTATTTTCGGTAGGGGTGGGAGGGCCGGGTCGGATTCCCGCGATCCGACCCGAACCGATCGGATTTTTCCCGGGCGGGAAAAATCCGATCTGGAAACCGACCCGTTGCTGCGGGAGAAATTTCCCGCAGCAACTCCCGCGGATCGGATCGGGATCTGCGGTCGAATCCCGATCCGACCCGCGGTTCCCGATTCTGCTGCCATCTCTCGTGATACTTTCACGCAACTATCAACAGAACTTTGAATATACATACATTTAATATTAAATAGCATTAGCAGTCTGATCTCATTTCTCGAAATCAATGATATCATAAAATAATATCCCCACATTCCTTTGTTTCTTACTTTCACCAGAAATGATGCGCAAATTTAGAAAACAAGGATTATAATAATAATATAAGCAAACCTAACAATAAAAAAGTATATAACTTTTCAGATTAAAATATATATATAAGCTGCACAAAGAAGGAACCGTACTACTACCACTACCTTTTTCTTTTCTTTTTTGATAATTGTACTACTACAACTTTTATTCAAAAAATATCAGTTTGTTTGTTCTTCTACCATTCATTTTTGCAAAATACGAAGGAGATCAATAACACACACATACAGCACACACACAACACAAACGCACACACAGCACACACACACACAGCACACATGAACAAAGGAGATTCAGAACAAAAAAAATAAAAAAATCAAGCAAACTCCATAAACCAAAAGAAGAAACACGAAAAATATTCATACGTCGAGAGCAGGTGGCGTCGCCTGCCACTGGAATTCTCGGGATCCCGGGACCCCGACGAGATCCCGAAATCCGCGGAACTCCCGCAGCGTAATCCGCGGAGCGGATCGGGAGCCGCGGCCGGCTCCCGATCCCCGCCAAATCCCGAGGGCCGAATTCCCGATCCCCGCGGGAACCCGGCCCAACTCACCCCTAATTTTCGGTGTATTCTAACCTAGACGAAATGAAACCAAATTATATAGCTAACCCGAAATTATGCATCAAACACGAGAAAATAATCACCAATATTTCAGGAAACGGAAGTGAGTACCAGAATCATCAAAAAAAAAAAAAAAAAGGAGAATAGAAGTGAGTATCAAGTGAGATCTGATAATACCTCATCTGGTAAGTTCTTTGATATAACCCACTTATCCAAAAGATTATGGCAATCTAGACTTTCTTTTAGAAAGTTGTAAGAGAACTCCAAGGTTTCTTCGGGAGTTTCTTCTCCTGGAAACAACAATTGAGAGGCCCTGTAGAGTGAATATATGGGAGATGGTGACTCAATCATTTGACCAGCATAGCAAGAGAATTTATTCCCCACCCTGAAGTTTTCGAATACATCTGCCACAGACAGTTAAATGGCAATTAATTATTTTTTTCTCCATATGATTAATCATATAATCATTTCAATTTGTTTATTGCAAAAAAAGTCTTCATAAAGGATTATATAAATACTTGGGTTAACATTGTATCCTTGCAGTCTGAGAAGTCTGAAACCCATGGCTGTATCATCAAGATCACTAAAACCGGCATCACGTGCACTGAATATACCCTTTGTACTCCAATATCTGCAATTTAACAAAATTATGTTACTCCTAGCTCTGATAATGTACTTAGGTCCTATATATCAGTATCAAATGGTCTAACCATCCCATTTTCTGTTGTGTTTGACTTGCATCATTGCAGATTACTGCTTTTACTCCTTTACAAATAAAACTTTTCTTCGCTGATCAAAATAAATAAATAAATAGATAGTTGGTAGCGTCCTTAGTTATTGATTGAACGGCCTCGATCGGTATTCAGTGACATGCATGTTTTGTTTCGTTATTTTGTTATCAAATTATATTCTAAATTTGGAACCTATTATGAAGGGAACGGTGTAAACTGTCTGAACTCAATAAAAGGAATTTAGCTAGGAAAAAGTAAAATAAACAAACTATATGGAAGCGGAAGTTTTCATTTCAAAAAGTATAGAGTAAACTTAATTTGGGATATCATTTGAACTTTTAAGAGACGCAAGATTCGATATTTGAGAATATGTTAAAACATCGAGTTTGCTTGTTGTATAAAATCGAAGATGACTTCATACACATCATACGGGTTTCATTTCTTACGTATTAAAGTAGTTTATGAAGGTTTTCAAATGGATGCAAATGGAGCTTGAAAAATTATTGGAGATGATGAGAGTTAAAGTTTAGTTGTGGACTTGTGGTTCAAAGCTTCTTTTGTCGACTGGTTCAATTCGCTAAGCAATTGTATGCGAGAGAGAAAGTTATTTTCACTGATCGAAGGACTTCTCGTACTCAATCAGTTTTGTAAGTCTACGTTTTAAAATAAAATTCTATTGCTGATAAAAAAAAATTTGTACGAAGGATTTCATATAATTAAACTTCCCTCCTCATTTCTGTTGTCATTAGTTTTGCTTTGAGTTGTTAAATCAAAAATTACTATAGTATTTTTAACTTTGTATATTTATTAATTAATTGTGGTCTATGACTAATCTTTATTTTAGTTATTAGGTATTAAGTATGTAATCAAAATTGATTTATTTAGATAATCAAATTAATCTCGTCTACAACGAAATCAAATTAATTTTAGCTTTATAAAAATGAAATTAATTTTAGAACGAATCTTTCAGTATGTGCTTCTACTTTCATATTAAGATACCCATAACAAATTTTTATGTCAGTCCACTTCCTTTTTTTTTTTGAGAACATGTCAGTCCACTTCAGCCCAGCATATATCTATATTTAATAGGAATAAAAGTAGTGTTTTTAGACCCGGCCCGGTTACATAATCGGTGAGCTACTTACTTGGTAGTGGGTCAACATGTCGGACCGGTTGGACCACTCGGTAGACCGGTTTGTTGACTTTAGTCAACGTTCAATAAAAAATATAACATGAAAATTATTTGTATAAAAAAATTATAAGATTGTGATAAATATTTTAAGTCACTAATATTTTGTTATATTATAAGAAAAATAAGAATATGGTTATTACAATAGTAGGACTTGAACACGTGACCTCCAACAAAACAAGTTTTTGGGAAGTGGTGGGAACTATTAAGCTATCCAATAATTTAATAAATAATTCAACAAACCATATATTTAATACAATCTAAAAGATTATTTTATTTTTATTAATGTTGACTAACCGTATCACGAAATTCAAGACAAGAACAACGTCACTTGATAATAAAATCTAAAATATGAAAAACGCATCGGATGAATTATTAGGCTTGAAATTCTAGAATGCATGCTCGTTTAGCTTCAAAATCAAATGAAGTATGGAAAACAACATTTTTTTTTTGAAAATTTGTTTGCGATAGATAGATCTCGTCGAGATACCCCAAATCAAAATAAAAAAATTGCGTCAAAAACGGACGCTCCTACGCAAAGTTATGGCCTTTCAAAGTTTTGCATTTTTTTTCTTCATTTTTATCCAATTTTTGAGGCAGGATTGTAATAAGCAAAAAAAATAAGGAGGCTGGTTTGCAATTGACCAAGAGAAAAAAAAGAAAAAAAATAAAAAGGGCGCACCGGTTCGTAGGCCGAACCGGTTCACCGGTCCGACCGGAAATTTTTTCGTTCGGCTCGCTTGAGACTAGCAACCCGGTTTTGGGTAGAACCAGACCGGACAAGGCACCGGTTCTCGGTCGAATCGGTCGGACCTGCTGGTCTGGTCCGGGTTTCAAAACAGAGGATAAAAGCATCAAGCCTCCTGAACTATATACGTTTTTGCGACTTGCCCCTTAAATAAAATTAATAAGCGTTTTCCCCATTTAAATTATGCACGTCTGTTCGATTTGCCCCCTGACCGGGTTTTTGGCTATTTTTCGCCATACTTGTCCGAAATATTTTTCCTTACTCGACCAATATGTGTTATACTATATGTATTTTGGTAGTTGATGATAAAAAGTAGGGGAAAAAATACCTTGAACGGGGAATATTTCGGCTAAGATGCGATTTTTCGTTCGGTGTATTTTCGACCATTTTTTGCCGGAATATTCCCCCAACACGACTCATATGGGTTGTACTAGATGTATTTTGGTAGTTTATGACAAAAAGTAGGCGAAAAAACACCTCGAACGAGAAATATTTCGTCCAAAAATAGCCGACAACCCGGCCAGTGAGGCAAATCAAACAGACGTGCATAGTTTAAAGGGGAAAACGCTTATTAATTTTATTTAAGGGGCAAGTCGCAAAAACGTATATAGTTCACGGGCTTGATGCTTTTATCCCTATTTAATAATTTGTCAATATCGCTTTGTTTACGTACGATTTTCAAAACATTACTATTAGCCATGACAAGAAGGAAAAGAGTGATTATATATATATATATATATATATATATATATATATAGCATGTTAATCGTACGTAACAGAAGTTAATCCATAGCCATGACAATATCGCTTTGAACTTGGAAATGTAACAGAAGTTAATCCATAAATTATATATACATATATATATAGCATGGTATTCTAATTAATTTTAGCTATGCACGTAGTTTAGGCAATCTTTGATCTGTGACTCAAAGTGACGCGAAATTCCAAGGCGTTGTAGTCTATCAACTGCCCAAAGTCGTGCAAAAATGTCAACCGGATAACTATGTGGAACTGCAATAAATTAACAAGAAGTTATTTATATCTTATATAAAAAAGAAAGACAAATGAATAATAATCAAAATATATAATTTAATTGACGAACCTCCTCCGTTAAATTTTTCTACGAGGTTGGTGATAAATTTCAAGCACTTGTCATCTTTAGTCTCCATAAATGCAAAAGCTGTTGAGGATGGCGAGGTGAGGAATGAGCCATCTTTTGCCTGCAGTTTTAGGAGCTTTTTCCAGTCCAGCTCTACAAATCCTTCTAAGCTAAATAGTGAAGCTGTTGGCACTGCATGCATCAACTCTACGGGAACCCTATCAAAGACATTGTGGATTAATATAACATGTATATATATATATATATATATATATATGTGTGTGTGTGTATTTATATTTAAATATTCATGTATTGTTGTCTATCAATGGAGACACTACAAGAAATAGGCAACAATCCCGACCAGAATCCGGTCGGCAGCTTTTTCGACTGCTGCCGACCGAATTCCGGTCGGTAAACTCATTACCAATTGGAGTTCAGTCGGTCAACTGAACTGCAGCTTTCCCGACTGGACTCCAGTTGGGAAACTAAGTTTTCGACCGGACTCCAGTCGGGAACCAGTATTCTCGATTGGAGTCCAGTCGGCAGCCTTTGGCGGGACAAATTCCCGCCAAAGGCTGCTGCCCTAATCTAGTTCAGCTGGGCCGAGATTACCGACCGAACAGCGATCGGTAATGAGGGCATTACCGACCGCAGTCCGATCGGTAATGAGGGAGGTATTTTCTATAAATACCTCACACCGCCCCTAGGGGCATTACCGACCGCAGTCCGATCGGTAATGAGGGAGGTATTTTCTGTAAATACCTCCCACTGCCCCCAGCCCCTTTAGCCACCGGATTTCGGTCGAAAAATTGGATCCGGTAAGTTTTTTTTGCCTTTTTCTCGTTTTTTATGTTATAGTTATTGTTTTAATATTTATTTTATATGTTAAATTGTCAGAATTCTTAGATATTGTAGAAATTGTTAGATTTTAGTTATTATTAATGCATGTACGAATTGTTAGGCTTTAGGAAATGTTACACTTTAGTTATTATATATGCCTTTAGGAATTGTTTGGCTTTAGGAAATGTTAGGCAATTAGACCTTAAATATTATGTATTTTCTTTATGAGTTGTTAGGCTTTAAACTTTATTTATGTATTTAGGGATTATTTGATATTGTATTATTGTTATACTTTCAAAATCTTTTATGCCTTTTAGGAAATCGATTTATAAATTAGAATTAATGATGCTTTTAGGGAACTTCTATAAAGTAGAAATGATCAATATAGTCTGCTACCTTTTCAATTTTTGATCTCGTGCTACACAAATCTTTTGTATGATAGGATCATCATACGGAAAACCATCGATGCCCAAGTTTTGTGCTCTTTGAAGAAGGGTTGGGAATACAATTTCAAATCCGCAAGTCGCGTGTTCCGCATTTGCATTTTCAAGTTGGTATAGATTTTCTCTAATGAAAGATAATCCTATAAAAAAATTATATACATGCACAACATACTTAGTCATTAAATTGCTACTACTTGAGTGAAAAACTCAATTAGTGCAGTATATACTGTGTAAATTAACCTTTTTCAATCTTGTCCGCATGCACGTTCCACGATTTCAGTGCTACCACACAGGCTAACGTATTGACTAGCCGATCAGTTGCAATAAAAAACTGTTCATCACCCCATGAACCATCTTGGAGTTGAGTTTGTGCAATAAACTCAAGACTCGATGGAAATTGTGGACGATCATGTCCGTTGATGTCTTTGATGAGAGCTACCCATGCTGTGTCGTAAGGTGACATGCTTATTCGTGCATCTCCTATTGTATCCAACCTCTCTTTAACATAGGTGATGTAATCTTGAATTGCTTCCAACTATATTCACAAAACGAAGAAACAATAATGAAGAAACACGACTGATGGGTGTAATTTAGGATTGGCCCAATATAACGTTATTGGGCCGGCCCAAAAGCGCATCGAATAGGGAGAATTCGAGGCGCGCATCGAATCAGCGGTATAAGCTCTCCCAACTGGGCCAGCCCACCAGCGCATCGAATACGCCGGATTCGATGCGTGTATCGAACAACAGTGATTCGATACGAATTACTATATTGGATTGTGGGCTCCACGGGACGGGTTCTATAAATAGCCCGTCCCCTTGTGTTCAAAAGGGACTTTTCGTGAACTGAACCAGCTTAGTACAGTCAGCATCGAACCATCCTCATTCGATACGACCCATATCGAATCAAGCTCAATTCGACACGCACAGAAATATTGTATCTCTGTTCGATACCTTGATACGCATCGAATTCGACATCTACAGCACGTATCGAATTCGATACCTTTCAGATTGCTTTTCAGTTGGTGCCAATTGTACCGCATCGAATCGACTCTCATTCGACACGTCAGTATCGAATACTTGAAATTCGATGCGTTTCATTAACATTGTAATTTAATTATTCTGTCTAGAAAGCTTGTATTACGTGTTCCGGACCAAGCTAGTCCGTTAATAATATTGGATAGCATTGTTTGATCTCATTTTGTACAATTTATTGTGTTCTATTACCGTGACGAAATAAGACCAAAACATTGGCGCCGTCTGTGGGAACACAAACTGTATTAGCATTATAGGCAGTATGACTAGAATAACTCGATCTAAGAGTAGAGCTCTGGAAGGTAATACGGGAGAAGAACAATCGGGTACACCCGAGCGGGTTATGCCAGATATAATTGGACCATCAGCATTACCACCGGCGGTACCAACTCCGGCTAGGAAAGAAAATCAAGGACCTCAAGCTGAGAAGGTACCCATTAATGAAGCCGAGGTGAGTGGAGCTTCAGCGACAAATGCTGCAATTACAGATAAATTTAAAAGTGAATTATTTGCAATGATTAAAGCGGTCGTGGCTGAGGTGCTCCCTACAGCATTACCCACTATGATACCATCTCCTATTGAGTATTCTGAGAATTTGAGAGAGCAAGGTTCAGCTATCCGAAAGCAGAAAGGGAAGGAAAAGGAAGAGTCACAGCAAGACGACCGAAGAAGTAACCATACTTCGGAAAGGATGGGCAGCAAAGGGAAATCAATTCATGAAGAGCGAGGAAAGAAGCTGGTATCTGTAGAGATACAATCGAAAAGGCCTCATGAGAAGATACAAAAGGAAAGAAAGGCAGAATGTGCTGCTGAACGAAGTAGGAGAGAAGACGGAAGACGGTCGGAGAGCCGTAATTCCAGGAGAGATAGGAATGAGGAAGAGGATCATAGAGAGGAATCGCGGAGAAGAAAGCGTAGAGATGACCAAAGACAGCCAGAAGGTCTTGATTTGCACGGCAAGCATAACACAATAAGAAAGAACGTTGGAAGATTGGAAAAGGGGAAAGCAATAGCCGAGACTCAAACGGCAAGGGAGGACAATTCTTTGAATCGCAGTCCTTTTTGCCGGGAGATAGAGTCGGAAATTCTAGGACAAGGAGATAAAATCCCAGAATTAAAAACATACAACGGAAAATCTGATCCCCGAGATCACCTCTTTCAGTTAGACAGGAAGTTATCCCTTTATGGTTTCAGGGACAATATGCAGGCCAGGATATTTGCAACGACTTTATCAGAAGTGGCTGCTGATTGGTTTAATCGAATACCTCATGGGCAAATTGAGAGTTATGCCCAGTTGAGAAAGATGTTCGAGGATCAGTTTTCTAGTCAGTCTAGACTAGTTTTGGATCACTCCCACTTATACACGATGAAACAAGAAGCTAATGAAAGTTTGAGGGACTTCATGAAACGCTTCAATACAGAGCTACTAAGGATTGATAGTCCGACGGGAGAGATGGTTGCAAGTATAGTTTTTCGTGCAACTACAAACACTATGTTTGGTGGTGAGTTGCTCAAACAAAAACCCACCACCGTTGAAGCAATAAACAAGATAGCTCAAGATGTGGTTCATTTCGAGGAAATGATGGCAACCAAAGTTCCTAGCAATGTGGCTGTAAGGGATAAGGAGAGAGGTAGAGAAGATCAAAATCGCCACAACAGCAACAACAGGAACAAAAATTACAAAAGGGACAGTTCGCCTCGGAGGTACACCCCATTGAATGCTCACATTATGGCAGTGTTTGGGGCAGCAAAGAAAAAAGGATGGTTAAAGGATCCCAGACCGATGAGAGAATCCAAGGCTACGATGTACTCAAATCAATTCTGCCAGTACCACAATCAGAAGGGGCACAACACAGAGGAATGTATAAATTTAAAGGATGAGATTGAGCGGTTGATAAAGGATGGGAAATTGGTGGAATTTGTCAAGAAGGTGCAAGAACAAGAAAACAATTCCAACCGTAAGAGAACTCCATCTCCTAGGAAAGATAAGCAGAGGGCAATCGATGAACCGCAAATTTTTCAGTATCCCCAGATTGAGGATGGAAACACCAGGAGGGGCATCATCAATATGATAGCAGGAGGACCAGGAGGAGCAGATTCTACCAACGGCCGTAGAAAGATCACAAGGTGTATTGAAGCAGATAATTATGTTCATATGGCCAATATGCTGAGAATCGAAGAAATGCCACACGAAGAGATCATTTTCTCCACTGCAGACTTACGGAAACTAAGTGCACAAGCTATGCAGATGTCAGATTTAAATTGCCCTTTGGTAATAACTGTTGATATAGCTAATTTCGGAGTCACCAAAATGCTTGTGGATCATGGGAGTTCTGTAAATATACTGTTCAACTCTACGTTGCTCAAAATGGGATTGAACAACCAGGCACTACAACCGGTGAGAACGTCACTTCATGGTTTTGGAGGTCCAGCAATAGTGCCGCTAGGAATGATCAAGCTCCCAACTTCATTGGGGACAGCTCCAAAGAGAACGACGATTTTGGAAAACTATGTGATCGTTGACATGCACTTTGCATACAACGGAATCATAGGAAGGCCGGCTTTGAATGCATTTCGAGCGCTACCATCCACCTACCATCAGATGATAAAATTCCCCACCATTGCTGGCACAGGAGAAGTCATTGCAGATCACATTGAAGGTTGGAAGTGTTATGTAAATTCGCTCCGAACACGGCAGCAACCAGAAGAAAATGCAGCAATAGCCTTGGCTCCGGGGCATATGGAGCAAATTGAATAGATATTCTGTTGAAATTTACAAGTATTTTTAGCATTTTGAGTATTTTGAACACGTTTTTATTCGTTCTCTCTGCTATAATACGCATGAGGGACAAGAATGTATGAACTTAAAACAGGTACCCTCAAATCCTGGATCTGAAGGACAGCACTGGAAGTCATGCAAATGAGCAGTGATCAAAGCTCAGTTCAATTTACATAATCTATTTTGAATTATTCAAGAAGATTATGTCGAATTAATTGATTTACGTAAATTCTGTATACTTTGCATAATGTAATCAGTGCAGGTCTAAAAAATCAGAAGAACGGAAACTCTGCCCCAAAGTGGCACGAGATACCGAAAATCCCCGAAGAAATCAGAAGAACGGAAACTCTGCCCCAAAGTGGCACGAGATACCGAAAATCCCCGAAGAAATCAGAAGAACGGAAACTCTGCCCCAAAGTGGCACGAGATACCGAAAATCCCCGAAGAAATCAGAAGAACGGAAACTCTGCCCCAAAGTGGCACGAGATACCGAAAATCCCCGAAGAAATCAGAAGAACGGAAACTCTGCCCCAAAGTGGCACGAGATACCGAAAATCCCCGAAGAAATCAGAAGAACGGAAACTCTGCCCCAAAGTGGCACGAGATACCGAAAATCCCCGAAGAAATCAGAAGAACGGAAACTCTGCCCCAAAGTGGCACGAGATACCGAAAATCCCCGAAGAAATCAGAAGAACGGAAACTCTGCCCCAAAGTGGCACGAGATACCGAAAATCCCCGAAGAAATCAGAAGAACGGAAACTCTGCCCCAAAGTGGCACGAGATACCGAAAATCCCCGAAGAAATCAGAAGAACGGAAACTCTGCCCCAAAGTGGCACGAGATACCGAAAATCCCCGAAGAAATCAGAAGAACGGAAACTCTGCCCCAAAGTGGCACGAGATACCGAAAATTCCCGAAGAAATCGGAAGAACGGAAACCTTGTCCCAAAGTGGCAAGTGATACCGAAAGAAGCCAGAGGCAACAAATGGACGGAAACTCTGCCCCAAAGTGGCAAGAGATACCGAAAATCCCTAAATCAATCAAGAAAACGGATACTCTGTCCCAAAGTGGCATGAGATACCGTTAGAAGTCAAAGACAACATACAGAACGGAGACTCTACCCCAAAGAGGCACGAGATACCAACTAAAGTTCAAGACGAAAAGGATAAGAACCTGCTCAAAATACCATGAGGTACCATAAACCCCTAAAACAAAATAAGGGAGGGACGTGCTATATTGCGACAAACTCAGGAAATCACGAATAACAAATTGAAACAAACATTTCGCCCCAAAATGACTAAGGTCATTGAAGTAGAGGGCAGATACTACGGAAAATATTGATAAACAATTTTCGATGAAAAATAATGAACCAGCAGGTTGTCAAAATAAAGTAAAGGACTGAGATAAGAAATTGAAAGAAAAGACAACAGTCAGTATCCCACAAATTAAGTAACAAATGAAAATTGTTTATAAAAACAGAAATAATAAACAGTCTGAATAACGACCAGTCTCAGTCTTCATCTTCTGATGAGGGATATGGTTCGGGCATTTCTAACGACGGTGATAACCCTCCGAAAACGAGATCCTCCCTATCCAGTAGAGGGGCAAACTCATCAGTTTCTGTAGCCTCAGAAGTTTGACGGGGTGGACGTTTCTTCAAGTCTGGCCCCAGGGACAAGTCTAACCATTCTGGATCAAATTTGCCACGAACATAGCCAGAAGTATAGAACTGATGTACCGTAAGAGCTTGAGCATTTCGAGCCACATGATCATCTCGACGAGCGCACAGCTTTTGAAACGTATTGCCCCGAAGGAACTTTTCAGCAATTTCCAATGATTGCTCGGAGGAAACCTTTTTAGAAGGATAAAAAGATATTAATAAGATTGAAAATAAGAGAATAGATGTCAAATTCTAGGAATAATATATATCTTACATCTTTCAGGCCTCTAAGGTAACCATTGATGTCAGCATTGTGAGCTTCCTCTTTGGCTGCAGCAACCTCCATCTTCAGCGCAGAAATTTGCTGATTAAGATCTTCTTCGACTTTTTTAGCTTGCTCTCGAGCTTCTTTGGCCGTTTGCAAAGTTTTTTCTTTGGCATCGAGGGCAGCTTCAAGTGCAGAGTTATCAGCGTTACTGGCACTCTCCTTGAAATCCATTAAGGCTGAGGCCATAACGTCCACGAAGCCGCCCGCCTGACAACACATGAATGATTAGATAAAAGTTCGCAGAGCAAAATCACAGAAAATGTAAGTCAGACAAGACATCATTACCGCTGTCAGCAGATGCAATGTATTACGCTCCAGCCTTTTTCTCTCTTCGTTGGAAATCGGAAGAGGGACGGACAAACCAGGCAATATTGCCTTCAGATGCTCGATGGTCTCGGCCTCCGATAGTTGGTACCCAGCGACCCGAGCTCGAGGACCCTGGCTAGGTCCAGCCGCGTAACTTGGACCGGATGCACCAACAGGAGGGTTAGAGGAACTTGGCCTGGCAGCTTGGCTAGTCGTAGCAGCAACCCCAGCAGTCTGCGATAAATTTTGCGGCACTCTTCGTCTTTTACGATGAACAAGATTGCCGACATCCTCGCCAGTCTCGGTTGCTCTGCTTTCCAACTCCTCGCCACCGCCTGGATTATCCTCAGGATTACTTCCGAGCAAGTCCTCAAAAGCGTCAACCGGCAAAGCACTAGCAGCAACAGCTGCAGTAGCAGTTGAGGGTTCAGACACTTTCTTTTTACCCTTACTCTTTCTCTTCCGCGGAGGAGGAATTGTACGCGCAGTCTCGGTCTGCGAACTTTCCATATCCGCATCGAGAACCCGGTTCATCCTTGCGTGTCGACTCATGAAGTATTTTTCTGCAACAAAGACAAATCGTTAGAATGCATAATAAACGTAAAACAAGGATATCAAAAAGGTCAGATATGTACCAAGGGTCATTTTTCCCTTGTACTTCACTGGTGACAACCCAGCCAAAGAAAGAACTCGATTTTCAACGAGTTTCTTAACATCAAATTGATGTTCTCTAACTAGGGTGGGAATGAACTCGCAATTCCACAGGGTTATGGAAACCCCACTGGGAATTGCTACCCTTGTACCGGTGAACCACTCCCGGCGGAATCCCAAAAACTCATTTTCATGACTCTCCTTAATGAAGAAGTATCGTCTCTTCCAGTCCTTTCCGTACCCGGTTGCTCCACCGTTTAAAAACTTTCGATTCGTTTGAGCTTTTATATGGTAGAAGCCTTCTTCGCGTCTTGCAATCTCGAATAGCGCGCAGAATTCATTGGGACTGTGTCGTTCGCCCAGAGCCTTCATCACTATGATGAAACCAATCATGCTCCCGTAAGAGTTTGGCGTGAGTTGAGCAGGAACGACATTTATCTTCCGCAGAAGCCATTTCAGTTCATAAGGAATTGGAAAGCGCAATCCGTTTAAAAGTTGGCCGACAAACACAGTGATGTGACCAGGTGGTGGATTATGCATCCGGTCATGTGGGCCAGGAATGACAATTTTATACTTGTCAGGAATATTAAATTTTTCGCGCAATCCCCTACGATTATGCTGGAGACGAGACACGTATTGGTCATAGGTCATTCCTGGGAACTCGATATGATCGTCAAATTCCTTATTAATGTAATCTACATCTTCCTCACCCTCGCTCGCAGCACGGTTATCTCTATAGGGCGAAGGTTCATTACTATTAACCTCAGTTGTCGGGTTCAATTCTGGAGCAGGATTATTATCCGCCGGAGAATCGATAGATATATCGTCACAAACATCTGTATCGCCTGCGGTCGGAACTGCTAGTGCTTTTGAGGGATTCTCTTTGTTAATCGAACTGGAGCTAGAACCTGAACTCGAATCACTCCCGGATTGGGTCTCAATGCTCACCATCTTTGATAAAGAGTTAACTGAAATATGTTTGAAACACGACACTGACTAAGGACGAATATGTCACTACACACTCTCGTATATCACTCATATATATACGGTACCGAACGTGTTAAAAACTAAATGATAAGATACAATAAAAACAAAATATTTTTACCTCAAATATATTCTCGATAAAGGAAAGTCTTGCTTAGTTGCTTGTATCCTACACAGAGTAAAAACGGCAAATCAGAATAACGCGACGATAAGCTCATAGTGAGCAGGAGCGAACTTTTTAACGCATCGAATTTTTACAATTCGATACTGAGCGTATCGAATCACTTATGATTCGATGCGGAACGCATCGAATGACGCAGATTCGATGCGTCTTACCTGAAGAGCGGCGTCTGACAGCAGAATAATGATTCCGCCGAGGCAGCACCCCCTTATATAGGGGACGACAGGCCCACCAGGCCCAGCTATATTGACGCATCGAATAACCGCATCGAATAACTGAAATTCGATGCGCGCTATTTGACGCATCGAATAGTAAAATATTCGATGCGTCTAAAATCATCTTATTATCTTTTATTACAAGAACGTTGAGCTGATCCGATTTTACTATGATTAGAAATATCTCAAATCGGTACACTTATATTTTAGAAAGTTTGGAAGACGATCCCTAAATTGATATCGTCTCCCAAACTGGGGGGACTATATGATGGGTGTAATTTAGGATTGGCCCAATATAACGTTATTGGGCCGGCCCAAAAGCGCATCGAATAGGGAGAATTCGAGGCGCGCATCGAATCAGCGGTATAAGCTCTCCCAACTGGGCCAGCCCACCAGCGCATCGAATACGCCGGATTCGATGCGTGTATCGAACAACAGTGATTCGATACGAATTACTATATTGGATTGTGGGCTCCACGGGACGGGTTCTATAAATAGCCCGTCCCCTTGTGTTCAAAAGGGACTTTTCGTGAACTGAACCAGCTTAGTACAGTCAGCATCGAACCATCCTCATTCGATACGACCCATATCGAATCAAGCTCAATTCGACACGCACAGAAATATTGTATCTCTGTTCGATACCTTGATACGCATCGAATTCGACATCTACAGCACGTATCGAATTCGATACCTTTCAGATTGCTTTTCAGTTGGTGCCAATTGTACCGCATCGAATCGACTCTCATTCGACACGTCAGTATCGAATACTTGAAATTCGATGCGTTTCATTAACATTGTAATTTAATTATTCTGTCTAGAAAGCTTGTATTACGTGTTCCGGACCAAGCTAGTCCGTTAATAATATTGGATAGCATTGTTTGATCTCATTTTGTACAATTTATTGTGTTCTATTACCGTGACGAAATAAGACCAAAACAACGACCTAAAATCCTAAACGTAGGATAGATGGTTATTTTGTTGTGAGGAAACGAGATATGAATTAAAATATATTGTTACGGCTAGCTGAGTTTGATACGTATTTTTTTATTTAATTAAGGCGTTATAAAGCATTCTTTTTCTTTAAAACTAATATATAGCTAGATTTGCGCGCGATATTTAATTAAATTGATTTGGTTTTGATTTATATTGATCGAAACCGACAACGGCAATTTGTTTCAATTGAACGTACCGTCTAACAATGGGACGGAAGATCATTTGACTAAGGTCATAATAGTATTCTCAGTAACAGAAAGATCTAGTTCAAATAAAGGAAAACAAACCTCATCGTCGTCTTTAGCTCTGGAATCGTCTTCCCCACATTCTTGTGAGACTTCCCATTCGGAAGCTGCATCTTTTTCGACCAAATTCGCTAAAGCCACTTACTCAATAGATTATTATTATTATTATTATTATTATTATTATTATTATTATTATTATTTTATATATATATATATGAAGTTATAAATTCTACATGCCATACCTGGACTCTTGATCACCATAGATGTATGATCCCGACGAGCCTTGTTGTCCAAAGATATCCATCTACTCCTTTCTCGCCATATTGTACCTAAAATTTGGGGATTTAGAAACCATTGCTCACGACAAAACTAATTAAAAAGTCTCGTATCTATTACTGGTGTATGAATATGACAACATAATATATATGCATGCAGTAATTCATTATACCTGCACGAGAAGCCGTAGATGAGTGAAGCTTCACGGTTACAGATGATAGGCTCCGTGGTCTGAATTGGATTATTGAATAATACTAGGTGCCCGACAGGGAATTCATTTTATCACGTATATTCAATGCTTGCTTAGGCAAAAGGACAGTGGTCAATTGTTATACAAATACAAATTATGAGAGAAGATCGATGCTCTCTCGTTAAGAGATGACTTTAATATATAGCTATTTTGAAACACCTTTAATTAGTTTTGCGTGCCGAAGTATTATTGTTTAATCAACTTTGTTTATAAAAAACAAATGGTTAATTAACAACGGTACCAAACAAGAAGTTACTGATTAAAGTCAACAGCAGACACAAGGAAAAATTCCATACACTATAGACTTTTCAAACCTTTTATTAAAGTCATTCTTTTTAAAAAAAAAATCGTTTATTTTTATCATGTGTTATAAACCATATAATTTGTTTGAATATCATGATAATATAAGGTTACATAATTCTTACTAGATGTAATTTATCGGAATTTTTAAGGCTTATTCCACTATTAAAATTAGTGTAGATTTCACTAAGGGTGGTTTATTTATATCCATTTTTCTAATAAAATTACAAAATAGAAAATTAGCATGTATAGATTTTTCACAAATGTAAAATTTAGAGGATGTTGACAGTTAATTATTTTAGGAAAATTTAGGGGTGGATTATAACGCCTTACCTGGGTTTGAAGAATATCTAACCTCTCTTTCCCTTTTTCTCCCAAAAAATGCATCTCCTTTTATTCTCAATATTCCCTCCTTTATATAGGAGTCAGGTCTAGTACAGATGGCATCTATGCATGTTTCTCTATTGACAAGTATTGTGTGCATGGAGATGGGAGTGGGGTGTATATTTTTAGCTCTTGACAACTGTCACCGAGGAGGCTGACATATCTTCAGGAGGTTGCGTTCTTTTGATTCCTGATGTCGTGTGTCTCCCGCATGCTTAGTTAATCTTTCATTCGGTCTTATCGATTTCTTAGTTGATGAGTACTTGACGTGTCCTTCCCTTTTGCTACGATGCCCCTTTTCTCCGATAGGGAGACCTCGTTCGGGGGAGACTATATTGAAAAAAATTTAAGAGAAGGTCTGATATGCCTTTTATGGGATATCGTATCTTGATAGGGTGAATTTCGCCTCATATCTTGATAAGGTAAGTGCTAGAGCATTGTATCCCTTGGGGGCATTCGTGAAACTATTTAAGGCTTCTGATACCTCACGTGGGATCTGTACTCTGTAAACTAGTTATCGTGATTATAGGGTGAGTCTCGCCTCGTATCTTGACAAGGTAAGTGCTAGAGCCTCGTATCCCTTAGGGGCATTCGTGAAGCTATTTAAAGCTTACGATACCTCGCGTGGGACCTGTACCCTGTAAAATACTTATCGTGATTCGATAAGGTATTTGGGCACCGTTTTATCGGTATCGGGAGTAACATCTAAGTCTTTCGATACTGGGGTAGGTCTCCGGAATGATTTAAAGGCATCGTGAAGAAAAATATAGGGTTTGGTAAAAACTACTGTTAACACTAGCCTCCCCCCCCCCCCCCCCCAATTCCGGCTGCCTTCGCCTAGAGGCAAGAGGAATTATTTTCCTTATCTAGAGGGGGTATCGGGAGGATATGTACCGTTACCCATGTATACATTCTTATATATATATATATATATATATATCTAAACTCATTGCAATTTTCTTGAGAGCAAATTTAGATGATAGTGTTCTCATTGCTTTATAAACCATCTCTTGATTAGTCATAGCAAAACCTAGGTTTTCACATTGGTTAGCAATATCAAGAATTTTTTCAAAATAACTATCAACACTCTCATCTTCACCCATCTCAAGTTTTTCAAATTGCTGAAGTAGTTGCCTATGTTTAGAATCTTTAACAGCAGAATCTCCTTCACAATGCAATTCAAGTATATCTGAAGCATGTTTGACTTTTGTACAATTCTGGATTACCTTGAACATGTGATGATTAACCTAACTAAAAATAGCATTAAGAGCCTTTTCATTAGAGTTATAGAGACTTACCTCTGCTGCTGTCCAATCTGCTTCTGGTTTTGGTACTAGATCACCTTCACCATCTCTTGGTAATGTTGGAAGAGAGTATCCATTAATCACAGATTGCCAGGTTCGAATATCAATAGCTTTGATGTGAAACATGATCCTGATCTTCCAGTATCATAATTGGAGCCATCCAAAACTGGAATCATGTTGACATTAGGATTGACACTGTCCATTGTGTTGTATCACCTCCAAACCACCAGTGTAGTCGGTGTTTGGCTCTGACGCCAATTGAAATTGTCGGATCGTGGATTGACACAACAACTTTGAGAGTTAAGCTGATGTTGCCTTAACTCTATTATGATCTTCTTGATTGGATTAATATGCAGCGGAATTAAAAACACAAGAAGATATAATTTTAAGAGGTTTTCAATATTATTAAAAAACTTCCGAGCCTTAGGCAAAATAACCAATAAAGGTTTTAACAAAATGTTCCTCACAACAATTCACCCACGCTCTTTGTTGATCGGACTCAACGAAGCAGACAAGTACGAACTACTTAAGACTTAAATAGTTGATACAAAAACTTCGCAAAAGCAAGACGAAGACAATACAATGAAGGATTAATCTCTTGGATTATTTAGAACTATTGTCTTGTCATCATCTTGATGAACTTCACACCTTTTATAGATTTCTTGAAACTTGCACGCCAAGGTGTGTTGTTCACAGTTTTGGTAACTCTTGTTGTTTCCTTGTTGAATTTGGACTTTCTTGTGAACTCGGTATCTTTCTTGAATAAGTGTTTTCTTTATTACAGATCTAATAAGATAACACATCATCTTCAATTCGGAGTAATCCTGGAAAGAATCCAAGTTGCAGTGGGACGCCAATTTGTTTCCTTCTTTGCAAACCGTGTTGAGTTGACTATTCAACTTAACTTGAATTATGGAAACTTCAAGTAAGGAATCTTCCATAGCTCTTCCTTATGATCAAGATACCTTCCTGAACATAAACATAAAAAACTAAAACCGTGGAACTTAATTAATAAGTGAATAAAGGCAAACTCAAATTTAGCAGTCAAAGAACAGTTTTCGCACAGGCTCTCTGGTTTCAATGTTATCCTCAATGTTGTCCCAACATCGCATAACATTGATTCCAGAAAACTTTGCACTTTCAAAGAGTTTTATAAAAGCGGCAGAACTCGCATCAGATGCCAAGATAGTCCCAAGCAATCTGGGATAGATTGAACAATTACTTTATAAAAACACTCTAGCCCAACTACCCTTAACTACATTTTATTATCGATTTTTTGTTTTCGGTTTCTAACATCCATATGCACTGGCACAGCCAACTAATATTGAAAAAAATAATTCACGGAATACACAAAGTGGCTTGTGGTTTTCGCTACCAATTGAAACGACGTCGGGCTTGACCTGCAGGGCCTGGACCCTGGGAGGAGAGTTCACGATCAAATCAGTGTACAACTGGTTGGTCGGCCACAACCACGGACGGCCAACACCTAGCTTACCTTGGTCGGCTTTATGGCAAACACGCATCTTGCCTTGTATTAAATTATTTGGTTGGCTTTGGGGACAGAATGGCCTTGCAACCCGCGATTTCCTTGCCCGCATACATGTTCCCATAAGCAACACATGCCCCTTTTGCCATGCAGACGTCGAAATGGCTGAACACTTATTTGCGTCATGCCCCTTATTTGACGATATTCGGCGCAGGCTTCATCTCTTCAACCCCCCTCAAAATGGCATACATACAATTCCCCACCCATTACGCTTTCTGAACCCAGCTGTGATTCTTGTCGGATGTTGGGCTATATGGAGGGCCCGAAATGAATTCTCTTTCGAGGACAACCTATCTCTACAGATTCAATATTCCACCGAATATCCAAAACCTTGACGGAATCCCTGCCAAGTCCTCCCACACGACTCCCCAAATCTTACAGGTTCGCGGTGTGTGGGATTCCACCTCCACGAGGAGTCTTCAAGCTTAACATAGACGGATTGGTGCTATGCAACCCAAGTCCAACGGGTATCGGCGAAGTAATTTGGGCTTGGACGGGCAAGGTGGTAGGTGTATTTTCGGAAACAACAGGGCACAATACCAACAATGTCGCAGAACTCAGGGCCATACGACAGGGAATGTTACTTGCAATGCATGAAGGGGCAGGCCCAGGATTTTTTCTTGACCTGGGATACATTAAGTTTAAGTAAGCTAAACAAAAAAATAACGAAGAAGAGGAAAAAACAATGGTGTATTGCTTAAAAGAAACAAAAGTTTCAACACTCAAGATTTAACTTATCTACAGTAAGTCTCTCACAAAAATAACATATTTAACTTAATTACATTTATCCAAAAAAATGAGGACGGGGAATAGTAGAATGATTTTGCATACCAAATAAAAGATTTATGTCAATTAAAATTACCAAAGTACATCAATAAAATTTAATTGTTTAGTACTAACTAATAATAATTAATTTTTTTTGGTATAATATGCAATTTCATAATTAATTGGGAACTTTAAGTAATAAAATTATGACTTTATTTACATTCACACGGTAGACCTGTCACTACAAGATTTGGGGGGCATCTGCAACAGCCCCCCGCAACCGCCCGGAAGGTCGCCATTAACCGCGACCGCCAGGCGGTCGCCACGGAGAAGTGGCGACCGCAAAGGCGGTCACGAGACTTTTATAAGACCTCGCAACTGCTAGGCCGTCGCTTGGTACCAGGGCGACTGCCCGGGCGGTTGCAGATATTCAGTTCTCGCAACTGCTCGGCGGTCGCCAGGGCTTCTCGCAACCGCTGGGTGGTTGCTAAGTCACTTTGCAACTGCTAGGCGGTTGTTGATACTAGATATCTGCAACCGCCAGACGGTTGCAGATAACATTCATACTTGAATTTTTACTATTACGGATGATTCGTTGTGGAATTTTTTTTGATAAATTGATAATTACCCTAATGATAGTTAAAACAAGTCAAATTATAAGGTTTCATTGCAAAATCAAGCTTAGGGACAACATTAAGGACTAAGTATGATGATTAGTTGTTGAACATGATATATAGGTGTATCGTTGATAACTTGCATAATCACATAATCTACTATTTTACCAACTTAATTACTAGTTTTGTAGTTATTTACTACTACTATTCACATGTAATAATGATATTTGAGTTCAATAAACACAAACACATCAAGATACTTCCCAAAAATCACTAATTTCGAATATGGATGTTATGTGCAACCGCCTGGCGGTTGCAGATATCTAGTTCTCGCAGCCGTTGGGCGGTTGCCAGGGCCTCTCGCAACCGCTGGGCAGTTGCTATGTCACATGGCAACCGCCTGGCGGTTGCAGATAACATTCATACTTGAGTTTTTACTATTACAGATGATTCGTTGTGCCGCGTTGTTTGATTAATTGATAATTACAATAATTATAGTTAAAACAACTCAAATTATAAGGTTTCATTGCAAAATTAAGCTTAGAAACAACATTAAGGACTAAGTATGATGATTAGTTGTTGAACATAATATATAGGTGTATCGTTGATAACTCGCCTAATCACATAATCTACTATTTTACTAACTTAATTACTAGTTTTGTAGTTATTACTACTACTATTTACATGTAATAATGGTATTTGAGTTCAATAAACACAAACACATCAAAATACTTCCCAAAAATCACTATTTTTGAATATGGATGTTATCTGCAACTGCCAGGCGATTGCAGATATCCATTTTTCGCAACTGTTGGGCGGTTGCTAGGGCCTCTCGCAATCGCTGGCCGGTTGCTAAGTCACATGGCAACCGCCAGGCGGTTGCACATAACATTCATACTTGAATTTTTACTATTACGGATGATTTGTTGTGGCGCGTTGTTCGATCAATTGATAATTACCCTAATGATAATTAAAACAAGCCAAATTATAAGGTTTCATTGCAAAATCAAGCTTAGGAACAACATTAAAGACTAATTATGATGATTAGTTGTTGAACATAATATATAGGTGTATCGTTGAGAACTCGCTTAATCACATAATCTACTATTTTACTAACTTAGTTACTAGCCTTGTAAGCGTTTACTACTACTATTTGTAATAATGATATTTGAGTTTAATAAACACAAACACATCAAGATACTTCCCAAAAATCACTAATTTCGAACATGGATGTTATCTGCAACCGTCGCGCGGTTGCAGATATCCAGTTCTCGCAACCGTTGGGCGGTCGCCAGGGCTTCTCGCAACCGCTGGGCGATTGCAGATAACCAGTAGAAGCAACCGCCAGGCGGTCGCCAATGCTTCTCGCAACCGCTGGGCGGTTGCTGATGTTGGTTATCTGCAACCGTCTGGCGGTTGCAGATAATATTCATACTTGAATTTTTATTAGTTTGGATGATTTATGTTATTTATAATGATATATGTTGTCTATAAACACAAACACATCAAGATACTTGCCAAAAATTACTAATTTTAAACTTGAATATTAGTGGTTGCGAACATCCCCCTGTTGCAACCGCCCAACGATTGTGTTACCTATTGTCGCAACTGCCCGGGCGGTCGCCATGGTACCCAGCCACCGCTCGGCGGTTGCTAATTCCGCTGAAATTGGCGGGATTCGGGGGGAAATTCTAATTTTCACGAAAATTTAAAATTTTCACCCCAAATCTTATATATACCCACCATTCTTCTCTCTAATTTTTCGTTCACTAATATTACACCCTCCAAACATTCCCAACACCCTTCTTTTCCAATCCACAAAACTAAAATACGTTCTTTTTTCTCAAACGCTTTCTTTTATCTCCAAAATAAAACACCAAACACTTTCTTTTATCTCCAAAACAAAACACAAAATACTTTCTTTTATCTCCAAAACAAACCACCAAACCCTTTCTTTTCTTTTATATATCTCAAACAAAAAACCCAAACACTTTCTTTTCTTTTATCTCTCCAACAAAAAACTCAAACACTTTTTTGAATTCGCAACCGCTGGGCGGTTGCCATGTTCTTATGGACTTCGCAACCGCTAGGCGGTTGCGAGCTTTCGAAAATATGAATTCGCAACCGCTAGGCGGTTGCCATATCCTTAGGGACTTCACAACCGTCCCGCGATTGCCATGTTTATAAGGACATGGCAACCGCCAAGCGGTTCTAGCGGTCGCAGAGTACCCACGATGAGGGGTATTTGCGACCGCCCGGGCAGTCGCAGATACCAATCGGGCGACCGCCCATGGGCCATATGCAACCACCCGGGCGGTTGCAGATGGCCTTGTATTCTTGTAGTGTGTAGGAGTTCTTATGTGATTTAATTTTTTGCTTTTTAAAAAAAGATACGTATCTTTTTTTATTGATTATCAAAATGGTTTGGCCCAAAAGATTAAGAGATGTGCGTGATTTGAAGATTTGTCTTATGTAATGAACTTCTATTATTGGACTTCTATTTTCAATTCAGACATATATATAACACTTCTACTATTGGGCTCACAAGAATTTCACCCAGGCTTCAGTCTAGGTCCGCCCAGACATGGGTCCGCCTCTGACTACATGTTTCTATTTATGCACTCATTATTGAAACTGATTCGGAGGTAACCTCTCTTATTTGACCAGGATGCGGGGCGCTATGGTCTCGGCAGAAGTACGAGTCCTGGTCCGTGACGTATGGAGTTTAGGAAGAAGAATACCAACCCTATTCCTCTCATGTACATACTGAGAGGGGAATAGGTTCGCGGATTTGTTTGCGAAGCAAGGATGCGATTGGGACGTAGTTGACTGCCTTTAACAACCATTGTTCTCGGCTGTTTGGCTTCATTGTCCGTCCAATTTGGCGTGTTTTGAGTTGTGTGATATACATTATACATATGTACGCCTATCCCGTAAACCCCAACCCCGCACAGCGTTGTACATTACTGGTCTCGGCCTTAGTAAATAAATAAACAAGTCTGGGTGTTAAAAAAAATGTGGCTTGTGGTTGGCGTTGAAGAAAACAATTCACATGTATGCTGTCAAGGGGCTTTAATTAAACCTAAGCAGATGCGACTTTAGTTAATACACAAAGTCAAACACTGCTAGTTAGTTAGGCCGTAATTAAAGACTTAATTGAGACTCATTTTTTAATATGATGAGACGTGGTTTGAACAAGTCTAATTTGACTGTCATTAGATTACTAAAGTATGTTAATAAATTATGTGTCATACAACTACCAAACACGGAATATCAATTCATACCACACCCCGTTACTACTGATTCAAATAAGGAAAATGATTTCCTCACAGCTACTGTAATCTTACAGCTTAATTGTAGCCGTGAGATCTGATATAGATTACCTCTATCCTCATCTTTATCTACAGCATTTGGTAACTTGGCGATAAAGTTTCTTTATTTTCTAAAACTGTAAAATGAAAAAAATATAATTAGCTAACATAATTATACATTGGAAACTTATAGCAACACCTTTCGAAGTTTAAAACAATTATTATGTTAATACAGAAATCTTCCAAAGTTTTTTGAGAATCTATAGTGACCTCTTGATAATTAATGACCATGATGAAACTACAACCAAATTACGTGTTTTTATAATTAATATTTAAAACCAAACCAATTAAGTTGAGAAAAATCAGAAGTATAAGAAATTACTTTGTATTCTAATTCATAAGTTTGAACATCAAAATATTATTTAACTGGTTAAAATCAAAATCAATTTCAAGAACTTAAATTTTTTAGAAAATCTTTATGAATCGAGCCTTAGACTAAAATTTATGGGAAATCATGTAACTACAAAAAATATTTTTTCTTTTCTTTTCGACATCTATATATGTGGTCAAAATAAAAGTTGGACGCACTTTATGCTAAAATAGTTGAATTACTAATAACTCTTGACATATAATTGCATCCAAATGTTTATCAAGTCTAAGACTGTAAAAACGCAGATCTCAGAGCTCTTTGTGAGATTAGCTAAGTCCTTCGAATAAATGACAAATAATCGTGGGCTTGGTCCCCTAATAGAAGTTTTTCAATTTCCAATGCCTACAACATGTTCAGAGCTAACACCATTCACCCTGCTACACTGCAATTGCCTTGGAATATTGTTGAAAATCTTGGTGTGAAGCCCGAGACCAAAGCGATCACAGAGCGGGCAAACTTTAGCCCAAACTACATCATGATATCCGTTTACGTAATTCTTGTTTAGTGTTATGATTCCTATCCATAAAGGGCAACCCAAAAGGTACAAAACATGGCTTTGTGGCCCAAAACCTGAAGCAAGTGACGAAACGAGATGGACATTGGACCCGATGAGGTCCAATGCAAACTAATATCTCGAAAGATAATACGAGATGGGCATTGGATCCAACGAGATCCAATGCAAACCTAATAAACTCGAAAGAAGAAACGAGATGGACATTGGACCCGACGAGGTCCAATGCAAACCTAATATCTCGAAGAAATAAATGAGATGGCCATTGGACCCAATGAGGTCCAATGCAAATCTAATATCTCAAAGAAATAAAAGAGATGGACATTGGACCCAACAAGATCCAGTGCAAACCTAATATCTCAAGAAAATAAAAGAAATGGACATTGGTCCCACGGGGTCATGCAAACCATGCCAGTATCAATTCCTAGCCCAATACAGAATTGATATCTCAAGAAACAACTCAAACCGGGGCTTTGGTCCCACGGGGTCATGCAAACCATGGCAATCAATTCCTAGCCAAAAGGGACCAAAGCACAGATAACCGCCACACAAAGGTAAGCAAATTAAGATGCTATTATTAAACACAACATAGTTAAAAACACGGTAAGTGATCTGCAATAAAAAGCTACTACCGTAACCCCCCCCCCCCCCCCCCCCCCCCGCGAGAGAATATTCAAACTCACGGGCAAGAAGTTCAAAAAAGCATAACGGGATCGAAATATGCAATAAAAAGCTAAAGTTTGCCCGCTCCGTGACCGCTTTGGGTCTCGGGGTAAGGTCTTTCATATGGTTGTCTTTCCACGACAAAACACTAATGAAATTTTGGTTATTTAGTAATGACTTATTGCTGATTCGAGTTGTCCTATCTGTCAACTTCATCTAGAAACTATTGAACACATCTTCAGCTCTTGTGCCAGTGTTCGTCTTATTATCCAAAGCATCTTATCAAACTTATCTCCGCTGCAACAGGAACACCCTCTAGTGTACCTTTATGCCCTGCCACTTAAAATGCGACAACACTGGGCTATCCCCGTGTGGGCTTTTTGGAAGACACGAATGTCTTTGTGTTTAAACATGATTTCTTCACTATCCACCAAATCTGAGTTGAATACATGTATCAACTCCATAACTCTTCCTTTTTTATTTAGCTAAGCATGCCAACACCCCTACCCTTAGTACAACTCTCCACATGATCTGGACACCACCATTGACATGTTGTGCTTAACTTAATGGTTTTCTGAATCCTAGGGGGGTCACCACTGGGTCACCCCCCTCAAAATCCAACACGTGTCATTTTATCTTCTTTTATTTTTTTGGTTTTTTCTTTTACATGTTTTTTCTCTTTTTGCCCTTTTTGCCCTTTTTCTCTTTCATGCTTTTTCTCCTTTCTCCTTTTCTCTTACGTTCTTTTTCTCCTTTTTTTTTTTTTTTGAGTAATGCTAATCTTAAGATTTGAACTTACAGCATGTCTTTAATATTAATTAGTGTGAAGCTCAAATAAAGGGGAAATAGAAATGGGTTTACTGAATTTGTTATTTCCCTAGCAAGCAACAGTAGTGACGTATCTATTTTACGTGTGATTGGATTTCACTGATTTTTAAAACATATTTGAAAATAAAAAATAAATGGTTTCCTATTTATATTAACTTACAAACAAAATTTACTCTATGTACACTGATATAAAATATTACGTAAGTAATATAATAAGACAACTTATTTCCAAAAAATTATAATAATAACTTGTTTTGATCAGCATTATAATTATAACAATAGTAATAATAATAATAATAATAGCTATTCTTATTATTATAATAATAATAAGACAAATGTACATGTAATTAGCAATATGGGAATTTAAGAATAGAATCATTCAACATGAATCAAAAACAAGGCAACTGTATTTATAAGCAATTTTTAGAATTAATAATTCGGTAATTTAAATGAATGTCATTCTAAAAAAACAAGATCACCACTTCTCAAAAATTAATAACATTGTAATTCAAAAAATGAAATCATTTGATATAAACAGAATATTAATTAATGTGAATCTACTCTTCCAGTTGCCGGTTCCCTCTGTGGTTAGTTTATTGAATGAATGATTAAGGGTACACTTATACGGACCGTAAGGAAAGTATTTTCCTTTTTTTCTATTTAAATTGTAAATAATGAAGAGTTTTAATAAGGGTGCTAAATTATATTGATTTCCTTATTTTATGATATCCCACCAAATTCGCATTCTTATTTAACGAAAAATATTTTATTTCCTATTAAAGACCACAACAATCAAACCAATAATTTTATCTAAATCTTCCTTATTTACAATTTTTTTTAAATCCACACGGTAAAGTTATTAAAACTTTTTTGGCAGAAACTTATATAATTATTTTGCTGAAATGAATATAATTTACCACCCTTATAGTTTATTTATTCATCTTTTGATATTCTCACATTAGGAAATGAATATTTTAGACAACTAGAATTAATGGTACAAATATTTTTTTATTAATAATTAGAATTTAGAGCAGTGGATTAGAACTAAAAATTAGTGCTTACGGATAAAACTCTTCATTATTTATAATTTGGTAGGATATCATTAAATAAGGAAATCAATATAATTTAACACCCTTATTAAAACTCTTCATTATTTACAATTTAAATAGAAAAAAAAAAAGAAGGAGAAAAAGCACTTAAGAGAAAATGAGAAAGGAGAAAAGGCATGAAAGAGAAAAAGGGCAAAAAGGGCAAAAAGAGAAAAAACATGTAAGAGAAAAAACCAAAAAAATAAAAGAAGATAAAATGACACGTGTTGGATTTTGAGGGGGGTGACCCAATGGTGACCCCCCTAGGATTCAGAAAACCTAACTTAATATAGATGGATCAGCATACAATAATCCAGGTCCGGCTAGCATTGGCGGAATAATTAGGAACTCTTCTCCATCTATTGCAGATGTTTCGGCATCGGTTGAACATACCACTAATAATCAACTTGAGTTTTCGGCACTTCGTGATTGATTAATCCTTGCATAAGCCAAACATATCTCGACTCTTCTTTCTATGGACTCTCTGTTTGTGCTCAATTGTCTTACCAACACTCAGGAAACACCTGCACGTCTTATGAGCCTTATGAGTGAGATTAAGACCAGATTATCTGCATTTACTAGTGTTATAGCTACTTTGTGCTACCAAGACTGAACCAGACATCGGGTTTTCTTGCAAAGCGTTGAGCATCTTCCACAGGTACACAACACATGTTGCATCTGATGAGACACATCCAACATACACTAGTTGGGGCACATGCCCAACTTGGATGCATCTCTTACTTCTATTTGATTTATAAAATGTTGTAACTCGTACTTTTTGTTCTTCTAGTCCTTGTACTAAAATTGTTATATTGTATTAATTAATGACTATCTTCATTGTTCAAAAAATTTATTACGAGGGTGTTTGGTTCCGCATATTAGGTGAAATAAGGGGTCTTATTTGACTTAATACGCAGTTTGGTTCGTGCGAAAGAGGAATTGGTCATTGACCAAAAAGTTCGATGGGCCCACAAATGCCCACCTCATTTACTCGAATAGTAATCCCCCATCCCCCAAGCGATTATATAAGCCGAGTTCAGTTATTAAATCACCCTTCAAAAAAGACAGAATTACCCATACTTTTAACAAACGTGTGACAACATATGAAAGTGTGTTCCAATTTTACATAAATTTTTTGAAATTCACAACAACTTTATAAAATCAATATAAACAAAATTAAATCATTTCACAAATAAATTGGGCGTGATTCTGCTGAGAGGTAAATTTCTCGAACCCTAATTTTGAGCCCCGATTTCTCTAATTTCTTTAATGATGTTGCATGTTTCTTCCGAATCTTGTTAGATCCATGTCATGTGTTACTCCTGATGTCTTAATTTCATTATAATTTTTGAATCTATTGAAATAGATTCTCCATCCGCGTAGTTAAATTTCTAGGAATCTGATTGTTCTTCACGTTTTTCAACGAAGGTATACTTCCTCTAACTGAGTTACAACTCTTGCTCTGTAATGTTTTACTCTAATGCAAACCCTAATTCATCATACCATAGCTCATGGTTATGCATTGGGAGTTTTTAAAAATCCCAATTTTGCGTGCAATGAACTACTACATTTACGCATTACCTAGTGTAACGCAAGTTAATGGTTGTGAAACCACGATGTTCTATTAACATTGTCCACGGTGTAATTGCCTTACATTTGGTTTAATGTAGTTTACATCCACATGAATGTTGATGATTAATGTTGTGAGGATATTTAATCGCTTGATTTAGTAGAATAGATGAAACTTTGTCCATTTCAATAATTAATTGTCATCATTAAGTTAGATAATACAGTTAACTAGAGTACACTAGTATATACTCTTGTCTTGTTGATGACCTCCACATGAATGTTGAATGGTTAGATGGCAACGGCATGTCATGCATGGACTAGGCAAGAGGAGAAAGCTCTCATATGGGCATTGACAGAACAACTTAACGAAAAAGGTCACGTTACCAACTACCTAAAAGCCGTATACCTACAAGGTATGGAAGCGAGAATAAGGGTGATTCTGCCTAATACTACTGTCAAGGCATTTCCACACATCAAGTCAAAGTTAACGGTCTGGAAAAAGTGTTATCATCACCACCACGAATTGTTTGCCTACAGTATTGGAGCGGTATGGTTGAACAGTTTCTCTCACACAATAGACTTGTGTGATTATGAATTGTGGAACAAATATGTTAAGGTATTACCAAATACCTTAACAAACCAGAGTTATATGTGTGTAGTGAGTAATTGCAAAAACCACTTGTGTATTATGTGTAATTAACAATTAGCCTTATAAAAAATTTTAATGAGTAAAAAGTCTCTTGTTATGTTATAAATTTAGCAAAAGAATACCCTATTGTACTTAATTAATTTGCACGATTCTTTATTTTTGTCGTATTTATTTGAGAAAAATATAAGTTTCACTTCTATAAAAACATACAAAAGTACAATGTCGATTAGTTTAATAATGCTTTTATTCAAATTTTAAGCAAGTCTAAAAACATTATAAAATATTTTGTAGTATTCATGAAAATAAGAACTTGTTTGATAAAAAGAGGTAATGCATAAAAATTACAGTTTATTGATACATTATTGCAAAATGCGTTATAACAGATGTCTTCACTTTGAAACTGAAAAGCTAAAACAAAACACAAGTCCTTTGTATACATATTTATATTTTCTTCCGGTATCTTTTCGATTCTTTCTCCTCTAATATTTTTCTAAATTTCTTGTTTTATTCCTCGACCTAAATCCTGATTGTATCTCAAAGTTTCAATCGCATAAGGTGAATTACTTCAGAAATCCAAGCTACCTTCTTCACATAATTAGATTATACTTTACAAACTCTTCGTAATTACTCGATTGTGACAAGAGATGGACGTAATCGACAACTGTCGTATTATAATTTCAATGTACAATGAAAAGAAGTAGTTATTTAGTTTTAAAGGAGACCCTAATTACAACCCGACCTTAGCTCAGTTGGTAGAGCGGAGGACTGTAGTATGTTGCTGAAATCCTTAGGTCACTGGTTCGAATCCGGTAGGTCGGAATTCTATTTTTTCTTTCCCATTCTTTTATGCATTTTCGTTATTGGCTTTGATTTCCTTTCAACGGTCCAGATGCAAATGAAAGAATATGAACGTGTAATAAGACATATATAACAGAGATAATAATATCTTCTAACATACTGTAACTCCGGAATCCATTTCCCACCCCTTTATTAAGTATTAACGTAACACAAGTTAGAGAACAATTTCAGTTTAGTGCCTTGATGTGTAGCATACTTTCAATTTGTGTCTTTCAATGTTAATCTTCCGAGTTTAGTCCTTCATGCGATTCTTTTTCTCCAATCTTGGTACCTTCTTAATTTTCGCGACACACACACGTGTGATTCGTCCGAAGCTTACTTACTAAGGGGAAGACAAAGAACGGAAACGTTTGCATGTCGCATGTGTGCAACATCACGTTCATGACACGTGACATTTTTAGGCAACCCATGCTTTAATGATACTGCCGAAAGTTCTAATTTTTGAAACAATAATATTGTTGTGATTTGCTTACTGATTCAGAGCATGTAGCTCAGTTGGTACAGCGCAGGACTGTGGTGTGTTGCTGAAATCCTTAGGTCGCTGGTCAGAACCGGCAGGTCGGACATTAGTTTTTACTTTCGTATCTTTATTATGTTTTATGCTAATGTAATCACACTGGTCAAAATGGATAATTGAAATGGTTTCATTTTCCTGAATAACATATTTTTTGGGTGTCTCTCTGTCTGTCTTTCTGTGTTTCTTTGTATATTTTCTGTTGCCATCTTTTGTGTACCATTGTGTATCTGAGTCTTTATTATATATATGGAGGATAAATGATCATACGCAACAAGAATCATTTGCCCGGTTTCTTTGTATATTTTCTGTTGCCATCTTTTGTGTACCATTGTGTATCTGAGTCTTTATTATATATATGGAGGATAAATGATCATACGCAACAAGAATCATTTGCCCGGTTACAGTATAATCACGTCTGTTTTGAATTTTGATACATGGTTGCCTTTGGGATCAGATCACATTGCTCAAAGGTCTTTTTCCGTGTTTAGTTTTGCTTCAGTGAGTTGTAATCTAGAATTTCCTATTACATTTTACCCTGTAACATCTCATTGTATTCATATTCGTCAAGCAATTCACACCTTTCCATTTGCATCAAAACCTTAATTTAATATGTTAAACAAATACGAGAAATAAACGATGATAATCCAAATCTTAATTTTGTTGCCTTAAGCATTTGGAATATTTAGGAAACCTTAATTTTGCTGACTAAAGCATTGGGAAATTTAGGCTGCTTGCCTACGCCACAGTATTGCGATTCTTAATGCTTGTATTTCACCATAAGATAGAAGACTGATGTGACAGCAATCAGAAAAGATCAAAGATTTTTTTCTTATCCTCGGGTTCATTTTTTATCTTTGGATACATGCTGTTTTAAAGTAATCATCAACATGCAAGCCAATCATCTAACCATCTCTGGTACGCCAGAGGAGTACGATGCAGGGGTATGGCTTCCTCGCGTCTGCTTCGTGTTGTATGATTTGCAATTCAAGCATTTATGCCCCACAATATGATAGTTTACCTCTGACGTTTCTCCACAATCGTTGCACAGGATCCAAACCTTAATTCCATGCAATATCAGGAAACAAATAAACGTTTTTCAGTTCATATCTTTGTACGAACAACAAAGCTACTGTAAACTGATTTAAGGATTGTCATACCATTTTATCACGGTACATTTGAGGCATGGGAGTTGAAGCAACCTGAATCGAAGATGAATAAAAGAGATGGTTACTTATGTAGCATATGATAGTAGAAAAAAATAAAAAACTAAAAAAACATTGACGGTTATGGCACTAATTGTATACCTCCTTATCAAGCTTTTCCCAGACACGGGTCATGTCGCAATATGATTTTGAGCAAACTGGGCAAGAATACCTGCATGCCTCAACTATTAGAGCTTCAATAGGCCAAGTGTACATACTCAAAACTAAAAATAAAATAAAAAAAAAGTGTTATTAATATATATCTACAATAGCTCTCAAAATATATATATATATATATATATATATATATCTACAATAGCTCCAATCAATTTCTGAATAGTTCTATTTCAGTTTCATTAAAGGTAAGCGCATAATGCAAGCATCAAACTAATTTGTTATGATACATGTCACAGGGAAAAAATTGCTAATTCGAATGTTCACTGCAACAAAACTGCCAATTAAAATGATCACAAAGGCGTGAATTCCAGAAATCCCGGGATTGAAGAAGAGGCAAATCTTACTGAAAATGGCGTCCCATCTCCTTCACACACTCGAGATGTATAGTATGACCGCAACGCAGGACATTGATTTCTTTTCTTGTATCAAAAAGATACTGCATCATCCAGACAAATACAGTTAGAAAATGGGTATGTAATGCAATAAGCTTTGTGTTATCTATGCAGTAAAGCATGTATAGAACCTCAAAGCAAATGGGACAATTGTGATGCATCGCTCGCTCTATACATATATGTGCATCCTTCATCGAATTAAAATAGCAACATTCTGAAACAGGGAACATGCACCATAAACTACTGGAATGCGGCAATAAAAATCATAAACATAGTCAACAATAGAAAGTGACTTACCACATATATCACAATGGAAAAAGTTCTCTTGGCCACCAGTTCTATAAATACATAAGTGCAAAAAAAGAAAATTAGATTCACTGAGGAATTAATTTGATTAAAGAGGTGGGCGATAAACAAAAGATAAAATGCATGATATAAGTCATGAACCTGCAGATTCCGCATTTTTCACAGTGATACTGATTTTTTGAAACCTAGAGAGAATGCAGCGGCGTATGTGTAAATCGCATATTAAATAAAGCCTGCTTTTAACTAAGCATTTGAGAAGTTATTATAAGGAACTCACATCATCATCAAAGAATTTGCACCTCGAGCAAAAGTACTTCCCCATACAAACCCCACAATTAGTACACATTTGTTGAACCTAGAAAGAAAAGAACAAAATTAGGGAACATAAAAGAACAAGTTGATTGTTAACAGTAGATTTAGCACTTAAAAGTTAAAGCTCACATCTTGTTCTGTGTTGCACAATGAGCAGATGACCTGATAGCACACAAAAAAGCTAGTCAGCCAAATGTGTTACCCTAAATGCACAATATATGTTATGCAAATACTGATCAAAGAGGCAGATAACAATGAGTTCATGTCAAGGACTTCAATAAAGTGAAGATCTGCTTCCAAACATGACTGATAAAAGGCGAAACTAACCTTATTTATCTCTTGACGCGGGATATCGTGGCGTTTGAGTGGGTCGACATTTAAGGAGTTCTGCTTGATTATAAATCAAATTATACAGTTAGCTAGATATGCCTCTTCGAATACATCATATGTTAAATAATAATAATAATAAGTTGTACGTACCTTTGCATCATTGTGACAGTGTCTGCAATCAAAAATTTCATTACAACAGGGAGCTATGATCTTGCACTTCCTCTGGTAATGTGAGCAGCTGCCATTAATTAATTTTGTACAACAACATTGATTATATAAATTTAATAGCAACAAATTGAAGAATATATATATGAGAGAGAGAGAGAGAGAGAAAGTACCCATATTTCTGAAAGGCCATGTCAATCATGGTACATTCCTCATCTACAGATGAATGAGGAATTATTATTTGATGATTCAGACCACTTTCCATTAATCACTATAGCGCACAGATCTGCTACAAGAATTACAGACAAAAATAAATAAAAATCAAAACGGCATCGATGAAGAATATATATCTTAAGTTACAACGAGAGATGTGAGATTTTTCTAATTTATTTTTCGTTCATCTTTTACTCTTCAGATTCGATATTTTGATTTGTGTGTTAATAACTAATAAGTGCCAAGTCAGCAACGTTTGATTTTGTGTGTATTTCGATATGATGATTGATGACTAAGTGCCAAGTCAGCAACGTCTATACTTTATCCCTTAACACGCTACTACTACTCTCTCTCTCTCTCTCTCTCTCTCTCTCTCACCTATCCGTTTTGGCTGTCAGTTTTTCTCTTTCTTTTTCTATTTTTTTCTTCTTTTGTCGCATTTGGTTTCTAGAATCCACTTATAAGTTAACATGATATTGGTGGTATTTGTGAACATTAAAAAAAGAAGTTTAAACCGTTTTGTTTCTTCAATTTAAGGCACTTTTTGTAGTACTTGGTTTATGATGAAAAAGCACTTTTGTAGTGTTTGGTTTGCAAACTAATCACAAATCCTAAATAAGATTTGATGTAACCACGTCTCCAAGCATCATGTGTGTGTTTAAATGGGAGTTCTTCAGTTTTTTAATTGGAGCATAGTCAATAATAACTACTGTTGTGGTTCAACTGATTTCAGATATTAAAGCATTTGTCATTGACGAGTTAAAACCGGACATCCAGATCAGGCAAGCCAACATAGGAGAGCTACTTACTTGTTAACAGTAACTAATTTTCGCTCCAGTTGAAAAAACTTCATACAAGGACATCAATGACAGACATCCAGGTTTCTGTAACAAGGTATTTGATTAATAAAAGATGAAAATCCACATCAATGTAACAAGAACGACACTTAGCTTTCAGCGAATTGATAAAACCATACAAAATGATACATTACAAGCAGGAATATCTCAGCCATATGGCATATGTACATTCATCAAGTAAAAAAGAAAAATAGAAGGATACAAGGGGAAACGGACTTTGCGTCAAAATAGTTACCGACCAACAAGGAGGAGTTATATATACAAGTAGCCAACAACATTAGGGAAAGAATAAAAGAGAAAAATAAATAAATAAAAACCTACATTCTAATCCTTGTTGAAATTAGTAATGACAACTTATCAATTCAACAATTACCAGCCTGGAGTAAAAGCCCCTCAAGGTGTTCTTCCTATTCTCTCAGCTTACTCATCTACAAATAACTTAGATTCTAATTTAAGATAAACTTGTCAAATATCTTAATAATAATAAGAATACAATATACACAAACCCGATATAAGCTGAAATAAGGACAGCTTATTCCTTGTTGAACACTACTCGGGAACGTCAGAATCTGCTTCGTCGTGATTAATAATACGACACCTCGGAACTGCTTTTTCTAACATAGATGTACCCTTGAAAGTTATCATTTGCCAACACATTTTTCTATATCTCAGAAGCTGCATAATATAGAGAAGCAATTATGAGTGAATGGTAAAAGCTATGCTACCATTAAGCTCTACCTTTTACACCTTTTTTAATAGGAACTCCTTTTACCCTTACAGGTAGGGGGATGGGGGGGTGGGGGAATACGACAATTGGGTCGTTGTCTACCTGTTCTTCTGGCATCTTTTTAAACCCAAACTTTTCTGTCCATATAGACGTTGCCTCATCGGTAGCTGGGAGAACAAAACTTTTGACATTCAAAAATGCAAGCAACTTCTCGATGCAGGAGTACAGAAGTTGGAAGTATCCCTGCAAAGGCATTTCATTTCAGTCAACCCAAATGAAAATAAAATAAAATAATAATAATAATAATAATAATAATAATAATACTGCACAAAAAAGAGCCCCTCGTACTTAGAGAAGTCTACTTAACTAATTTCCCATGATAACACTAGAGACAATCAAGTATTTTCAATACCAAAAGTCAAATTCAGGCCATTCAACCTGTCATTTCTGATGTCACCTAAAAACCTGGAGGACTGACTCAGGCTTCTGACGCTACTTCTTAAACCTCTGTTGAATATGGAGATTCCAAAATAATGAAATATACATGACCAGTGGTCCTCAAGGTCCACAATTCATGCCCTCAGATAGAATTCTACTCCAACGCAACACCCAGGAGAGAGCTTTCTGATGTATAAGCACATATCTTTGCAAAAGTCCCACTATTTATAATAAGTCTTGGAAGTGTACCGTAACTAGTTTGACTCCATTCCAGGAGATAAAGTCAATTTGGAACATTAAATAAAAGGGAGACCCTATTTGTAAAAGAAAGGGAGAATTGTTGCTGCTTGCTTCATTGCATGTGAACAATAGATACTGATGGGTATGTCAAGACAAAAATAAATTAGTTACATCAGCAGCTAGGTCCTTCAACAGATGGGGGATACTTTACCCTTAACAAGTAATCAAATTTGGTTTAAATTCAAAACTATCAGCCAAAAATCACAAGAGGACAATTAAGGTCCGGAGATGGAGCTTAAAAAGAAAAAAGGCATCTCAGGAGTGCTAGAAAGTAGCACCCTTATATCACAAGATGAGAGCAGGAATTCTTAGAAGTACGGACAGTTGAATATTTAGTTTATTTCATTACATTGTCCAGTGTAGCAACTGAACAAGGTACTACACTGGCAATTTTAAGTGAGTGGTTGATTTAAAGAGAGACAATAGGTCAGGTAATCCAAGAGAAAAAAGGCCTTGTTAGGCAGATATGGAATAGGTTTTAAAGCCAGTAGGTCCACTCCAAGTTAGCAGTATCACACAAAGTTTGTGATCGATGCTGTCTATGACTACATAGAAATGATTACGCTAGCATCCTGAGGAAGGAAGGATGCATTAGGATGCATCAGCTCACCATGCAAAGATCTGTGAATTGGGTAGTAAGGCAATAGTACTCAGCATCAACCTTATGTTTTCAACGGAAACAAATAGGTCAGAATAATTGGTGAATACATGCTGCAACTCATGTTTACACAAACTAACTTTTGGTTTATGGATCGCTTTTGTTTCAGAACGAAGTAGGCCATATTTAAGTTCACTTGGGTAGAAAATATTGTAAGTAGGCCATATTTAACTTTTGTCTACACCTTGCTTTCCAGAATATTGTAAGCAAGATAACATGTTTGTCCACTTGGGTAGAAAATAATTTTATACTATCAGGGTAATGAAAAATATACATATGAAGCATGTGTATAATCTAAATTGCACTGCAAGGTAACAGTATATTCTTGATGAGTTGGAACAACTTACTTTGCCCTGATTACCACTGCGTGTAGCAGCCAACGGAAGTTCAGCTAATTCTTGTCCAAATATACGTAGAATCCCGGCAGATACAACGGTTGAGCTGCAAGATAGGAAAAAATTGTCGAACAATGAACTACACATTTTCAATAGCCATGAAAAAAGTAACCAAAGATGGAGAAATGTCCCTACTTCACTGTCAAGATTGCACAATACATGCCACTGAAGTCTTGACCTCTTATATTCCTCCTATCAGAGAGAGGGAGAGAGAAATAAAGATAAATTATACCAGACAATGCAAGAAATGAGGGAATATTATTAGGGAAGAAAAGCAGCCATGGACAGTAAAAGGTAAAAGAGCTCGCACATACCCATACACCATAGATGGAATGAAATCGCGTCCAGTTTCCGGATCGACAATTGGGTCAAAAGAATCCTAAAACACAATTTAAAACATAACCCTGAGGTTCTCATATATGTATAAAAATTAATATCAGGACATGTCCACCAAATATCGAACATAACTCTGCAGAAAGTTTTAATGCCAACATGGGAAGCAACAATCATAAACGCCAAATCATCTAAAAGGCTACCAAAGAATTTTGTAAATTGAGAAAGCTCCAATAGTCCAAATAGAGAACATTACATTTCCGCAACTACAACCTTAACCAACCATTTGCTGGAGAGTGATTTTTCATGCGCATCTGCTTTATTTTTGCAGAGGGTAAGTTTTATATTATCTTAGCATGTTTCAACCCAGGACTGATAATAAGCATCTTTTTATAGTTCTATAAGATTGAATGAATAAAAAACTAAACCGAGTTCATCAAATCACATACGAACGTGAATAAAGAGGAATTGAATATCAAACTACAATTTTACAATCTTACATGAAATATGGCCACGGCCTGCGATAGCAACACTCTGGTTTCACGAGACCCAATTTTTCCATTCAAGAGCCTCCATTTCACATCAAATTCAGTATCAGCACCAAGGCCATCTTCTGTCAGCTTCTTCCTCAAGACTTCCAAAGAGGCATCTGGGAGCTTTTCAGCACCAGCAGTTAGCAAATTCTGCAATGCTGAGTACATTTGTTTGCAGTTCGAAGTACAGAACCATTTTCCTTTTGGAAGATTCTGCAGCACAGATGCAATCAGGTTTAAAATGAAAGATGCAAGAATCTTTTATGCAAAAAAAAAAAAACATTCAAGCTAAACACAGAAAATTAATACATAGTTTGAACGTGCGCACCTTCAGATCAGCCATCTTGCACTTTTTTAAGCAACCAACATGATATTCTTTTTCGCACTGTTATTCAAGAAATATGAAATTAAATTGAGGTATTGTACTCCATAATTTGAGCAACACAGAAAACAAGAATACCTGATCACACAAAATAACTGTGCGTGGACCAAAACCAGATTTACTAAAATCATAGCCTCTGCAAGCAAGAGAAAATAACAGAAACAAAAAGGTTTGATGTATAAGTAGGACAACAAAAGCTTTTGAATTACCATGGAATCAACACAAAGAATGGAAAACATAGGAAAGTGTTTGTCGCGTGTTACCTGCATATCACACATGCTATTACTTCAGCTTCTTCGGGGTTCCTGACAGTGCGAATGCAACGGTTTGTGATCTGTTCTATCGGATCGATACCAAACACTCTTCCAGCTGCAACAGCATTGGCATTCCGCCCAACAAAACTTCCCTTCTGGAACATATTCTGGCAATATGTGCAAAACCATTTACCACGAGGGATACTGGACAGAGATGCACATTCTACACAGTAAGAAGGACATACAGGTTACACATTATCTCAGTACAAGCATCTAAAATTGGTATATATCTACAGATAGAGCGTTCTAGTAGGTTCAATTTAAATAGGTAATGATAAGGAAACCGTACGTCTAGGTTTAGCATATTACAAGTCTAACACCTATACCTTTATGAAAAGCCCTTGGACATCCATCACATAGCACAAGTTTGCCACCATCTGCACAAATGATGCACAAGTCATCATTCTCACTTGAAGAACGGTTGCCCCCTTTTAACAGAGAGATGGCAAATTCGTGAAGGGACACTCCATTAGATGTGTAGATATACATATAGCTGCATAAACGACAGCTGACATCAGGACTAAAATGTAAACAGAAAAAGATTCCAATATTCTTGATATTTCAATAGATTCAATGATAGATCGAGACTTAACGGTTTACGACGGGAAGCCCAACCAGCATGTGCTTCAAACTGAGATGGACTAACCTGCTCAAAATAGGAAACTAAGTTGATGAATCCACTAAAAGATACCGGTATTACAAATTCAAATTTTAGTACCAGAGTGCTACAGCAACGGCAAATTATTCCAGCTCCCATTTTATAACCATCACGCAGTTTCTGCAAACAGAGAAGCATATTATTAAAAAGTGACAATATTACAAAAAAAAATATCACTAAATATGGCATATTATGAACAACCTTGCCATGAGAATAGTAAGAGACTTCACTGCCATCTGGTAGTCCATCATTCTCAAAGACTAACTTGTGCATCGTCTGATCTCTGAATAAGATGATAATATTATCATATGCTTAGCTGAAAATATATAAATAGCGCAAATAAATAATTTTAACACCGAATGATCAACAAATAGAACTGGTACCAACTTTTTAGTAATCTTTGCTGAACTCTTTGATTGCACGGAGAATGGTGATTCACTTTTTGATGACTTAGACAATGAAGTAATGTTAGACAACCTGAACACCAGATGGAATAATCAAACACAAAATTTATTCTTAGATTGTTGAAATGTTCTATAATCATAATATTTAATGATAAGTACAAAAACCAACTTCTTTAAGATTTTTCTCGTGGTTTTGTCCTTGAGAGAGCCACCGACAGACGCACTACCATCTGAAGTTAGATCCGAAGATGATTTTGTACACCTCACTAAAGCAGTTTCAGGTGACTTTCTGGCGGAAGCTGGCCGCAATGAGCTTAACACAACAAAACATCACATATAAGAACAGAAGGAAGGTTCAATGCAAAAAATATTCAAATTAACCTTGTACAGTAAGTGGAAATAAGGTAACTTAAACTTTACGGGAAAGGCCAATTAAACCCACATCTTTGCTGTCTTCAGATTGCCTTTATTTTTTGTAGACAGCCGCAATGAGGATCTTCCGGAAGATTTTATACTAGAAGTCAAATCTGAATGCCTGAAGAAAAAAACATACAGCACACTCTCATCTTTTTAATATCCTGGAAGTGGCAGGGAAAGGATTCAAGGAGTAAGGAATAAAAAAGAAAAAAAAAAGATGCAGACTTTCTCTTTTTCCTTCCCCGACGACCCTTTTTCTGGAGGGTGTTACGCACTTCACCATTTTCAGGTAAGGTTAAACCCAAAAGTGGTTCCAAAGGCCTGAAAAGAGCCAAAAGAGCAGCAAAATTAGAAGGGCAAAGGCCATAGTAGTTCATAGCCAAAAGTTCAAATTCAATAACAGGTTAAGAGCCAAAGAACATAGCACTGCCCAACCGTACAGAGGTATAACACCCCCAAAAGAGCATTGGAGTTGTTGTATAGGAAGAATACCTAGATTTCACACATTCTGTATCAACTTCAGAATTCATAATATTCATGCAAGCATCACAAATTAGTTCCACCATTGCAGCCGACGTTGCAAGGAATGCATCTACAAACAAAAAGCAAAGCAAGACGTCTTGATTACCCCCAAAATGCAAGACAATTATACAGATAATAAACCAAACTTACCTTCACAATTGCGACAGGTGACAGATTCTTTCACCGGCAAAGGACCAACAAAATTTTGTATTGTTTCTTCCAATGTCTTAATGGAAGATTTCCTACATTCTTTGACCACATCAAGGAGACTTTTCCCATTTTCTAAGCATATATATTGCGATGCGCGTCTATATGATTTACAGGCATGGATCTCAAATTGGCAAGGTGGAACAACCTGTTTAAATTGAAAACGTCAATGTTTTGGAGTCTACTAGGTGCGTGAAACAGAAGATTACCCTACTCTAATGATTTCACTAAAACTGTAAACTTACCCTATTTCCCTTGCACAAACTGCAAGAACACAGTATTCCAGCATCTTTTATGGTTCCGCGTAACGGGAATCCCTAGAAGTACAATAGCTTTAGTTTAGAATCTTCAACAAAACTAGATATATACATTAAAGCAACATAATTTCAAAGTCATCATTGAAGCTTATTCTTACTAAACCTCAAATAGTATGATAAAGTAAATTTTGCAACTCCCAAAAGTATCATAAAGAGACAAAGTTGCACAAATTAGTCCTCTATGCAGCACATAAACGTAAGAAATGAAGATTAATTCTAACCAGTACTAGACCAAACTTACTCATCTCCCAATAGAACAGTAATTTCAATAGTGGTTAAAAAACAAATACTATTGCAGCAAAATAAAGAAGAACAATGACAGCTACGTAGATCCAACATCAGCAACAACAACTAAATAGCAACACGAACGTATTCAACACGGTTGTTCCCGAACATACCCTCTTTCCACCATTGTAGAAAACCGGGTACCCTTCAAGCAACCCAGTCTCAAAAAGCTCTCTAACAGTCGTCGGCCGCCCTTTCAAAACAACCGGTTTCGCAATCTTCACTTCCACCTTCTTCGTCTTGGGAGTCGTCCCCAACACCTTCAAAATCCGACTCTCTGTTCCCTCTCCATCCAAAACCACAGCATCCTTCAAATCCCCAAACTCTCCATTCTCGACTTCATCCGTCTTAAGCACGGAGCGCGTGAATCTACGACTCCTCTCCATCGGCTCCTCCTTCACTTCAATATCCATCAACTCTCCCTCCAATTCACCAACCCCTAAATTCACCGAATCACACCCAGCTCCGCCGTTCACACTCACAGCCTGTCCAAAATTAGTTTGAATCCCCGAATTACCCTCGAGTTCATCGAAATCCCTAATTCCACCCTCGCCTCTACTCTTCAGCCGCTTACTCCTAGTGTATACGACGAAGCCATTGGCCTCGCTCGGCCTAACACGTGGCGCGTAACTCCGATCGACCCGATCCGTCCCGTTCAGTTCGGGTCGAGATGGATCATGCAACATCGGTTCGGAATTAGCTTGCAAAATCTCAATTTGAAGCCCTAATTCGGGCTTCATTGCTGTTAATTTAGCTTCTCAACACGAAGGAGAGTTGCTCCGATTTGAATCTGCTTTTCGAACTGAATTCAGTAGGATTGTGTGTGCGGTGGCAGAGTGAGGGGAGTGAGAAATATAGTGAGAGAAAGTGAAGGGGAGAGGGAGATATAGAGAGAGAGAGAGAGAGAGAAAATTCAGCTGGTAGATTTGGTGCAGCGATTTTCAATTTTTGTGACAATTGTAAAACTAGCCGGGTTTGTTGGTAATTGTCAAAGTAGCCCCTGTATGATTTCTTTTTCGTATAAATGACTCGTGATATATGTAAAATAAGCACATACCTCATCTCCACAATAAAACTTTTTATGAATTAAGAATTTCATTTGATAAAATTGTCGGAGTCTACGAGAGAGAATCTCCGATTACAAAAGGATATCCACATGTAGGTCACAAAAAACGATAATTTTTTACCTATCAAAAGTTTTTGCCCAAACAAAAAGATTGTGAAACGCTACCAATTTGGTCTCATTTCGTCTCGGTTACAATACACCGAAAATACAATAGAAATGAGCATGAAACAAACCAAACTATGTTGGTCTATTACAATGAATGGGACTAGCTTTGTCGGGAACACCTATTACACGAAAGTGAGCCTAAAATGACTAAAGTATCCTCAAATAATCGAATATGGAAACGGTGGAACCGAGAGCGGTTTGATGCTGAGGTAACAGTCGAATCTTGTAATAGTCGACTTCAGGTTCAAATCTGAAAACTCTCGAACGGGTCGGGATGGTCGATATCGATCGCTTGCTAGAACAAATCAGTCGAACTCAATAACAGTTGAACAATCGAATGATCTAGTTCGATTGTGGTAGGATTGGTGCACAGTAATTAATGTGTGGCGTGAATCTCGGGGAGCGAGGTATTTATAGATCCCGAATTACAAGACTCGCTCCGCAAACGGGCATTAACAATCAAACGGAGATGTTCAATTGTCCCAAAAGAGTCAAACCACCTTGGTTCGATTCTTTCTTTTTGGGCTTCTAACAGGGCAGGTCGGCCTAGCTCACTTCAGGGCCACCTAAAACACCCCACTATATAGCCCCCCCAATTCGGTAGTTGGTCATGATTCAAGAGCGCGTGCCAAATTCTATAGCGATTGTTGCTGCCTTGGAACTCGGCTTCGTTCTGCTTCAAAATATGTCCCCCTCTTTAGGAGCCGTAATCCGGAGGATCGGCTTTTTAAAAAATAATAAATAAAAAATAGTTGGCTTCAAAATATGTCCCTCATTTGGAGGTCGTAATCCGGAGATCAGTTGCCAAATAAATAATAAAAAATATTTGTCTTCAAAATATGCCCCCTATTTGGGAGTCGTAATCTGGAGGATCGGTTGCCAAATAAATAATAAATAAAAAATAGTTGGCTTCAAAATATGCTTCCCATTTGGGAGCCGTAATCAAGAGGATTGGTTGTCTAATAAATAATAAATAATAAATATTTGGCTTCAAAATATGCCCCCTATTTGGGAGCCAAGACTCGAATTCTATTGTTCTGGATAATATCGAACATAGGGGATTCGATAGTTATGGACGGTTTTGGAAACAATCGAATCATGGTCGATTCAATTGTTGTACGATTGTTTTGAATCAATCGAATCAGGGATGATTGTTCTGGGGACAATCGAACATTGGAGGTTTGATTGTTCTGTACATGGGCCTGCTATGGAAAGCCTTTTAATGCGGGCCATTCTCTATAAATAGGAAAAAGGGTTGAGGGAAATGGGCATTTCTTACCTGCGTTGTGAGCTTTTGTGTTTTAAGTTGTATCGAACATGTGGGTGTTTGATTGTAAAATAAGTATCGAATTTCATGTTCAATTATTATTTATGGTTCGACTGTTTAACTTAGAGAATTTTGTGTTGTTTTCTCACTTTCTGCTTGTTTCTTTGCAGTTGCATTTCCCATTTCGTGAAGCGTTCGTGTCCAACTTCGTATATTCAGAGGTAGTGTGGCTATACTTTTTAGGACTTAATTTATGAAAATTAGTGTTTATTTACATATGGTAGAGTCAAGTTAGTGCAGTCAGTTTCGCTTGTTTTGATTTTATTTTCAGTTTTGTAAGAAAAATGTCAAACCAAAACGTGAGTGTGAAAGTTATTATTGGGAGTGGTTGGAGTAACGACTCCAATTTTGAGTTGAGTAGTTTGATAAGAGCACCCAGTATCGGTGATTCGCGGTCAGATCTGGCTAGAGAAGTTTCTCCAGGCCGAGTTGGAGGTGGTGATGATCAATCATCGGGAGGTAGTGAAGGTCTCGCCGCCCAGTAGAGGCTGGACGGTGAGCCTATATGATGTGGTCGACAACCGGTCCAATAGCGAGCCAGACGGGATGAAAGAGATGGAGGTGGATGAATCCAACGAGGAGGCCGAGGCTGTGGATATGCCATATATTGAAGATGTCTCGTGTCTGCAGCATAGTCGGGCATATCTACATGATACCTTTCATATTGGTCGAAATTATAAGATTAAGATTCCAAGGGATGAACAAAGGGTCCACACTGCACCCCCGGGGTTTCTCACGGTATTTGTGGGGCAATTGGTCAATGGTTTGTGGTTCCCCATCTCTTCCGATGTTACTAACCTCTTTCGAACCATAGGTTTGGTGTCAAGCCAACTTATGCCGAATTCGATTGGGCATTATGGGTTTCTTGCTCCCGATGAATGGGCTGAGTGTGCCTTGCGGTCCCAACAAATTATGGGCTCTATTCGAGGTGGAGCACAAGGGTAGGGGATTTTATCATGTGAAGACCCTAAAAAAACACAAAATCTTGTATGGGGAGCGAACGGGCAATGGGAAAAGTTGGAAGAAAATATACTTTTACATTAAGGAGAGTTGGACGAACGAATTTTTGTCCCTGAAGGATTGGGTGGACGTACCGAAGATTTAAATCCCTCGCGGGGTGGGAGGTATGTGGTGGGGCAACACCTTTAGGGCCAACCTCGTGACCAATCACAAGCTTGACGTGACCAAATTGGTTATGGATGATACTCTGAGTCTTGGAGGGTTATCTCTGGTCCTGTATACGGGATCAGATACTATTGGTATATGGGATTTAGTCGTGTTAGAAACCTAATCATGTAATTTTGGTGATGTTGTTATTGATATGCTTTTGTTATTTTCTTGCAGAATCGTTCATCATGAGTCGTCATGTTTGCATGAACCAAGTCTTGGCGGCCAAGAGTGAAGCAACCTAGGTAGTTGTGCCGACTGCGATTCCCGTCAGGGAAAAGAAAAGCCAAAGGAAAGGCTGGGACAAGGGACTCACAAGCACAGATGCAAGTTGGGGAATCTAGCCGAGCTCCCGCGTTGTTTGACCCGTTTAAAGTTTCAAATTATGGTGAATGAGAGCCCTCGCCAATTCTTGTGGATGATAATAACTCGGGAAAGATGATTCGGCGGATACTGTCGTTGCGGCGAAGAGAAGACGAGTGCACCAGACTAGGTCACAAACGAGTGGAGCCGGATATCATGGGGTGCAACCGTCTGTTGGGGGTCAAACTGGCACTATTCCAAGTAGGGGCCCTGCCAAGAGCAGCCGCCATAGGGGTTGCTCGTGTCCGTGTAGGTGGAGTCACGCAGTCTGAGGAGGAGGCAATCGAAGTGTTGCGCGTGTTGTTTCATAATCTTGCCACACGGTTCCCCACGTCTACAAAAAAATGGACTGAGTTGGAGAGGCTTGTGCTACTATTGGTTAATTCGGTAATTACATCGTTCCCCTGATTATATACTTACATTGTTTTGAATTTTGTGTCTGTAGTTTATATAGTTGACCTTTTCAGCAAGGCGGCGGCGTCGACGTGATAGCCATGGCTTGGAGCGGGCGCATGAGGAGAAAAAGGCTGGCATTGAGCAGTTAAGAGCGGAGTATCAGGAGACTCTAAAGGCGGCGCACGACAAAAATGATAAGGCGTTGAGGCTTGCAAGGTGATGGGTAGCATTTGGTGTGATACAAATAGAATATAAGCTAACAAATAATTATCACGTCTAATTCCCACTATGTCGCAAGTGCACGAATCAAGTAATAACAAAATGGTAAGTATAGTTACAAACCAAATATCGAATCCCAAGGGAGTGATGGACTGTTGAATGAATCACTTAGATGCAGAATACTAACGTACTGTCACTTTTGTCTCTTATGTTTGCAAGATGAATGCTCTTTAATCTAAGAATGCTATGGATGTTGTTTAGTCTATGAATGCTTAATAACTAGGATGCAAGAATGATTTCTATCAAAGATGCAAGAAAACAGTAAATTATGGTTTTGGAGTTTTGAATGCTAAATAACAGTAAAAGATAATGAATCTAAGAAAGCAATTAAATCTATTAAACTACAAAAGTTTTGAATTAAACTAAATTAACTAAACTAAAACAGAATTGAATTAATTGATTGATTGGTTGTAAGCAAAATAAAGAAAGATTGTTTAGAGGTCTGGTTTCACAAAGAGCTCTTCATATATTTTAGTTCAAGTCCTTGGTAGTTGCTTGATGGTACACACCTAATGGATCCATGGTATATGGCAGAAGCTATCCCAGCCACACCTCTATGAGTCTCTAATAACCTATTGTGTTAACCAAATCAGCCCAATTGTCAGTTGTTAGTAGAGAGTTCATATCTGCAACCCAATTTACTCACCATGCTCGCGTCAACAAAATCCTACATAATTAAGATATGTATAATGTGATCTATGTATTGCGCTCCAATTGCTTTCGCAAATCCAAAGTCACAAATCAAATATATGTATATATATATATGTATATATATATATATATATATGACAGTCCTTAGAGTTCTATACTTCGGGTGGCCCCACACGGGTGCTTCCATTTCATCCCAGCGATAGTAAGGTTAGTCACACAATATACTATTATTTTATCTAGACATGCAAGAACACCAAGTACACACGTCATAAAATAACTAAAATATATTCATTAATCTGAGTTAGCTCCTCATAGTCACGAGTTCAACAATCATCAAAGAAGTAAACAACATAAACAAGATAAAAAGGGTAAAGAAAAGCTTCTCTGATCCGGTAGCTAGAACTTCGTTACTTGACTCTTCTTCTTCTCTCCTTGATGATCTCTTCTTCTTCTAAACTTCTTTCTCTCACACAATGACTCTACTAAACTAAGACTTTGTGGTGCTCTCTTTCTCTTTGGTGGCTCTTAGGGTTTCTCTATAGGAAAGTTGTTGTATGCTACTGTAATTTTCTGAAAGCTTCGTCTCTCATACTGTGATCGTACCCTTCTTATTTATAGTTTTTCTTCGTTGCATGCCTCATTCTAGGGTTTCTGTTGTTCATGCCACTTCCCAAAAAGTTGCGCGATCAGGGGATGCGCGATGTGCCATCGTGCAACTGCCGCGTGATCTGGTTTTCCCAACGCTCTTCTCATCACGCTGGACTATGCCTCTTATGCGCGATCCTCTGATGTCTGCTCTTCAATCACCATATGCTCAAGTCTTTCTTCATTGAATCTCCACATTAATGCTCTGACCCTTTATATTCCAAAAACATCCATTGGTCATTTTTAGCTTAATTTCATCATGACTCCATAAAATCCTAAGAAAATACAAAACAATACGAAAACAAGTAAATATGCTATCATAAGTAATCAAAAGTATAAGCAAGTTGATACTTAAATCACGCCTAATAAACGTTTATCAAATACCCTCAAACTTAAACCTTTGCTTGTCCTTAAGAAAACTCACTTTTGACTCGATCTAAATTAGAATGTGATTATCAACATGTCTACATGCATAAGTGTGAGTTCTCAAAATGCAACATATGGTCAAAACAAGAGATGAGATGGAATAGACAAATACAAGCACATCAAGTTTAATATGGTCATCTTCATATATGTTTCATGTGCTCTAATAGCATTTGATGTTGTTGTTCATGTATAAGAGTTATTTTCATGTAACAAATTTATAAAAGCATAGCTCTTAATATATAATCATTCCAATTTCCCTCTTCACTCTTTTATTACCCTAGACTCAAGTAGACTTCACATGTTGAGGATCGTAGGACTTTATAAGCTTGTAATGTTAGGCTCGGGTATGGGCTATAAATGGAAAAAGTCATATATGAGTTCTAGAGATGTATGTAGTAAACCACTCATGTATTTCTCTTTCCTCCATTGTTTGTGCCTTCTTCATTTAGTCGTACATTTTGGGCTTTCTTTTTGGCATCTTTTCATATGCGTTTTCATTTGGGCATGTATTAAAACCAACCTATACTTCATGATTTTTCGAGAGACACCCCAAATTTAGAGTTTTTGGATGGGTTATTTGTGTGCTCTATTATGTTCATCCTCCTTTGTTATTTAGATTTTTCATTATCGCTACTGCTTTTGTTTTGACCTCCTACTTTATCCCTCCAACGATCCACTACATCAATCTCTAGAAATAGGTGGGATATAGATTTTTCTGTTTTGGCTCAGGGTGGGTAATTAGACTTCATAAACAAAAGACTCGTAACAATAGATTTCAGTGGGGTACTGTGAATATTTTTATATTTCATGAAGGTTTTTGGCTTGAAAGGCTCAAACTCAGTCTATAAAAAAGATGGCCTATTTCATTTCCTCAACATAATTTCATCTGCAATCATCTCAAATAATAGCCAAATAATTCATTCAAGTTTCACAATTACATGCTTCATTACTATATTCTCATAAATAAGCAACATTAGTCTCATTTTCATACATAAACGACAGATTGGAAAATCTTTACAAAACTAAAATACGCTTTTAACCATATTACACAAGATGTACCAAAAGTATTCATATTTTCCTTCATCTCAGATTCGTACTATATTATGCATATACTATCATATATCTACACTTATTCATGCTTTTCATGCTTCAAATTTCTATTCTAATGACTAAAAAAAAACTAGACTCAAAAACTTAAAAAAAAAAACAAGATAAATACATAACAATTAAGTAAACAAACAAAGCGTAGCTTCTCCCCCCACACTTAAATCATGCGATTTCCTCATTGCGTAAAAAAATAGAAAGAATTAAAGTAAAGATTAGAGGACTCCCCTGATCAAGCTCAAAGGACACTCGTCGGATTTTCAGTGGTGTGACTTTCTTTGTTCGTTATGCTCTCCTCAATCTCTCGCAGCTCTCTTTAGTTGAGATCGTTGATGTTGTGGAACTGATACTTGATCTCCTCCAATTGATTCACTAACTCAACATTAGTCTTTTCTAACCGTTCACTCACCTCTAGCCATTGCTCATATGTCGTTTTCTGTCTCTTGTGTGAGGGTGATAGAATTTCTTCAATTTCTTCTATTGTTGATAACTCGTTAGTGTTGAAAGTTGATTCTATCGCTTGTCTCGCTATGTGATTTATGGGATATGTATTTCGTTGGTGTATGTCTGTATCAAGCTTCGGACGTCCTTCTTTGATACAAATAACAGTTATGAGTGCTCCAAATTACATGAAACGTGGAGGACCGTTGATGGTGTGTTCCTCCAAAGCTTTGATTATGATTTCTTCGATATTTGGTGTATCACCTCTTTTAATGCACATCATGATCTTAGCTTGTTCCCATGAAACTTTTCCTTCACAATCTGGCGGTAAGATTCTTGAACTCAAGTACAAATAAAACTCCTTCAGGCGAGTTTTAAGTAATCCATAATCAGCTTCAAGTTTCCCCTCTTGGTTGATTTGAAACGCTTTCTTGCTTGTGGTTAGCTGTTCCGAGGTAAGACCCTTTGATAATTTCTGATAGGAACTCTGCCTCTCCATGGATTTCTTCGTTAAACCATAGTGTTCGTTGATTCTTTGTACAATGAAATAAACTTCATGAAGTCAGGTCATGGTTGATGTCTCCCTATGATCATAGTGAGCGTAAAACTCACGTACTAGGCTATCATTAACTACTCCCGATCTCTGTGCAACTAGATCCAAGTTGATCTTCTTCATGCTAATTCTTGGAACTGTAAAACCTTGCTTGTCCACAAAATCACTGTGTAACAACTGGATATAAACCCCATAGCACCCTTTTCTAGTAAACGTGTTCAAGTTATAATCCTCTTGTGCTATGCTAAGGTTCTTCGTTGTTGTTGGTCTTTCTGTCTTTGGATCAGTGGTGTAGTACCTTTCCGATGCCATGTTCTTCTACAAAGAACAAAAGAAAAATAAAAATTATTTCAAGAAATTTCTACAGATAAGAGAAGTAGAGAAGAAATAGCTTTATGAATTCTGAGAGATAATAGAATTGCAAGAGTAATTAGAGTTATAAATAAGAGAATTCTTGATTAAAAATTTTGAAATTTTTCATTAAGTTGCATAACTCTCCTAGAATAAATAAAATTACAATGGAAACAACTCATGTATCAATGAAATTTAATCATAAGAAAAATGTAAGTATAGTAAGAAAGGTAAAGTTAGAGATTGCTCATCCAAATCCCATGGATTATGATTTATGCATGTCTCATGATGCCTTTCGAACTGAGATACGTGTACTGCAATAAAGTTTGAGACATGATATTGTCATTGCGCATCCTAATCGTGCGTCTGCTGCGCAATGTAAACTTTGACGCGGTATTGGACATCTTGATTGTTTATGAAATTATTGCGCCACCAAATCAGATTGCACATCTTGATCTCGCGTGTGAGGCACGATGTAAGCAGTGGTCGCTCGTCTGGATCGTGTGTGCTACTAGAAAACCTGTTATGCATGCTCTGATTTGTGTTGTTCTTACTATGTCCAATATCGTCCTGCTTGTACATGTTCGTCCCCGAACTCATATATTCTTTCACTTTCTTTGGTTTTTCCTATCTCAATTGTTAGCTCATAAAAAGAATGGGATAAATTGCTATATATGACTCAAGATAAAAGGACATTAATATTTATGCCCTGTAAGTTTACCCTTTTAATGAATCTGCCCAATAACTACCGAATTTTTAAAAATAACCTACGAATTGGCATTTTCTTAATTTTTATGCCCTGTTGCTGCCACATAGGAAAAAAACGGTGACGTGTCTGCCGACTTGGAAAGAAAGACACACGCCATGGCTGTCACATGGAATATACTTAAAATATAAATATATTTATATCCATAATATATATAAATATATATAAAAATATATGTTTATGTATTAAAATATATCGAATATATATAAATATATAAGAAAGGGAAAATATAAATATCATTTTTTATTACTGAAATTAAAAAAAATCATTTTTACTACTGAATTTTTTTAAAAAAATAGACCCCCCCAACCAGCCCGCAACCCCCCCCCCCCCCAACACAGCTGCAACTCGTCGGTTGCAGCAGTGGATCGACGCCACCACTACAAGCCGCCACCACTGCAACTCGCGGTTGCACTGGTGGCGCCGCCACCGCCACCACTACAATCGCAAGTTGCAGCAGTGGGAGGGGGGGTTGGCCGGGGTGGGGTGGTCTATTTGTTTTTGTTTTTTTTTTAAATTTCAGTAATAAAAATGATTTTTTTTTAATTTCAGTAATAAAAAATGATATTTATGATTTTTTTTCTTTTTTATATATTTATATATATTTGATATATTTTAATACATAAAGATATTTTTTATATATATTTATATATATTATGGATATAAATATATTCCTTGTGGCAGCCACATAACACAAAATATATATTTTTGTTTTAAATAAAATGATGTGGCGTGTGGCTTTTTCCATGTGGCAGCCATGTAAGCGCATTTTTTCCTATGTGGCGGATTTATTGGGCAGATTTATCAAAAGAGTAAACTTACAGGGCATAAATATTAATTTGTCCAAAATAAAAATTGACTAAAAATTGAACTAAATGCTAGACTCGGAAAAAAACTGATTACTGTGGGTTGCCTCCCACACAACGCTTAGTTTTACATCGGTTAACTCGACAATATAGACGGATTTAATGAGGTTTAAATATTCGGAAGAGACTCCAATCTTCAAAATATGTCAATGTATCAGCTTTAGCCGGTTTTCTCGTCTTCTTCATCGGAGACTCTTTTTCATAACCTTGCTTTCCAACCTCTTGTCGTCTTCCATCGTTGCTTGCTATTGAACTCTCTTTCTTTTGGCCTTCTTTATGCAGTTCCTCACGAGTTCTATGTTGCATAACACTCCTCTTCAGATTTTCATCTTCATCTACCACTACTTGCATATGAACTCTTTCTCTTTTGGCTTTCCTCTGTAGTGGTTTGCAAGTTCCATGTAACAATCTTTTTGCTATGGCATTGGAATATGGTGCTTTCTTTCTCCTTGCTTTTCGATGAAGTGGCCCACTCTTTCCAACCCGTCGCCTTCTTGATAGTAGCATTGTGACTTTGGCATACACAGTTGGTTTATTTTTCTTCACCGTCCTATGAGATGGCTTTCCACTCCCGATTCCCAATTTTGCATATGTTAAATATTCAAGTTCAACACATTGGGTAGTGAAATTATGGTACCTAACATGATTATCCAATTTAAATTCTTTAATTGTAGGTGCATAATTGAGAAGACATTCAGTATTGGGATCCACGATCATGTCATTCGTCACCGGCTTATCCTTCAATGCAACCGTATCTTCAATTGGTAGGGGTGGTTTGGCCTTTGCATTGTTATCCACGCCAAATTCTAAGTTGAACTTTGTCTTCCCATCATTATTCTTCAGTGTTGGGTCACTCACTTGTTTCTCCACCATCTCTTCTTGTGCATGAATAGTAGGCATTGGCTCAAGTTCAATCTTTACTTGTGTAATGATGGCATGGGGTTGTGTCACTTGATTCTCCACGACGTCGATTTGAGGTTCTGTGTGATCAATCTCCAATGATTTATCTTCTTCTATTGATACTTCTTTGTTATCCTTGGTATCATCGTTGACTGCATCCAGCACATGTGTGTCATTCTCTGTTTTGATCAGTATTGCACTTTGTGATTTTGAAGTATCACGTGGAGTCAGTATCATCAGGAACTCGTTGATATCGAGTATAAGGTTCATATTTAAACAATCCTCCAAGGTAACACAATGTTCCAAACATTTTCCAAATGGGCCAGAGAATGCAACATCACCGTAGTAGTATGTCCAATCAGGTAAGGCGTCCTCATCGTCGGCATTCTCTTCTTCAGACATCTATGCGTCCATAGTACCTACAAAATTACTCAAGGACTTAGGAAAAAACAATCTCCAAAAATATAAAAATATAAAAGAAACTAATAGAAACCGATTGTCCCTGAAAATGTAGACAAGTCACAATCCTGGCAAAAAAGTTCAATGATTAATACATAACAAAAATACCCGTTACTCCCCGGCAACGAAGCCAAAAACTTGATGGGCAGCGTTTGGTGTAATACAAATAGAATATAAGCTAACGAATAATTGTCACGCTTAAGACCCATTGTGTCGCAAGTGTACGAATCAAATAATAATAAATGATAAGTATAGTTACAAACCAATTATCGAATCCCAAGGAAGTGGTGGATTGTTGAATGTATCACTTAGATGTAAAATTCTAACGTACTGTCACTTTTGTCTCTTGTGTTTGCAGGGTTAATTCTCTTTAATCTAAGAATGCTATGAATGTTGTTTAGTCTAAGAATGCTTAATAACTAGGATGAAAGAATGAATTCTATCTAAGATGCAAGAAAACAGTAAATTATGGTTTCGGAGTTTTGAATCCTGAATAACAGTAAAAGACAATGAGTCTAAGAAAGCAATTAAATTTATTAAACTACGAAAGTTTTGAATTAAACTAAATTAACTAAACTAGAACATAATTGAATTGATTAATTGATAGGTTGTAAGCAATATAAAGAAAAATTATTTAGAGGTCGAGTTTCACAAAGATCTCTTCATATATTTTAGTTGTAGTCCTTGGTAGTTGCTTGATGGCTTCATATATTTTAGTTCCAGTTCCTTGGTAGTTGCTTGATGGTACACACCTAATGCAGGAGTTATCCCAACCACACCATGTGAGTCTCTAATAACCTACCTTACGGGATTAGCCCAATTGTTAGTTGTATTAGTAGAGAGTTCAAATCTGCAACCCAATGAACTCATCAGCCTCGCGTCAACAAAACCTACATAATTAAGACATGTATAATGTGATCTATGTATTGCGCTCCAGTTGCTTTCGCAAATCCAAAGTCACAAATCATATATATATATATATATATATATATATGTGTGTGTGATAGTCCTTAGAGTTCTATACTCCGGGCGGCCCACACGGGTGTTTCAGTTTTATCCCAGCGAGAGTAACGTTAGTCACACAACATACTATTATTTTATCTAGACATGCAAGAACACCAAGTACACGCCTCATAAAATAACTAAAATATATTCATTAATCTGAGTTACTCCCCTACTCCAAGCAATGAGTAGGTTAGCTCCTCATAGTCACGAGTTCAACAATCATTAAAGAAGTAAACAACATAAACAAGATAAAAAGGTTAAAGAAAAGCTTCTCAGATCCGGTAGAACTTCATTGCTTGACTTTTCTTCTTCTCTCCTTGATGATCTTTTCTTCTTCTAAACTGCTTTCTCTCATATAATGACTCTACTAAATTAAGACTTTGTAGTGCTCTCTTTCTCCGGCGGCTCTTAGGGTTTCTCTGTCGGAAAGTTGTTGTATGCTACTGTAAGTTTCTGAAAGCTTCATCTCTCATACTCTGAACGTACCATTCTTATTTATAGTTTTTCTTCGTTACATGCCTCCTTCTAGGGTTTCTATTGTTATGGCCCACTTCCCAAAAAACTGCGCGATCAGGGGATGCGCGATGTGCCATCCCGCAACTGCTGCGTGATCTGGTTTTCCCAACGCTCTTCTCATTGAAAGTGCAAGTGTTGTGAGGAAGTGTTGGTCAAACACTCTGAAAAAAGATGTTGGCACAACACTGAACTCAACACTGTTCTGTCTGATTTAATTATATCAGTGTTTTCAGACCCAGCCCGATCACAGAATCGGTGAAGCTACTGGGTAGCGGGTCAACAGGTCAGACCGGTTGGACCACTGAGTGGACCAGTTTGTTGACTTTAGTCAACGTTAAATAAAAATATAATATAAAAATTATTTGTATAAAAAAAATTATAAAATTGTGAGAAATATTTTAAGTCGCTAGTATTTTGTTATATTATAAGAAAAATAAGAATATGGTTATCACAATACTATGACTTGAATACGTGACCTCCAACAAAACAAGTTTTTGGTAAGTAGTGGGAACCATTGAGCTATCCAACAATTTAATAAATAATACAACAAACCATATATTTAATACAAGCTAAAAGATTGATTTATTTTTCTTAATATTGACTAACCGTATCACGAAATTCAAGACAAGAACAACGTCACTTAGCAATACAATCTAGAATATGAAAAATGCATTGGACGAATTACTAGGCTTGAAATTCTAGAATGCATGCTCGTTTCGCTTCAAAATTAAATTAAGTATGGAAAACAGATTTGTTTTGAAAATTTATTGGTCCAAATCGCCGCAGGCAGTTTTCGGTGGATAGATCTCGTCGAGATACCCCAAATACAAAAAAAATGCGTCCAAAACGGATGCTCCTACGCAAAGTTATGGCCTTTCAAAGTTTTGCATTTTTTTCTTTATTTTTTTTCTAATTTTTGAGGCAGGATTGTAATTAGCAAAAAAATGGGGAGGCTGGTTTGCAATTGACCTAGAGCAAAAAAAGAAAAAAAAAGGGCAGACCGTTCGTAGGCCCAACCGGATCACCGGGTTGACCGGTCAGACTGAAAAAAATTTCGATCGACTCGCTAGAGACTAGGAACCCAATTTTGGGGTAGAATCGGGCCTCACAAGGCACCGGTTCCCGGTTGAACCGATCAGACCAACAGGTCCGGTTCGAGTTTCAAAACAGAGAAATATATTAAATATGTTGTTTTTCCTTTATTCGTAAACTCACCTAGTCCACAACTGTAGTTATCTGTGAATATTTCAGAGTATCAAGGAACGTGCAGAACACTGCTAAGGAACGAAAGGATAAAAGCAAAAAATTCACAGAAGATCTTGAAGATAAGTGTTGAAGATCTTATGAAGATAATGCTGAAGAAGATCTCGGAGTTATCCAAGTGACAAGAGAGCAATCAACAACTAGTGTCTATCACGCCATGGTTCAAAGACGATCAAATCTTATAAAGAGGCGTGCTCGTCCTCAAGAATGACAACAAGACTAGAATTAAGTTCTGAAAGTGTAGAAGTAATTCTTGTATTTAGTTGGTCTTGTTTTACTGCGTTTTATCTAGCTAAACTATAGCTCATAGGTTAGTTAGTGTAAATATTGGGTTCCTACTCAGTTGTATTTGGTAAAGTCATTAAATTAACGTTTAGTGATTATTTGGCTGTAAGGCTCGGCAGGTTATATTCATATAACCTGCTTAAAATTCATCTTATTTTCTGTTGCTTAAATAATATACAACGAGTGTTGGGACATCACCGAATACAATCGGTGTTGGCACAACATTCAGTGTACACACAGTGTGTGAATCAAAATAAAAATGTACCAATCGCAGTCCATACATTTACAATTGGTATCAGAGCCAAGCACCTAATTCATTGGTGTTTGGATTTAGTGCCATACCATTGATAATGTGAACCCTAATACTAACAATAGCTTACCAGTGCTGGATGGGACAAACTATGTTTATTGGAAGATCAAGCTCAGACAATACATCAAATCCTTAGGCCCAGGGCATGGAAATCAATCATTGATGGTTACTCTCCACCAATGACGGCCAGAGACAACAACAATGATGTACACCTGAAACCTGAAGCTGATTGGACTCAAGCAGAAGTCATTGAAGAAGCCAATAATGAGAAAGCACTATATGCCATCTTCAGCTGGATTGATCCATATATGTTCAGGTTAGTACAATTATGTAGAACTGCGAAGCAAGCCTGGTTGCTCCTACAAACACATTGTGAGGGAGATGCCAGTGTTAAAGAAGCTAGACTTCAAATTGCTTTAAAAAAATGAAAGTATAGAGATGGGTGATGATGAGTCTGTTACTTCATACTTTGCAAAACTAATGAATTTGTCAAATGAATGTCAAAGTCTAGGTGATCCTCTAACTAATAAACAAATTGTTTACAAAGTTATGAGAACTCTGTCTCATAGGTTCGAGGTCAAGAAGGTTGCGATCTAAGAAGCCAGACACATGTCATCACTTAACTTTCACACTCTTCAGAATGTCTTACAAGAATTTGAAATGAACTCAAAACCAACTACAAAACACAAAGTCATTTCTCTAAAAGCCGCTGAAGAAGAAGTAGATGATGAAACTGAAACAAGTGCTTATCTAGGTTCTATATTAAAGAAGTTCAATAAAATTGCTTTAAATGACAAAGTCAGAAAAGGGAAGAATGTGCCTCCTAATCTAAGAAGAAGTTTTCCTGGTAAAATGGTTAAGTATACCTTCAAAAAGCCTACTGAGAGTGACGCTAAGAATTTGAAAGAACTTCAATGTTTTAAATGTAAAAGCTTTGGACATATATCGTATGAATGTGCTAACACCTTGAGAACCAAAGGTAGCTCTAACTGGGTATGCATAGATGATATTGATGATGAGACAGGTTTGGAGGAACTACCAGAAAAACAGGTATCAGAAGAAGTTCACACAGCAGCTCTGTCTGCACAAGTCAACTAGATAGAGTGTTAGGACAACATCGGGCCAAATGTATGTTGGCGCAACACTCAGACTGAACCAGAGGACCAGAATGAATACTTTGACAACTGGGAGGATGATAACTATATTGCTAACCCTCAATGTCTTATTTCTGAAATAAATGAATCTGAGGAACACTCTAACTTTGTTTGTTTTGGTGGATTTGTACATTTAAATGAGGAATACTTCCTTAAAGAGGAAATGGATCAAGACAAGGTGGTTGATGAGCTGAAAGTTGTCTATTGAGAACTGCTTGATGAGGTAAAGAAAATCATAAATAGAGGAAAAAAAACTCATCAGGGAGAACAATTTCTTGATTGAAACTGTTACTGAATTGGAGAAGAACATCACCAGAAAGGAGTGTCAAATTGAAAAGATGGAAATAAAGCTTGAAGAGGCAGAGAGAACCATTGCCAAATGTAACTCTAGCACAAGCAATCTGGATGAAGCACTGAACATTGGGAATGACGAGACTACATGTTAAGGATACCATGATAGGTCAGATAGATATGAGAATGTCATTCCTGGCTTTGTAAAGGCTGGTTCTAACAGAAATAGTGGTCACACTAAACATCCTAAGAAGGTAATCTACATGTGTAATACTGTTTCCAGCCTGGTTACTTGAAACCATACTACCACAAGTGCAGAAAGTTTTGTAAAAAATATAACTCCAGTAGTAGTGTTGCATCGGAAGTTGGGACAACACTAGGTCACTCTAATGTTGGCTCAACATTCCAAAGCAACACCAGGGAACAAAACAACAATTTTCAAAAGAATAGACTCTGGTCTCGTCAAATAAAGATTGTTTGTAATTAGTTTGACAATAGATCGTTTATATAAGTATCGGTCGGTTACAAAGGAGTACAAGGGAAATACAACGAATCTATCTTAATAAACTAGGCCTAATCTAGGTGTCTCGATTAGGCTTGGTCCGAAACACCTCGATCTAAAGCCTTGATGCTTGGACGACGGGGGTATATCGGTAATTAGGTTGGACGTATGTCAGTAATCATCTTCGATGTTATATCGGGGACTACCCTCGATATGAATCGGTAGTAAGGGGATATGGCGTGTGCGTGGAGTATGTGGGTTGTCTCGATATCGGATACAATATCGAGAGTGAGATCGGTGATTTCCTTCGATATGATGCGTGGTAGCTGCGGGATAATAATTGCTTACTTTGGGATCCGGGCATCGCGTATTTATAGACCTCGAGATCCGGAGACCACAATACCATATCGGTGATTATCACCGATATAATATCGAAAGTGGCCCCCGGTATGGTTAAATATGGGCCTGGTTTGGGCTAGGCCCAATATGCGAGAAATGCTTATATCATGTAGTCCCCCAATTTGGGGGTTCTTATCTTAGAGATAAGAATTCGCAAATTTAATTTTAAATTTCTGGGTTACATGTACCCTTCGTCCCGCCAATTCAAATGACGGAGATCAAATTTGCAGGGAATGCACTTTGTGATGAACTGGACCCCCCAATGCAGTGGACGCATAGTTTGAGGTCCTCGTTTGAATTCTATGTTTCTTGGGATCTGAATTGCGATGGGCCCGCTGGTGCAATTGTTATATTTTTGTGGATTTTTTGCATAATAGGATAGCATATCGGGTTTCATCGTCGATATGACGTCGAAACGCACATTCGATATGATGTCGAAAATATCTTTCGATACAGTTTAAGCTTTCGCCTATAAGTAGGGCTTGTAAGAGATATTGAGAATCATAGTTTTCTGTGTCTTCACTTGTCGTTTAGTGTAATCTACATCGGTAATTTTATTCGATATATTCCCCAATGTGTATTTCGATCTCGTTGTTGTACTTGATTTATTATTATTTTCTCATGCTGATATTCTGATTATTCTGCAGGTATACTTTATCTTTTGAGATATCCCGTGATAATGGGTTTCACACAATTGATGCGTAGACTTCAAGCCGACCGTGATGCTCAGAAGGTTGCATTGGATACGGCGGCTGCAGTCGCGGTGGCGCCTGAAGCAGTGTCTGCATCTAACTTTGATCTGAATAGTGCATCCACTGAGGTTCTGCCAGAGGCATCGGGAGTTGAACAACCTCCCCTAGCACCGTAGTACCTGAAAGTATTAATAAGGAATGCCTTGAAAGTGTTCCTGCAACTGTTGGGTCCTTTAGCCAGGACATCCTTGATGTGGTGGGAGGCCTGCATGGTGTGGCCAATTAACCTCGAGACAGGAGGGTGTGGTTCCTTCGCCTGAAGGGACTGTGTTGACTGAAAGACTAGATGCTAGGTCTCCTTCTGGTGAGTACGGAGCTCCACGTTCTGAATCGATGGCCAACATTCCTTTGACCGAGAACGTTGGTGGTTTGGGATCGAATGCCCATGTCAACTTGGGTGATTCAGTGGGTGTGCCCTTTGCCGCGGGGTTGGGCTATTCGAGCCCTAACCCTATTAGTGGCAAGGGAAAGGCGCATGTTTCAAGTGCGACCGACAAGGGTAAAGGGCCACTGTAGGAGCCCTCGATATTGGGCGGCTTTACCCCTATCTTTCCTGGAATTCCGATTACGAAGCCTACCGTTGACCCATCTAGGTTATCGGGAAATAAAAGGTCTCGTGACGGGACTGTCAACAGTGGTCACTCGTCTTCGAGTTCGGGCCCCAAGAAAGCGAGTGCAGTCAAATCCTCTAAGCGAGTAGAATTCCCTGAAGCAGATGCTGTGTGGGGAATGATGCGGGGTTTTCCTCCTCCGACAAATGTGCGGGTTCTTACAAAGTTCGAGCGGGCCCAGAATATACGCCGCAGCGTTCACATGTTTCAGAGTGTACGTATCTTAGCATGACTTCGATTGATTATGTTCGACTGTTTAACATTATGTTACTGATTGTATTGTGCAGACGGCAAAGCTGGCGGTCTCGTGTCTGAAGACAATTCGCGAGTCCAAGGATGACCTTGATGCTGTCGCTGCCGAGCTCGAGGATGATATCTTGAGGATGGGGGAGTTTAACCCCATGGTGCTAGAGAAGTTGGAGGCTGACAAAGAGGATGCCCTGAAGACATGTCGTAAGCTCCGGGAGGAGTATGATTTGTTGAAGGCCAACTTCAAAACATTGGCGGCTGAGATTGACCAAGGAAAGGCGCGTGAGCTTGCGGCCAACAAGGAGCTGGAGAAACTGAAGGCTGAGGTGTTGGCGGTGAAGGCCGCTAACGAACGTCTCTCGTTGGAGCTCTCCACTGCCAAATTAGCTCCTTTGGACTTGGTATATCTCTTGTTTACGATATCTGCTTCTATTTTTTCCTCTTGTATTTAATAGAGTTCAATTTGTAGGAATGTCGTCCTGATCTTCTCCGGGTTGGAGCGGAGAAGTTTATGGAAAGCCTGAGCTTTCGAGACTTAATTTTGAAGGTTCGGGAGGCAGCGTTTCATGCTTACGTAGGGCAAGTATTGAAAAATGACGGTTTCAAGGACTCCATGGCACTGAGTGGGTTGAACCCAAGGCATGATCACAACGACATGTCGGTTGGTGGATTAGATGAGGTAGAGGAGAGTCCGGCCGAACCTGACGTGTTTTCTTAGGTTGTTGAGAAGAAGACTAAATGGTCCTCGTGGGAGTAGCTATTTGCTGCCTTCATTGTAACTTGAATTTATCCCTTTCCGAACTATTTCCAATTCGCGGTTCTGTAACTGAATATTTATTTCTCTGTTATCTTCATAATCTGTGACTCTGCGTGGCCTTGTTGTTTGATAACTTGTTGATTTTTTATTGTCATGATGATAGAGTATGCAGTATTTCGGTATGTGACCCTGCATTCCTTTCGTTCTCGTATTGATGAGATTTCTTTAATCTGCTTGTTGTCACCAATGGATGATTTGAATTTCCACGGTGTTGGTAGAAACATGGGTAATCTGCCACTGCTCATTGGTAGGAGCTTGTCTTTGGATATAGGTGACCCGTTACCGCTCATGGGTTGGAGCCTGCCCGTTATCACAGGGGAACCCGTTACCGCTCATGGGTAGGAGCCTTTTCTTTGTAGGTGACCCATTACCACTCATGGGTAGGAGCCCGCCCGTTATCACAGGGGAACCCGTTACCGCTCATTGGCATGAGCCTTTTCTCTGTAGGTGACCCGTTACCACTCATGGGTAGGAGCCCGCCCGTTATCGCAGGGGGACCAATTACCGCTCATGGGTATGAGGCTTGTTTTTGTAGTTGACCCATTACCGCTCATGGGTAGGAGCCCGCCCGTTATCACAGGGGAACCCGTTATCGCTCATGGGTAGGAGCCTTTTCTTTGTAGTTGACCCGTTACCGATCATGGGTAGGAGCCCGCCCGTTATCACAGGGGAACCCGTTACCGCTCATGGGTAGGAGCCTTTTCTTTGTAGTTGACCCGTTACCGGTCATGGGTAGGAGCCCGCCCGTTATCACAGGGGAACCCGTTACCGCTCATTGGCAGGAGCCTTTTCTCTGTAGGTGACCCGTTACCACTCATGGGTAGGAGCCCGCCCGTTATCGCAGGGGGACCAATTACCGCTCATGGGTATGAGGCTTGTCTTTATAGTTGACCCATTACCGCTCATGGGTAGGAGCCCGCCCGTTATCACAGGGGAACCCATTACCGCTCATGGGTAGGAGCCTTTTCTTTGTAGTTGACCCGTTACCGATCATGGGTAGGAGCCCGCCCGTTATCACAGGGGAACCCGTTACCGCTCATGGGTAGGAGCCTTTTCTCTGTAGTTGACCCGTTACCAGTCATGGGTAGGAGCCCGCCCGTTATCACAGGGGAACCCGTTACCGCTCATGGGTAGGAGCCTTTTCTCTGTAGTTGACCCGTTACCGGTAATGGGTAGGAGCCCGCCCGTTATCACAGGGGAACCCGTTACCGCTCATGGGTAGGAGCCTTTTCTTTGTAGGTGACCCGTTACCGCTTATGGGTAGGAGCCCGCCCGTTATCACAGGGGAACCCATTACCGCTCATGGGTAGGAGCTTGCCTTTTGTCTTTCTGTCTATGTCCCTTGGTGACTCTATCGTCGTGGAGTCTATGGGTCGTCAGGCCCTGTAAAACATCACAGACAAGAAGGGTTTTTTGATGTAAAAACTTATGTGAAAGCATGAAATGATGCACATGTGTTATCTGCGGAATATTCCCTCAATCTGGGAATTTCAGTTTCATGAAACAAAAGGTGTTTCCATTGTGTTCTAACGTGCATGTTGTACCTGTTTGTACCTGTTGCAACTGTTTAGATGGATAATATTGAATAATCTGGGCGATGTCCCCTGATTCCCTTCTTTTGAAAAGCGAGGGTTTAATTCCCTATGTCCTTTTTGGATATAGTAATGTGTGATCAGGCAAAATAAAAGATAACGGTCGAAGGCTAGGCAATCCTAACCCGCCTATGTATCCTGTTGAGTGGAGAATCAAACCGGCGTAGTTCCCCCTGTTTTAGTTACATGCCGACCCACGAAGGGGCAAAATAAAAGATAACGATCGAAGGCTAGGCAATCCTAACCCGCCTACGTATCCCGTTGAGTGGGGAATCAGACCGGCATAGTTCCCCCTGTTTTAGATTTACAAACTAACCCACGATGGGGCAATGTTTCAATTGTTCAAGCATAATCTAAAAACCACTGAAATTTAAAATATTGGTCCGTTTGTTCCTCATGGTGATCACTCCGTGCGCGTAATGTATTCTTGGTGTGGGACTTGTATTTCTTGTCTTCTTCAGATTTTAGGGTGTTTCAGCGAGTCCACATAGCACATCCATCCTTGTACCTGGTCACCTAGAATTTCGCCAACTCCCTGAGGTGTCGGGAACTTGATCTTCTGGTAATAAGTAGAGACCACTGCCCTGATCTGGTTGAGCGTCGGTCAGCCAATGATGGCATGGTAGGGAAACGGGATGTCGACTATTGTGTACTTTATCGGCGCCACCTGGGTGCGTGGGTTTCTCCCAAACAATGTGGGCAATATAACTTGTCCGAGTGGAACTACCTCTGCTTCGCCGAATCTGGTCAATGGGGTGGATATCGGCTTTAGCCGGCCTGGGTCTATCATTATGTGCTCGTAGGCTTTTGAGAATATCAGGTTTGTGGAGCTTCCGCTATCCACCAGAACCTTATGCACCTGATAACAATCCACATTAATAGTAATAACCAAAGGGCAATCTAGTTTACCTGCGTTCAGGGCCAATGGACTAAGTTTCTTCAAGTCTTTCCTGGTGAAAGAGATCTCATGCTCCAAGTATGCTTCCGGTATGATTGCATTTGTGTACCCGATGTAGGCTCCACCCTGGAATCTTCATGTTATAGTTTCTCAGCCGCGAGCACTATCGGCTCCCAGGGCTCCTCCATTGATCATGTTTATGACGCCTCTGCTCGGGGCATTCACTATGGTTCTACCGCGCTCCTCGGGTGCCTCGATCATCTTCTGCTTTCCTCTCCTGGGTGAGTAATCTCTTCTAGGGGATAAAGAATTATCTGTCCCCCTAGCATCTTCCTTGGCGTTTCTGACAAACTAGACCAACGTTCCTTCTTTAATCAATCTTTCAATTTCATTCCTCCGGTGCGTACAATCCTCCGTCCTGTGTCCAGGCTGTCGATGGTACGTGCAGTATTTGCCCAACGACTTCATCCCGAGAGTCTCATTCAATGGCCTGGGTTCTGTCAACCATCTGCTCCTCTTTGCCACGGCCATCACTTCCAGAATGCCTCTATTCAATGGTGTGTATGTCCTTGGGGACATTTCTCTGTTGCGATCTCTGTCTGCATTCCTGTTGGGAAATGATCCTTGACGCGTGGCCATCATCTCGTCCTCGTAAACCATTTGGATCGCGAGCATGTTGATTTGTGCTATGGTGGGTTCAGTCAAATTGATTAGCTCGCTGGCGAACCTGCAGTGGGTCGTACCCTTGAACAACATCATCATAACCTGCCCCCCATGTGGCTCATCCACTTTCAACAATTCGTCGTTGAACCTCTTCATATATTCCCGTAGGTTCTCCCTTTTCCTCTGTTGCACCGTTATGGATCTAACCTCCAACCTAGTGAACCAATCCAGTGTAGCGCCCGTTAAAGTGGTGGATAGGATCTTTGCCTTTATGTTTTTTGAGTAGTTGTGCAGATTCAAAATGCTATCGACATGATGGAGATGATCTGTAGGATCACTTCTTCCGTCGTATGGCTTGATCACTGGGATTTTGTCCCCTCTTTGCAATACCTCAGCCTCAATCTCATCCGAAAACGGGGTCCTGCTGCGACCCTTCCAATGGCTCTGGGTCACCTTCCTCGTCAACTCCGCCCTCTCGCGGTCTAGTTGCTCCATCCTCCTCAATATTACCTGCAGAACTTATGCATCTTCATTCTTTGAATATGCAACCTTCGTGCGGTCGCGGCCGTGTTCCATTCTCCTGATTACTTCTACTCTCTCGCGGTCAAGTCGTTCCATCCTTCTTGCTATCTCTTGATCCAGGGTTCTAGGATCCTGTTTCTCCGACCTGTCGTAAGCAGCAGGCGATATCTCTCTGAATGAGTCTCTAGTATCCTCTTGTTCATCATATTCTTGCCTTGCACTTCTCTCACCCGCTCTGTATTCATGGGGCCTTGCCCGAACGTCCCTTGTCCTTTGTTCCGCTAGTCGTGGAAGCAAAGTCTCTAGTGTAGCGTCAAGCGCCAGTTTTACAGAATTCTGTGCCAGCATCTCCGGGGTTATGGCGGCAGGGGGAACGGCGCTCTGTCCTGCAGCCATTGTCTCCTCTGAGCCAGGAAGATCCGCGTTTGGCACCTCGGTCATTGGGACATCCATCGCCGGGTTTTCAGTGGTCGGGCCCTCAGTAGCAGGTTCCGCCGTATTTGGCGCGGCAATGGTTGGACCTATATTCGTGGCTCGCGATGGCCTCCCAGGCCCGCGCCTACGTCGCAGTTCATTCTGTGCTGGAGGGAGCTCTATCTCAGCTTGGGTAATTGTCTATTATTGGCCAGTCGGCTGTTGAGGGAGTGGTGTGTCCTCAATCCTCGTGTTTCTAGTCACAACTCTGTTAAATTCGGATCGGGTCCTCCTTCCTTGCATCTTGACGTCCTCGTCCGAGAACTGGTGTTTCCCACAGACGGCGCCACTAGTTTGACAATAGATCGTTTATATAAGTATCGGTCGGTTACAAAGGAGTACAAGGGAAATACAACGAATCTATCTTAACAAACTAGGCCTAATCTAGGTGTCTCGATTAGGCTTGGTCCGGAACACTTCGAACTAATGCCTTGATGCTTGGACGACGGGGGTATATCGGTAATTAGGTTGGACGTATGTCGGTAATCATCTTCGATGTTATATCGGGGACTACCCTCGATATGATATCGGTAGTAAGGGGATATGACATGTGCATGGAGTATGTGAGTTGTCTCGATATTGGATACAATATCTAGAGTGAGATCGGTGATTTCCTTCAATATGATGCGTGGTAGCTGCGGGATAATAATTGCTTACTTTAGGATCCGGGCATCGCGTATTTATAGACCTCGGGATCCGGGGACCACAATACCATATCGGTGATTATCACCGATATAATGTCGAAAGTGGCCCCCGATATGGTTAAATATGGGCCTGGTTTGGGCCAGGCCCAATATGCGGAAAATGCCCATATCAGTAATGTTATGTTCTCAGCTACTCATACTCTTACTGTTGACTGGTACTTTGACAGTGGTTGTTCTAGACATATGACATATAACAAGGAAAATCTTATGGAACTTGTACCTATGTTCACTGGTACTATTATATATGGTGGAGGAAGCAAAGAAAATATTATAGGGAAATGGGTTCTCAATGTGGATGGTTTCCCTCACCTTACTAAGGTTCGGTTGGTGGATGGTCTAAAGTCTACTCTCATTAGCATTAGTCAGCTTTGTGATGATGATTTAATTGTGAAATTTGACAAGTATTCATGTGATGTGTTTGGTAAATCTAACAATTGTGTTATGTCAGGAAAAAGGTCAAAAGACAACTGCTACTTAGTGGATGAGGATTCTCATTGCTTACATGTGAAGGTTGATGAATCAGTAGCGTGGCACAGAAGATTACGCCATGTCCACTACAGGAATCTGGAGAAGATCATCAAGTTAGAAGCTATGAGAGGCATACCTAAACTTTCCAGTCTATGTAAACTGGTTTGTGGTGATTGCCTGCAAGGTAAACAAACTAAGACTACACATGCACCCATACATGTGGAAGGTCAGATCTCTAGAACCTCTAAATGCTTTGAACTGTTACACATTTATCTGATGGGTCCTATAGAGGTTTGTAGCCTTGCTGGTAAGAAGAATGCTTATGTGATTGTTGATGACTTCTCTAGGTACACTTGGGTTAAATTCTTGAGAGAAAAATATGAAGTTGTAGAGACGTTTAAGATACTAGCTGATAGTATTAAAGTGCTCTACAATGCTAGTTATTAGGATTAGATCAGATCATGGCAGGGAATTTGAAAATAGAAAGTTTGATGATCTGTGTGATTCTAGAGGGATCTCTCATGAATACTCTGCCCCTATCACTCCCCAACAAAATGGAGTTGTTCAAAGGAAAAATATAACTTTGCAAGAAATGGCTAGGGTTATGTTGAACTCCATAAAAATAACTAAAAGACTTTGGGCTGAAGCACTTAGCACTACATGTTATATTTCAAATAGAGTTTATCTTAGACCAGGCACAACAATGACTTCTTATGAGATTGTCAAAAAGGTTAAACCTAACTTGAGCCACTTTCATGAGTTTGGTTGTGTGTGTTATATTCTGAAAGATAGACAACTATTAGAAAATTTTGATGCTAAAAGTGAAAAGTGCATTTTTGTTGGATATTATGTGAATACCAGTGCCTATAGAGTATTTAATTATATATTAAATACTATTCAGAAATCTGTAAACTTTGTGTTTGATGATGATGATGTTTCTACAGGTGTCACTGAAGGTCAACTAAAATTGCCCTAGACTGGCGATATGGTGTCAACATCAGCAGGAGATAGTGTGGACTCAACACCTGAAGGTGCCACGGAAGACACAAGGAATGATGATGTTGAGCCAACTCTGGAAGACGCTGATGCTGGACCAACAACAAAGCACACATATTTTGACACTGAAGAATTTATTGGAGAAAGACTTAGAAGAGACACTCCTGCCAGAATACTAAGAGATCATCCTACTTCTCAAGTTATAGGAAATCTTACTGAAGGAGTAAGAACCAGAAACAAATAAAGAGTAAACTATAAAAATATGGCTAAACTTAGTGTTTGTATGTCATATGTGTGTAACTCTGCTACTTGCTTTGTTTCTGCTATAGAACCTAAGAATGTTAATGAGGCTCTTAAAGACTCTCATTCGATAAATGCTATGCAGGAAGAACTCATGCGATTCTCTAAAAATAAAGTGTGGAAACTAGTTCCTAGGCCTGATCATGCTAATGTAATTGGAACTAAGTGGATATTTAAAAATAAAAGTGATGAGAGTGGAGTGATAATGAGGAAAAAGGCCAGATTAGTAGCACAAAGGTATACATATGTAGAAGAGATTGATTTTAATGAAACATTTGGTCATGTGACCATAATAGAATCTATTAGACTACTTATTACAATTGCATGCTTCTTAAAAAGTAAATTATACCACATGGATGTTAAGGGTGCATTTTTGAATCGGTATATAGACAAAGAAGCTTTTGTTGAACAACCTAAGGGATTCAGAGACCCCTATCACCCTGACTATGTGTACAAACTTGAAAAAGCTTTATATGGATTGAAATAAGCTCCCAGAGCTTGGTATGAGAGGTTGATTAAATTCTTACTATGTTTTGGTTTTACTAGGGGTGAGGGTGATAGGACATTGTTTATCATGAGAATTAATAAGGAAGTCTGTATTGGCCAAATCTATGGTGATGATATAGTATTTGGCTCCTCTAACTAGTCCATCTTGGACAAGTTTGTGAATACTATGACAGGTACATTTGAAATGAGAATGATAGAGGAGCTTACCTTCTTCCTAGGACTACAAGTGAAGCAAAAGGAAACAAGGATGTTCATGTCTCAAGAAAAGTATGCCAGGAATTTGGTGAAGAGGTTTCAGTTACTGGAATCTAAGCCATGCAAGACACCAATGTCCACTACAATGAGTATTAAAAGGGATGTTGATGGTGAAGATGTTGACTTAACGCTCTACAGGTCAATGATTGGAAGTCTTTTATACTTATCAGCCACCAGACCCGATATAATGTACTATGTGTGTGTGTGTGCCAGGTATCAGGCAACACCAAAGGTATCTCATTTAACTGCAGTAAAAAGTATCTTAAGATACATCTTTGTAACTACTGATTTAGGAATTTGGTACTCTCATGATACAAATTCAAACTTGGTTGGCTTTAGTGATAGTGACTGGGCAGGAGACTTAGATGATAGAAAATCCACTAGTGGGGGGTGTTTTATCTGGGAAATAATTTGGTTTTTTGGTACAGTAAGAAACAAAATTGTGTCTCCTTATCTACTGTTGGGTCAGAGTATATTGCAGCTGGCAACTGTGCAACCCGATTGATATGGTTGAAACATATGCTTTGTGATTATGGGTTAACAAGTAATACTCTGCTGATGATCTGTGATAACTTGAGTGCTATTAGTATTTCCTAAAATCATGTTCAGCATTCCAGAACCAAACACATTGATATTAGACATCACTTCGTAAGGGATTTGGTTGAAGATAAGACAATCACAATTGAACATATTGAAACCAACAACCAACTGGCTAACATGTTTACCAAACCACTAGACACTTAGAGATTCTTCAGTTTGAGGAAGGCTCTTGGTATGAGCGTGTTATGAACACATTGAACATACATGTGTTGCTTTAACATCACAGGCTAACACCAGTGACTGATTGTGATGTAACCAGGTTGATCTCTTGTTTATTTGATTAATTCTTGTGATTTTCTTGTTATATCATGCATTCTTGTCTACATTATTGACCTATGTGGAGTTTCACTTACATGTCATCATGATTGGACAGTCTACTCTTTACAAATGCTTGTTGTTTTTTGTTAAAACTTTTGGCTTTGAGGTAGTGTCTTCACTTATAAACGTTAGGGTACACAGAGCTGACTGTTATAGTGTATTCAGTTGTGTCCTATTCAAGTGATAGATACAAAAAACAATATAAAGAAGTTGGGTGCACAGAGTTGACAGATATGATGCATTCAGTTGTGACTTATTTATGTTGTTTTGCTTGCATAGGGAGCATGTTATGGTGAACTTGTATGCTGGGGTAGTTGGGGTCCTGTATTGCCTGTCATGCAGTGTAGTTGCTCACTTATGCTAAAACCTTCTTAATGGTGCTCAGTAAACAAGTATGTGTTAGGTCACTAGGGTGTAGGGGTCCTGAGCTCCTGCATTCAGCCCTATGTACTTGCATGTGCATCTGCATTGATTATGTTAACAATGGGGTGTTAGGGGTCATGTTATTGCCTACATTCGGTGAAGACATGATCCTTCCTGCCTCATCATGCTAAGCTTGAAAATTATTTTGTTAATCTGGTCTTAAAATTGAATAAGTAAAGAGTTTATGTATGTGGCTGCTGATATCTGGGCTCATAAATGTTGGACTAACATTCATCTTTACTTTGTTTCTTCTATGCCTTCTTATCCTACTATGTTGTCATGATCTTAAGGGGGAGCATCTCTTGGTTTTCTTCAGATTCATGAATGTCATATGCAAAGGCATATCTCATAGGTTATTAGCTGCCAGTAACAAACAATTTTGTTTCTCATTGGACTATAGGAGCTTAATTGTCTGTGATATTAATCCCCTTACTATTCTCTTGTGTGTTTTTCTGTTACCTAACTCCCACTCCTATTTCAAATCTAAGGCAAGCTACTGTTTTGCATGGTACATTCTAACTCATGAGGTTCCAGTCATCTTGCTTAGATTCTGCTTATGCCAGTATGTGAAGAAAACATTGGTAAGACCCTGACCACACAGACACTTGGCTCAGTACTATATGTTGAGAAGCAGGAGTTCGAATGTTGGGCCAACACCAGATCCGGGAATATTGTCTCAATACTCACCTCAACACTGTGACTCATAAGTTATACGTAATAACTCCTCTGGTCACATGTCACGCTATCACATTCACGATCAACACGTGTTGACTCAACATGGTGAGAATGGCACACGATCTCGTTATTTACCCGCCCATTACTCCTTATTAATTTCCACTTTCCTTTTTTTCATTCTTCTTACCTGAGCTTAATTTCTGCAAATTTATTATACCCTAATTTCTCTCTTCATACCTCATTTACTCACACATGCTACAATGGAAAAGAAATCCACAATCACTGATCTTGACAACGTACCTGCTGCCATATCATCAGAGACAGAAAGAGTCCAACCACAGAGAAGCACCCGCACTCGCAACACGGTGGTAACCAGTGAACCACTAAAGAGAAAGGCCTCTGTTTATACCAGGAGGAACGTCAAGTACATGAAAGGTTCCTCTACCAGTGTTGAGCCAACACCAGTTCTGAAGGATGTTGCGCTAGCACACGAACCCAAGGATGCGATTACAACATCGCCCCCTGAGGATGTTGACACCACACAAGAGACAGCATCACCCGCTATCTATGAAGAGGCTCCCCTTATTGATGAACATGTGATTCCAGAGGCAGAACAACCCGAGGAGGGTCAACCTCCTTCTCCTCCTTCTGAAATTGAGGGGGATAAGGAAGAAGAACATGTACAAGATGAAGAGGAAGCTGGTGAGGAGGAAGTTGTTGAGGATGAAGCAACAGAAGAAGATGAGAATACTGCTGAAGAAGAGGAATCCTCATCATCTGAAGAAGATGACTCTGCAGATAAGGATGCAGAAGAGGGTTCTGAGGAAGAGGAGGAATAGGATGATAAAGGAATGGATGAGGATGCTGAGGACGAAACTCAGCTTGATGTTGTGCCAACATCGGCTGGCATGAATGTTGGACTAATACCCACAGATCACAATGTTGACCCAACACCAGCAAAGGCTGATGCGGACGCAACACTGGAGTCCGACGAGGAGTCTGAGCTTGAACCACAAGAAACATTTGAGGCAGATTTTCCTACTGAACATCATAGTAGGTACTTTTTGACTAAAACTACGAGGGATAATTATGATATTATGAATGTGCAAAGCCGTCTCATACAACTGGATACCCTCTACCAACTCCACAGTCCTCACTCATGAGATGGCTGTGTTGATATACAAACTACTAAAAGGGCATCCTATAAACATTGGGGAAAGAATTTTCAGAATGATTATTGAGGCTGCGCACAAGAAGGATGCAATCTTGCCCTTTCCTTCTCTAATCTACAAGATACTCACTGATCAAAGTTTCAAAAGGGAGAAAATGAGACCCTTTGTGGAAAAGACAGGTTAGCTGCCCATCACCAAGAACTACTTTGGAGGAGACATGATCATTGATCTTCCATGGAAGGATCCACATGCTCCAAAAAGTAGTGGTGCTCAGCAGGGGAGGAAGAAGGCACACAACTTAATCACTGCCTCAGTTGCTGAGGATGATTCTACCCCTTCTGTGGCCATCAACATTGCCTTCATTGAAGAAAATGTGGAATGGTGTGACAGAATGGTTGCTGACAGGAGAAGGCAAATTGCTGACACGGAGGAAGAGATCAAGGAGTTGGACACCATTAAGAAGCACCTGTTGGTGGTGCTTTCCACACAAAATGGGGAGATTGGCCAACAATTTTTGTTTCTTGTACTTTAAGTTATTCTTAAACAATATTTTGGCACATAGAGCATGTTCTCTGCTTTTGTTTCTGAGTTGTAATCTGAACAATATTCTGCACACTGTTATTCTAGTTTGCTTGGATTTGTATTGTTGAACTAACTGTAGGTGTTGAGATGTCAGATAAACATGTAGGGACAACACATAAGATAACTGTGTTAGCTCAACACTACAGTACTTCATTCTTAGATTAAGGGGGAGCAAAATAGAATAACTAGAGGTTCTGATATTATGAAATACAGGTACTTAATGAAAATTGGTTGCAGGTGGAGTTCTGTGAAGAAAGACAAAAATGAGGAGATTGAAAGTGCAAGTGCTATCACGAAGTGTTGGTCCAACACTCTGGAAAAAGATGTTGGCACAACACTGAACTTAACACTGTTCTGTCCGATTTAATTATATTAAGGAGCCGTTTGATAAGAAAGTAAGGATTAAATCTGAATTATAATAGGTGCATATTATAATATTTCAATTGCATGATCAAATTGACGTTTGGTAGGCATTTATGTATCTCAACTTTGGTGGATTAAGCAATCCACCAAGAATAGATGGATTATAATATGCCAAGAAATGAGGTCCGACCAAATTACATCCATTCGGTCCGCATCTATAATAAGTCCTATCAAATATTGTAATAGTGCATAAAATTCGATGTAATACCCCTTAATATGGGGCTACTATAGGCTGTCAAACGGCTCATAAATATATTGCCTTACCTTTATTCATAAACTCACCTAGTTCCACAGTTGTAGTTATCTGTGAATATTTTAGAGTATCAAGGAACGTGCAGAACACTGCTAAGGAACGAAAGGACAAAAGCCAAAGATTCACAGGAGATCTTGAAGATAAGAGTTGAAGATTTTATGAAGATAATGATGAAGAAGATCTTGGAGTTATCCAAGTGACAAGAGAGCAATCAACAACTCGTTCTATCATGCCATGGTTCAAGGACGATCAAATCCTATCAAGAGGCGTGCTCGACATCAAGAACGACAACACGACTAGAATTAAGTTCTGAAAGTGTAGAAGTAATTCTTGTATTTATTTGGTCTTATTTTACTAGTTTTATCTAGCTAACTATAGCTCATAGGTTAGTTAGTGTCAGGATTGGGTTCCTACTCAGTTGTATTTGGTAAAGTCATTAAATTAACGTTTATTGATTATTTGGCCGTAAGACTCAGCAGGTTATATAACCTGCTTAAAATTTATCTCATTGTGTTCTTTATTCCGCTTCTTCACCATTCAGGCGCCGTGCGACGCTCCTCCAGCTCTTATCGATGAAGTTGCAATAAAGAAAATTAAAGACGAAGAATTATCACCAAAAAAAAAGATGAGTAAAAGTGATTTCCTGAGATATAGTGAATTTGTGAAATTATGAATTGGTATTATAAAGAAAGGAAGGAAGGTGGTAGGTGGAATTAGTGAGAGAAGAGTATATTGATGAGTAGTTGCATACTCATGTAAATAAGTGGCAATTGTTTAGTATATACATAGGAAATCAAAATATATATTTTCTTGCATAAATACTCTACAACGAATGTTGGGACAACACCGAATACAATCGGTGTTGGCACAACATTTAGTGTACACACAGTGTGTGAAAAAAAAAGGTACCAATCCCGGTCCATACATTTACACTCATCATGTTGGTCTCCGCCTCTTCTGCGCAATCCTCTGATGTCTGCTCTTCAATCGCCCTATGCTCAGGTCTTTTTTCATTGAATCTCCAAATTAGTGCTCGGGCCCATTATATTCCAAAAGCATTCATTGGTCCTTTTTAGCTTAGTTTCATCATGACTCCATAAAATCCTAAGAAATACAAAACAAAACGAAAATGAGTAAATATGCTATCATAAGTAATCAAAAGTATAAGCAAATACATACTTAAATCACACATAATAAACGCTTATCACAAGGGACGTCATTGCCAGAGTCGTCGCTGACCGCGAAACTGCTCAAATTGCTCAGAACAAGGCCTAGAAGCTTCAGGATGATTGTGACATACTGACAGGAGAGAAGGGCTAGAGGAGCAGGTGGAGCTAGAAAAGAGTAAGGTGGCTCAGACCGAAGGAGAAGGGTACTCTCGTGGTTTGAACGAGGTAAGTGAATGCTTTTATTACACGTTATACTGTCCAAATCTCCTTTGTTACTTATTTTAAATCGATGAATGTAGCCTCCCACTCCAGAGCAGTAGTTGGCAATTGCCGGGAAATTCATGCGGAGTAACACTTTCTAGGAGATCAACCTACATCGTGGTATTAAAGACGCAAAGAAAGCGCAAGTGCTGATAGTGCATCAAATCCATAGTACGCGTTACTTGTGTGGTGGCTTTGACGCTCGTTGGCTGAATCTAACGCTTGGCCTCGATTTGAAGTCATTGTCTGCGGTTGCCAGCGGTGATCCCACTCCTCCTGAAGAGTTTGCGAGTCTATTGGATGAGAGGAAGCTGGTCACCCTTTGGATGTCACCTCCACCCCAACTGCCTCCTCTCTTCCCCGTTTTCTTCGACGAAGATGAGGATACGGGTGACGACCCCAAGGCTTGAGGTTTCTCGTGTGATCATTAATGTGTTTGGTCTCTTTTGGCTAGGTATTAGTATTGGCATGGTTTGCATGACCCCGTGGGGCCAAATGCCTCATTTTTGTTGTTTCTCTAGGTATCAGTACTGTATTGGACCTCGTCGGTCCCAATGTCTATTTCTTTTATTATTTTGAGACATTAGGTTTGCATTGGACCTCGTTGGGTCCAATGTCCATCTCATTTATTCTTTAGAGATATGAGGTTTGCATTGGACCTCGTCGGGTCCAATGGCCATCTCATTTATTTCTTTGAGATATTAGGTTTGCATTGGACCTTGTCGGGTTTAATGGCCATCTCATTTATTTCTTCGAGATATTAGGTTTGCATTGGACCTCGTCGGATCCAATGGCCATCTCATTTCGTAGTTTACTTCGGGCTCTAGGCTACAGAGCCATGATTTCGTACTTGTTGGGTTGCTCTTTATGGATGGGAACCATAACAATAAACAAGAATTACGCAAACGAATATCATGATGTAGTTTAGGCTAAAGTTTGCCTGCTCCATGACTGCTATGGGTCTTGGGGTCACCTGGACCACCTTGTATGTACATGTAGAGTCCTTCTCAATTTTGGTACACCGATAACAGCGAATAAGACATTAATAAAGATAGTAACTAAATTAAATATAAGGTTGAGCCTAGCGTGATGCCAGGTTGCCTACGCTTCTCGAGTGGTGCCCCAGGACCTCAAGTCTTCTTAGTTCATGTATTAAGTTTTTACATGCCAGCCCCTAATGCATGTGGCAAATTTAGGGAATGCATAGGACACAGTTCAATTGTTCTAGAAAGCAAATTTAATTATCAGTCGATTGTTTCCATCTCTTCTGGTGCCAACAAAAATCAGTGCCTCATCTTCCTCATGTCGTGGTACCTTGAGTGACACCACGTAGCATATCCATCCATGTCGGCGAACACCTCTCCGGTTCCTGCTAAGGTTGGAAATTTCATCTTTTGAAGGTACGAGACACCACCGCTTTGAAGGCATTAAGCGCGAGTCTTCCTAAGATTGAATTATAGGGGAATAACACATCTACGATCAGGTAATCAGTGTTCATCATCCTCTTTTATGGGTACGTCTCGAGCAAGGTCAGAAGTGTGGTTAATCCTCATGGTACAACTTCCATCCCCAAAAATGCTCGCAACAGAGTCCTCACTGTTTCCATTTTCTCATCGCCTAAGGCCATTTTTTGCCACATGGAAGGAAAGAGCACATTGCCTGAGCTCCCGTTGTCTATCAAGACTTTCATAACACCCAAAATTAGATATATCAACTGTAATCGCCAAAGGGAAATCTAGCTTACCTGCGTGAATGACCTGAGGACTCAACTTCATCAGATTCGCTTTCGAGAAAGTGATCTCCTCTGAGGCCATTTCCTTGATCCTGAGGAGGTCTGTGAAGCCCGCATAACGATTGACATCTATCTCACTCTTCACCCTTTTACGTCTTTTAACTGAGTCGGCACCAATAGGACCCCCCCAAAGATCATGTGTATAATTCCTTTCTTAGGATGATTATCCATCAACTGTGGGTGATCGATGATCTGTGGGTTGTCTGTGGACTTCCGTTTGTCCTTTCGGAGGTGATCAAATATGTCCTTCTTAGTACTATCCACTTCGTCCTTCAAGCCTCTAACATACTCAACGAGCTTTCCATCATTGATCAATCGCTCTATCTCATCTTTCAGGTCTTTACACTACTCCGTCGTGTGACCATTCTGCTTGTGATACTTGCAGTATCTGGTCGAGAGCCTTGTTGCAAAGAATCTTTCCTCTTTCTGGGCTCGTACAACCATCCCTTCCTTTTTGCCACCATGTAGACAATCATGATATCCGCATTTAGCGGGGTGTATTGCCTGGGCGACGAATGTCTTTGCTTGTCATTCATGTTCTTATTCCAGAATCGATCTTCTTTTCCATTTGTCCTTGCTCTTGGGCGAGTGATCGATAACCTTCACTGCCATCATCCCCTCGAAATGCACCACTTGGTATGCCAGCTTGTTGATCTCCTCAATCATCCTCGGTTTTGCCTTCAATAATTCCACCTAGAAAGTCACATTTTCTAGTCGCATGAAAAAATGATGTTTGTCACCATTTTTACCTTTTGGGTCGTCGATCTTCGAAAGCTCAGAATTAAACCTCCTAATAAAGTCCTTCAGAGTCTCTCTCTTCTCTCTCTCTCCTCTCTCTCTCTCTCTCTCTCTCTCTCTCTCTCTCTCTCTCTCTCTCTCTCTCTCTCTCTCTCTCTCTCTCCTCTCTCCTCTCTCCCTCTCTCTCTCTCTCTCTCTCTCTCTCTTCTTGTTTCACTGAATACAGGTGCGAGTGATCCATGACTGTCCTATTTTGGCTTGAGAACTGACTTTCAAACCTCTTCATCAGTTCCTCGTAGCTCGATATCGTGCCCTCAGAAATCCTAAAACACCAATCTAGCGTCACCCTGGTGAGCGTGGTTGCAAATATGCGCGCCTACACGTTGTTTACTGAAAACCATGTAGGGAAAGTATCCCATCCAAATAGAAGATA